>CM061753.1:155129127-155559127 GCA_030979885.1 Lolium multiflorum
GCTATTTTTGGGGAATTTTTTGGAAACATTTTAGAGACGAAATTGGGTGGGTGGAGGGTCAAATCCGCGGAAACCAAAGGCTGCTGATACCATATGATGAGGTCTAAGACCCCGATTGTGGCCCGATCTCGCGATTGACCCAAGGAATCAAAGAGGGGAGAGGCGGAAGAACGCGAAGAACACGAAGAGCAAACGAAGATCCACGCACACCAACCCGATACAATCGATGCTTACCCCCACGGCTCGATGGACCGTGCCAATAGAATCCGCCCGGAAGAGACTCGAGGTAGAATTCCGAGAGGAGAGACCGGTGAGGAGGACGAATCAAGGAGTGGGAGAGAGAGTGATAATCACTAGAATCTCACACTACCAAATCCATACATCCACAAGGGTTGCCTTGATTACAGAGGGATGATACCCAAGGGAGACTAAGCTCAAAGTCAGGTTTGAGTTCTAAAACAAGTCTAATCTCAGATCTGAGCCAACTAGGCTATTTATAGTCGGGTGGGCGAATGGATAAGTTACACGCTGAAAAGTAGTGCTGTGCTGAAGTCGCGGTGGCGGAAGTTCCGGCCGACTTGGGCGGAAGTTCCGTCGGAGCGAAGTTCCGGGAAGGCGGAAGGTCAGAGCGGAAGTTCCGGTCCGGAAGGCGGAAGTTCCGGCCCGGCCGGAAGTTCCGGCCAAGTTCCGGTCAAGTTCCGAAATAAGCCCATTTCCTTGCAGTAACATCCAGGGGCGTTTTGACGGACTTTCGGAACTTGGGCGGAACTTGGGCGGAAGTTCCGGTGGGCGGAAGTTCCGGTCCCTCGGGGCGGAAGTTCCGGCTGGCTCCACTTCTCCGGGCGCTGGACGGCATCTTGGCAGATGGAGGAATCTGGCCGGAAGTTCCGGTCCGGAGGGCGGAAGTTCCGGCCTGTGCGCTGGAGCTCCATCTTCATCATTTCCAGCTCTCTCTCCATTGGCTTGGACTCCATGGCTCGTGTCTTGACCGATGTACCTGATTGAACATAGGGTATTTGTATGAAGTAGCAAGCCATCCAAGGGGGTGTCAAAGGCATAGGTAGAGAGGAGCAAATTCACCTTATCATGTAGAGCTTTAACTCGAGCCCTTGTCATTGGTCCACTTGGGGGACTTGTCGGTCTTGGTGAGGAGGTGTCCGAAGGCCACCCCGCATCAGTGCCCCTCCAGCTGGACATGGCGGTGGCTCAGGCAGCACCGATCCCCGTCCCCCTTCGCCCTACCAGCCTGGCCTCTTCATCAACTCTGGCCGTGGTACGGTGGTCGCCGTGGTCGCGGCGGTGGCCGTGGCCACGGCCGCGACAACAACTCTCCCTGGATGTACAATCCGTGGACCGGGCTCCCAACCCGGGCCGCGCAGCAGCAGTAGCTCCAGCTCGCACCATGGTAGCCACGCTGGCGCGCGCCCACGGCCGGCGTTCTGGGCCCCCGCCCCGGTCACCAAGCCTACACCGCCACAGGACAGCAACTTCCTCCTGATGATTCCCCCCAGCAACACGTCTTGCAGCAGCAGCTCGACCCAGCTCTTCTTACAGCACTTCAGAACATGCACCTTGATGGCGTGTAACTCACACGTTCGTTGGGAACCCCAAGAGGAAGGTATGATGCGCACAGTAGCAAGTTTTCCCTCAGAAAGAAACCAAGGTTTAATCGAACCAGTAGGAGCCAAGAAGCACGTTGAAGGTTGATGGTCGCGAAATGTGATGCGGCGCAACACCAGGGATTCCGGCGCCAACTAGGAACCTGCACAACACAACCCAAGTACTTTGTCCCAACGAAACAGTGAGGTTGTCAATCTCACCGGCTTGCTGTAACAAAGGATTAAACGTATCGAGTGGAAGATGTTTGCAAAGAAAACAGTAAAACAAGTAGATTGTATGCTATGTAAAGAATAGGACCGGGGTCCACAGTTCACTAGAGGTGTCTCTCCCATAAGATAAAAGCATGTTGGGTGAACAAATTACAGTCGGGCAATTGACAAATAGAGAAAGGCATAACAATGCATATACATGACATGGTAAATATAGTGAGATTTAATCCGGGCATTACGACAAAGAACATAGACCGCCATCCAACTGCATCTATGCCTAAAAAGTCCACCTTCAGGTTATCGTCCGAACCCCCTCCAGTATTAAGTTGCAGAGCAATTGCATTAAGTATGGTGCGTAATGTAATCAACAACTACATCCTTAGACATAGCATCAATGTTTTATCCCTAGTGGCAACAAGCACATCCACAACCTTAGAACTTTCTGTCACTGTCCCAGATTCAATGGAGGCATGAACCCACTATCGAGCATAAATACTCCCTCTTGGAGTTAAGAGTAAAAACTTGGCCAGAGCCTCTACTAATAACGGAGAGCATGCAAGATCATAAACAACACATGAACAATAGATTTATAATCACCATAATCCTAGTACTCTCTATCCATCGGATCCCGACAAACACAACATATAGTATTACAGATAGATGATCTTGATCATGTTAGGCAGCTCACAAGATCTAACAATGAAGCACAACAAGGAGAAGACGACCATCTAGCTACTGCTATGGACCCATGGTCCAGGGGTGAACTACTCACTCATCACTCCGGAGGCGACCATGGCGGTGTAGAGTCCTCCGGGAGATGAATCCCCTCTCCGGCAGGGTGCCGGAGGCGATCTCCGAATCCCCCGAGATGGGATTGCGGCGGCGGCGTCTCTGTAAGGTTTTCCGTATCGTGGCCTCGGCTGGGGGTTTCGCGACGGAAGCTTTAAGTAGGCGGAGGGTCAACGCGAGGGGCCACACGAGGGGCCCAGGGGATAGGTCGGCGCGGCCAGGGCTTGGGCCGCGCCGGCCACCCCCTGGCCTCGTGGCCCCACTTCGTTAGGTCTTCGGTCTCTGGAAGCTTCGTGCAAAAATAGGACCCTGGGCGAAAGTTTCGTCCAATTCCGAGAATATTTATTTACTAGGATTTCTGAAACCAAAAACAGCAGAAAACAGCAACTGGCTCTTCGGCATCTTGTTAATAGGTTAGTTCCAAAATGCATAAATATGACATATAATGTGCATAAAACATGTAGGTATCATCAATAAAGTAGCATGGAACATAAGAAATTATCGATACGTTGGAGACGTATCAGCATCCCAAGCTTAGTTCTGCTCGTCCCGAGCAGGTAAAACGATAACAAAGATAATTTCTGAAGTGACATGCCATCATAATCTTGATCATACTATTTGTAAACATATGTAATGAATGCAGCGATCAAAGCAAAGGTAATGACATGAGTAAACAACTGAATCATATAGCAAAGACTTTTCATGAATAGTACTTCAAGACAAGCATCAATAAGTCTTGCATAAGAGTTAACTCATAAAGCAATAAATCAAAGTAAAGGT
The DNA here is from genome assembly GCA_030979885.1 of Lolium multiflorum. NCBI lineage: Eukaryota > Viridiplantae > Streptophyta > Magnoliopsida > Poales > Poaceae > Lolium > Lolium multiflorum. Next base: position 155,132,526 of record CM061753.1, read on the forward strand.
GTTGAAGCAACACATAAGAAGATTAAGTTTCAGCGGTTGCTTTCAACTTGTAACATGTATATCTCATGGATATTGTCAACATAAAGTAGTATAATAAGTGCAATATGCAAATATGTAGGAATCAATGCACAGTTCACACAAGTGTTTGCTTCTTAAGGTGGAAGGAGATAGGTAAACTGACTCAACAATAAAAGTAAAAGAATGGTCCTTCAATGAGGAAAGCATCGATTGCTGTATTTGTGCTAGAGCTTTTATTTTGAAAACATGAAACAATTTTGTCAACGGTAGTAATAAAGCATATGAGTTATGAAAATTATATCTTACAAGTTGCAAGCCTCACGCATAGTATACTAATAGTGCCCGCACCTCGTCCTACTTAGCTTGGACTACCGGGTCTTCGCATGCCATGTTTCAACCAAGTGTCACAAAGGGGTACCTCCATGCCGCCTGTACAAAGGTCCAAGGAGAATGCTCGCATTTCGGATTTCTCGCTTTTGATTATTCTCAACTTAGACATCCATACCGGGACAACATGGACAACAGATAATGGACTCCTCTTAAATGCATAAGCATGTAGCAAAGTTATTATTCTCATATGAGATTGAGGATATATGTCCAAAACTGAAACTTCCACCATGGTTCATGGCTTTAGTTAGCGGCCCAATGTTCTTCGCTAACAATTTTGCATGCTCCAACCACTAAAATGATAGACCTTCAGACAAGACGGACATGCATAGCAACTCACATGATATTCAACAATAGTTGATGGCGTTCCCCAGAAGCATGGTTATCGCACAACAAGCAACTTAATAAAATATAAAGTGCATAAGTACATATTCAATACTACGATAGTTTTTAAGGCTATTTTGTCCCATGAGCTATATATTGCAAAGGTGAATGATGGAATTTTAAAGGTAGCACTCAAGCAATTTACTTTGGAATGGCGGAGAAATACCATGTAGTAGGTAGGTATGGTGGACACAAATGGCATAGTAGTTGGCTCAAGGATTTTGGATGCATGAGAAGTATTCCCTCTCGATACAAGGTTTAGGCTAGCAAGGTTATTTGAAGCAAACTCAAGGATGAACAAGTGCAGCAAAACTCACATAAAAGACATATTGTAAACATTATAAGACTCTACACTGTCTTCCTTGTTGTTCAAAACTCAATACTAGATATTATCTAGACCTTAGAGAAACCAAATATGCAAATCAAATTTTAGCAAGCTCTATGTATTTCTTCATTAATGGGTGCAAAGCATATGATGCAAGAGCTTAAACATGAGCACAACAATTGCAAAGTATCACATTATCCAAGACATTTTTAGAATTACTACATGTAGCATTTTCCAATTCCAACCATATAACAAATTAACGAAGAAGAAACTTCGCCATGAACATTATGAGTAAAGCCTAAGGACACATGTGTCCATATGCAACAGCGGAGCGTGTCTCTCTCCCACAAAGTGAACGCTAGGATCCATTTTATTCAAACAAAAACAAAAACAAAAACAAACCGACGCTCCAAGTAAAGAACACAAGATGTGATTGAATAAAAATATAGTTTCAGGGGAGGAACCTGATGATGTTGTCGATGAAGAAGGGGATGCCTTGGGCATCCCCAAGCTTAGACGCTTGAGTCTTCTTGGAATATGCAGGGGTGAACCACGGGGCATCCCCAAGCTTAGAGCTTTCACTCCTCTTGATAATAGTATATCATTCTCCTCTCTTGACCCTTGAAAACTTCCTTCACACCAAACTTCAAGCAAACTCATTAGAGGGTTAGTGCACAATTAATAATTCACTCATTCAGAGGTGACACAATCATTATTTTTACTTCTGGACATTGCATAATGCTACTGGACATTAATGGATCAAAGAAATAAATCCAACATAGCAAAAGAGGCAATGCGAAATAAAAGGCAGAATCTGTCAAAAACAGAACAGTCCGTAAAGACGAATTTAGAGCTGGCACCAGACTTGCTAAAATGGAAAAACTCAAAACTAATGAAAGTTGTGTACATATCTGAGGATCACGCTCGTAAATTGGCAGATTTTTTCGAATTTTCTACAGAGAACTGTGCCCAGATTCGTGACAGACAGCAATGCTGTTTCTGCGCAGCAATCCCAAATATAACATCAACTTTGACATAGAAACTTTACTTGGCACAAAAACATGATAAGGAGAGGTTTCTACAGTAGTAAACAACTTCCAAGACTCAATAAAACAAAAAATTGCTGCAGGTAAAAACATGGGTTGTCTCCCATAAGCGCTTTTCTTTAACGCCTTTCAGCTAGGCGCAGAAAGTGTAAATCATCGAGAGTAGAAGCATCAACATCATAGCTTGTTCTAATAATAGAATCAAAAGGCAACTTCATTCTCTTTCTAGGGAAGTGTTCCATACCTTTCTTGAGAGGAAATTGATATTTAATATTACCTTCCCTCATATCAATAACAGCACCAAAGAAAAGGTCTTCCCAACACAATAGGACAAGATGCATTGCATTCGATATCCAAAACAACAAAATCAACGGGGACAAGGTTATTGTTAACCGTAATATGCACATTATCAATCCTCCCCAAAGGTTTCTTTTTAACATTATCGGCAAGATTAACATCCAAATAACAATTCTTCAATGGTGGCAAGTCAAGCATATCATAAATCTTTTTAGGCATAACAGAAATACTTGCACCAAGATCACATAAAGCATTACATTCAAAGTCATTGAATTTCATTTTAATGATGGGCTCCCAACCATCTTCTAACTTTCTAGGAATAGAAGTTTCAAGTTTTAGTTTCTCTTCTCTAGCTTTTATGAGAGCATTTGTAATATGTTTTGTAAAGGCTAAATTTATAGCACTAGCATTAGGACTTTTAGCAAGTTTTTGTAAGAACTTTATAACTTCAGAGATGTGGCAATCATCAAAATCTAAATCATTATGAGCTACAGCAATGGGATCATTGTTCCCAAGGTTGGAAAAAATTTCAGCAGTTTTATCACAAGCAGTTTCAGCAGTTTTAGCAATTTCAGGCAGTTTTGTACGCTTTGCACTAGGAGTAGAAACATTGCCAACACCAATTATATTACCATTGATAGTAGGAGGTGCAGCAACATGTGAAGAATTAGCATTACTAGTGGTGGTAATAGTCCAAACTTTAGCTACATTATTCTCTTTAGCTAGTTTTTCATTTTCTTCTCTATCCCACCTAGCACGCAGTTCAGCCATTAATCTTATATTCTCATTAATTCTAACTTGGATGGCATTTGCTGTAGTAGTAATCTTATTATCAATATCATTATTAGGCATAACTTTCAACTTTAAAAGATTAACATCAGAGGCAAGTCTATCAACTCTAGAAGCAATAGTATCAATTTTATCAAGCTTTTCCTCAACAGATTTGTTAAAAGCAGTTTGTGTACTAATAAATTCTTTAAGCATGGCTTCAAGACCAGAGGGTACACTCCTATTATTATTGTAAGAATTCCCATAAGAATTACCATAACCATTACCATTAGCAGAAGGATATGGCCTATAGTTATTACCAGAGTTGTTCCTATAAGCATTGTTGTTGAAATTATTATTTTTAATGAAATTCACATCAACATTTTCTTCTTGAGCAACCAATGAAGCTAAAGGAACATTATTTGGATCTACATTAGATCTACCATTCACAAGCATAGACATAATCACATCAATCTTATCATTCAAGGAAGAGGTTTCTTCAACAGAATTTACCTTCTTACCTTGTGGAGCTCTTTCCGTGTGCCATTCAGAGTAATTTATCATCATATCATCAAGAAGTTTTGTAGCCGCCCCCAATGTGATGGACATAAAGGTACCTCCAGCAGCTGAATCCAATAAATTCGCGAAGAAAAATTTAGTCCTGCATAGAAGGTTTGGATGATCATCCAAGTAGTCAGTCCATGGGTTGGGCAATTCTTTACCAAAGTTTTCATTCTCTCCCAAGCTTGAGCAACATGTTCAGTATCTAATTGTTTAAAATTCATTATGCTACTTCTCAAAGATATAATTTTAGCGGGAGGATAATATCTACCAATAAAAGCATCCTTGCATTTAGTCCATGAATCAATACTATTCTTAGGCAAAGATAGCAACCAATCTTTAGCTCTTCCTCTTAATGAGAAAGGAAACACTTTCAATTTAATAATATCACCATCTACATCTTTATACTTTTGCATTTCACAAAGTTCAACAAAATTATTGAGATGGGCAGCAGCATCATCAGAACTAACACCAGAAAATTGTTCTCTCATGACAAGATTTAGTAAAGCAGGTTTAATTTCAAAGAATTCTGCTGTAGTAGCAGGTGGAGCAATAGGTGTGCATAGGAAATCATTATTATTTGCATTTGTGAAGTCACACAACTTAGTATTTTCATGGTTGGCCATTTTAGCAACGGTAAATAAAACAAACTAGATAAAGTAAATGCAAGTAACTAATTTTTTTGTGTTTTCGATATGGAGAGCAAGACAGTAAATAAAGTAAAACTAGCAACTAATTTTTTTGTATTTTGATTTAGTGCAGCAAACAAAGTAGTAAATAAAATAAAGCAAGACAAAAACAAAGTAAAGAGATTGAGAAGTGGAGACTCCCCTTGCAGCGTGTCTTGATCTCCCCGGCAACGGCGCCAGAAAAAGAGCTTGATGGCGTGTAACTCACGTTCGTTGGGAACCCCAAGAGGAAGGTATGATGCGCACAGCAAGTTTTCCCTCAGAAAGAAACCAAGGTTTAATCGAACCAGTAGGAGCCAAGAAGCACGTTGAAGGTTGATGGTCGCGAAATGTGATGCGGCGCAACACCAGGGATTCCGGCGCCAACTAGGAACCTGCACAACACAACCAAGTACTTTGTCCCAACGAAACAGTGAGGTTGTCAATCTCACCGGCTTGCTGTAACAAAGGATTAAACGTATCGAGTGGAAGATGTTTGCAAAGAAAACAAAACAAGTAGATTGTATGCTATGTAAAGAATAGGACCGGGGTCCACAGTTCACTAGAGGTGTCTCTCCCATAAGATAAAAGCATGTTGGGTGAACAAATTACAGTCGGGCAATTGACAAATAGAGAAAGGCATAACAATGCATATACATGACATGGTAAATATAGTGAGATTTAATCCGGGCATTACGACAAAGAACATAGACCGCCATCCAACTGCATCTATGCCTAAAAAGTCCACCTTCAGGTTATCGTCCGAACCCCCTCCAGTATTAAGTTGCAAAGCAACAGACAATTGCATTAAGTATGGTGCGTAATGTAATCAACAACTACATCCTTAGACATAGCATCAATGTTTTATCCCTAGTGGCAACAAGACATCCACAACCTTAGAACTCTGTCCCAGATTCAATGGAGGCATGAACCCACTATCGAGCATAAATACTCCCTCTTGGAGTTAAGAGTAAAAACTTGGCCAGAGCCTCTACTAATAACGGAGAGCATGCAAGATCATAAACAACACATGAACAATAGATTGATAATCACCATAATCATAGTACTCTCTATCCATCGGATCCCGACAAACACAACATATAGTATTACGATAGATGATCTTGATCATGTTAGGCAGCTCACAAGATCTAACAATGAAGCACAACAAGGAGAAGACGACCATCTAGCTACCGCTATGGACCCATGGTCCAGGGGTGAACTACTCACTCATCACTCCGGAGGCGACCATGGCGGTGTAGAGTCCTCCGGGAGATGAATCCCCTCTCCGCAGGGTGCCGGAGGCGATCTCCGAATCCCCGAGATGGGATTCGCGGCGGCGTCTCTGTAAGGTTTTCCGTATCGTGGCTCTCGGTAGGGGGTTTCGCGACGCTTTAAGTAGGCGGAGGGTCAACGCGAGGGGCCACACGAGGGCCCAGGGGATAGGTCGGCGCGGCAGGGCTTGGGCCGCGCCGCCACCCCCTGGCCTCCTCGTGGCCCCACTTCGTTAGGTCTTCGGTCTTCGGAAGCTTCGTGCAAAAATAGGACCCCGGGCGAAAGTTTCATCCAATTCCGAGAATATTTCTTTACTAGGATTTCTGAAACCAAAAACAGCAGAAAACAACAACTGGCTCTTCGGCATCTTGTTAATAGGTTAGTTCCAGAAAATGCATAAATATGACATATAATGTGCATAAAACATGTAGGTATCATCAATAAAGTAGCATGGAACATAAGAAATTATCGATACGTTGGAGACGTATCACACCTCCCCGGCAACCAAGAGTGGTTTATGGATTCAGGCGCCTCGTCTCACATGGCATCCGATCATGGTATACTCTCTTCTCTTCGACCATCTTCTTCACATAAAATCATAGTTGGCAACGGTGCATCTCTTCCTGTTACACACATAGGTTCTTACACACTGCCCCTTCATCCTAAAAACATATATCTTCGTAACATTCTAGTTGTTCCTCATATTATCAAAAACCTTATTTCTGTTCGTCAATTCACTATCGATAATCTTTGCTCTATTGAATTTGACCCTTTCGGGTTCACTGTGAAGGATCTTCTCACCAAGAACGTGATTCTTCAATGCAATAGCTCTGGCCCACTCTACTCCCTCCGACCACCAAACGCTCAAGCTCTCCTCACCACTTCATCCTTCGAGCTTTGGCACCGCCACCTTGGACATCCTGGCCACCACACCATGCAGCGTCTCCACCAACATCAACAAATTCCACCCAATAAAGCATCGTCGTCCTTATGTCATGCATGTCAGTTGGGTCGCCACATCAGGCTGCCCTTTTATCCTTCGGAGTCCATTAGTGGCAAACCTTTTCAATTGTTACATTGTGATTTGTGGACATCACCTATTCCTAGTACCTCTGGTTTTGGTTATTACCTCAATATTGTGGATGATTATACTCATTATTTTTGGACGTTTCCTCTTCGTAAGAAATCTGATGTTTTCATTACCTTCACTGCCTTTCATGCCTATGCTGGCACCCAATTTAACCTCCCTATCCTCGCTATCCAATGTGACCATGGCCGCGAATTCGACAACAAACAAGTCCACTCCTTCTTCACCAAACATGGCACCCTATTTCGTTTTTCCTGTCCCCACACATCTCAACAAAACGGTAAAGCCGAACGAGCCATTCGCACCACCAACAATGTTATTCGAACCCTACTCTTTCAAGCCTCTATGCCTCCCTCTCTTTGGGCCGAAGCGCTACACACTGCTACCTTCCTAATCAACATACGCCCCACCAATGCCAAGATCCTCACCACCCCCTACGAACTCCTCTTCGGCCTCACCCCTTCATATCACACTCTTCGCATCTTTGGTTGCCTTTGCTACCCGAACATTACCTACACCACGCCCAACAAACTATCTCCTCGCTCAACCAGATGTGTCTTTTTAGGATACCCCTCACGTCACAAAGGATATAGGTGCCTCGATCTCGCTACCCGCCGCATCATTATCTCTCGTCACGTCATCTTCGACGAGCACACCTTTCCCTATGCACCAGACACACCAGTTCAACCACCGCCACCCCCAACACCTAACCTCTTCGATCCCATAGACTCACCACGAATTCCAGTACCCTCTCCTCGCCCGGCAGCATCCCCTGCCGCGGCAACGACTCCTCCCGAGGCTCCTCGGCAGCCTCCCGCGGCACCAGTCTCGCCCGCTGCGCGCCCTTCTCCTACCGCCGACGCCACGCCTCTTGCACCTACACCACCCACCTCCCCACCACCTCAGCCTCAACCCGTACCACCTCCCGTCTATCGCACTCGTTCCATGACAGGTCGTCTCCCTGGTCCCAAAGAGAGGCTCAATCTCTCTGCCATTGTTTCCTCTCCACTACCATCTACCTACCTCTTAGCTCTTCGCGATCCTAACTGGCGGCAGGCTATGCACGAAGAATACGACACACTCACACATAACCAAACTTGGACTCTTGTCCCTCCCCCACCTGGTGCCAACATCGTGAGCGGAAAATGATTTTTCGCCACAAATATAACTCCGATGGTTCTCTTGCCCGTCACAAAGCCCGTTGGGTGGTTCGCGGCTTCTCGCAACAGCCCGGCGTCGACTTTGATGAAACCTTTAGCCCTGTAGTTAAACCCGCTACCATTCGCATCGTTCTCTCTCTTGCCCTCTCTCACGCTTGGCCCATTCATCAACTCGACGTCAAAAATGCCTTCCTCCATGGTCATCTCGATGAAGTGGTCTATAGTCAGCAACCCTCTGGCTTTATCGATCCTCAACATCCCACCCATGTCTGTCGTCTTCTCAAATCCCTCTATGGCCTTAAACAAGCCCCTCGTGCTTGGTTTCAACGCTTCTCTTCGTTTGCTCGTACCGTTGGTTTTGTTGAATCCAAATCTGATGCCTCTCTATTCATCCTTCGTCGGGGCTCTGACACCGCATACCTTCTCCTATATGTTGATGATATAATTCTCACCGCCTCCACCACATCTCTTCTCACCCATGTCACCTCTGCTCTCAGTCGTGAATTTGCCATGAAGGACCTCGGTCCCCTTCATCATTTTCTCGGTATTTCAGTCACTCGTTCCCCCACCAGCATCCACCTCTCTCAACACCAATATATTCTGGATATTCTTTCTCGTGCAGGCATGAGCGATTGTCACCCCGTTACCACACCTATCGATACCAAAGCCAAACTATCCTCCACAGCCGGCCCCTCTGTTTCGGACCCGTCTCTCTATCGTAGCCTTCCTGGAGCTCTTTAGTATGCCACTCTCACCCGTCCTGACATCTCCTATGCCGTCCAACAAGTCTGTCTACACATGCATGACCCTCGTGAACCTCATCTCTCTCTCATCAAACGTATTCTTCGCTACCTTAAGGGCACTCTCCACCATGGTCTCACTTTGCACCGTTCCACCTCTCATTCCCTTGTTGCCTACTCCGATGCTGATTGGGCTGGGTGTCCGGATACTAGACACTCTACGTCGGGGTTTTGCATGTATCTTGGAGATAATTTGATAAGCTGGTCATCTCGCCGCCAGACAACGGTCTCTCGTTCTAGTGCTGAGGCCGAATACCGCGTTGTTGCCACGGCGGTCGCGGAATCCTGCTGGGTACAGCAACTATTGCAGGAGCTTCATCGTCCCATTGACACAGCCACTATCGTGTATTGTGACAATGTCAGCGTTGTTTACTTGTCGGCCAATCCAGTCATCATCGCCGCACCAAACACATTGAGCTCGATATTCATTTTGTTCGGGAGAAGGTGGCTCTCGGCGTTGTTCGTGTGTTACATGTGCCATCTACATCACAGTATGCTGACATTTTCACCAAAGGCCTGCCTACCATTCTGTTCAGGGAATTCAGATCCAGTCTTCACGTCGATGCTCTCCCAGGTTCAGACTGCGGGGGCGTGTTAGATAAGGAGGCAACGGCTGATCAACTTGGAGTCTACTCCAAGTCACCTAGCTAAATACGTATTCTATACTTGTATTGTTTATTTGTAATTGTCTATAAATATATGAGGAGGGCCGAGGCACTGCGTTTTATGCAGCCCGGATTCAATCCAACTTTCACATGCAAACCTTCTAAAATTTTGGAAATCAATCAGGACGATCCTAGATTAAAGCCAAGATTTGTGGGTAAGGATTTTTGGCAAATTGCAAGGTTATACCGTTTCCACAAGAGATTTAAGGCTGGTGCCAACGCAGGCGTGAGTGAGGGCGGTAGCGGCGGCGTTGGGGCGAGAGAGAGGCGGGAGTGGGGCGAGAGGCCAGCGGCAGGCGACGGCGCTGGCGCCGGGCGGTACCGCCCGCTGCCGCCCGGCTAACGCCTGCGTTGAGAGGGAGGCGAGAGAGGGGCGGTAGTGGTGCTAGTGGGGGCGGTAGGGAGGCGGTAGGGAGGAGAGAGAAGTGAGAGCTGGCACTATAGCCCGTGTACTGGCACCGTGGGGTGAGAGTGAGGGTAAAAGCTGACGTGACGAGGCGATAGTGGCGTGATGCATTGGCACCAGCCTTAGAGCTGGCGCTTGATCTCAGGCAAGCAGGTTACCCGGACGAGGAGGTTTCCAAATGAGTAAAATACATGAGAGGTCACTGAACCTGACTCCCTAGTTCGATACAGTCACCGTACTATGAAATACGCAAATTACGATCACTGAATACGCTAAGTGCTTCATCGGAGGTCACCGGAGACTGTACATCTTCGTATTTGCTGATGTAGCACTGGTTAACCCCACATGTCAGGCCCAGCTGGTGTTTACATGGACTGTTTTGAAACAATAAAAAATAAAATGTCTAAATTGAAAACTTCTACAAGTGCTAAATTGAAAAAATGTCACCGCCAGGAGAGCTAGCTCCTGGTGGGCGCCGCGACCGTCCTTGTCGGCGAGTATACTCCTCCTGCCGGCGCAGATCCCCTGTGCGCCCATCATCGCGGAGGTGCTCGAGCTCGCATCACAACTGTAGGCGAGGGGACGACGAGGTGGGCGAGGGGTGGCCTCCGCCTAGAAGCGAGCGGCGCATCTGCATCTTGACCACGACCATGGAGGGATGGAGCGACAGAGGAACTGGAGGAACAAGCACCAGCAAGGATAGGTTAGGAGCCGTGACTCGCACACACGATGTCCAACGCAGATCGAACGACGACGAGCAAGAACTGGACGGCGAGCCTGCCTCGACCGCCGCGATACTCCGAGCGCCACCGCCGGGTACCCCGCGCACCGCCCCTGCCTCGGCCGCTTGGGCACTCCGAGCGCCGCCGCCGGGAAGGGCTCGAGGCCAGCCATGGCGCACACGAGAAGAACATCTCCCCTACGACGCAGCCCTCCCGTCCCCTGCATCTGCCCAGCCGGCAGCACCCCGCCCCTGCCTCGCGCTGGGTGTGGTCGTCCCCGACGGCAAGGTCAGAGAGCGGCGGCGGGAGGCCAGAGCCGTTGATGGCCGAGTTGCGAGGCCGGCCCAACCAGTGGTGCTCAGCCACGGCCCTTTTTCTCTTTTTTTAAAGATCCTTATATGTTTTCTCAACTTTGCACCTTAGACCTTTTTTTATTAGACAATTGTCCCTGCAGATGGTGGGGGGCTGACAGGTGGGGTCCAATTCAGTGCCATATCAGCAAATACGGAGGCTCCAGTGACCTCCGATGAAGCACTCAGCGCATTCAGTGACCGTAATTTGCGTATTCCATAGTACACTGATCGTATCGAACAAGGGAGTCGAGTTCAGTGACCTTCCATGTATTTTACTCTTTCCAAATATGTGAATATATCTTTGGTCTCCCGTCTAGAGAGATAGCATTTAATCTGATTGGCAGTTGCTATATTTGGAGTGAAATGCATCCACCATCCTCTAACTTGTTGGCCATGTCCAAAACGACTCTTGAACTTAGGAAATGCATCGTTACGGTCCCTAATCTCGCTTTGTATGTTTACATACGGTCCAAAACTGCACTGGCCATGTGTTGTGCTGACGTGTCGTTGTCTTTTTGGGTAAGCCACGTATCCTCTTATTCATCTAAACAAAGAAAAACCATGGTCGAGCACTGCTGCAGTGCGTCCGCCGCGCGCGGGCGAGCCAACCGCCGCGCGCTCATCGTCAAGCACCGCCGCCCCTCGTGGCCGGGCCTAGACCCGGTGCTTGTGTGTTGTGTCCGAGTAGCGCCGCCCCCCATACTCGCCTCTCTAGGACACAAAGAACCGCCTCGCTGGCATCTACCAATTCCTCTATCCCTACCGAAGTGGCCAGCGTCTGTCACGGCGACACTGTCCTCGTCCCCGCGACCGGCAGAGCGGCATCGTGTCAGGATGGACGCCATCATGGTCATCTTCCTCGGCTCATTGTGTCACTTTTCCTTGCCATATGAATTGAGCTGAGACGCATGGGACATACGCCATCGTGGTCATCTTCCTCGGCTCCATCCGCCGAATTTTCGTGTTGTGCCTTGCTGGGGTGGTTGCCGCCGGTCAGGACTGAGCGGGCAAAATCCGGGGCCCTGTGTGAAAGTTTAAAATAGGGCCTTGTCTTATAAGAAAATTTGAACTATTCAACAAATACAAATATATATTTCACGCGTCTTAATATCTTACACAACAAATTCGATATATTAAGAATCATACCTATTTAATTTCTGGTTGCATAATGTTTATTTAAACATCATTTTTTAGGATTCTTTAAAATTATATCTTCAATGAGATTGAATTAGAAGTTGTTCTTTTTCTTTTTTCTTGCGCTTTTTGTCACCGAAGTCATGCCCCATTGGTTGTAAAATACTACATCCAAAAATAATACTCCCTCCATCCCATGAAAGCCATCTGAGATTTATGAAAATTTAGATGTATCAACATACTAAATAATGTCTAGTACATCCATATTTTGATAAATCTTAAACAACTTTTATGGAAAAAGGGAAATGTAATAACAAAATAAAAGATCGGCAGCACACTACAGAAACCACCGATGGCCAGAAGCAATCAGTCCATAACGGAATAGATGAGAAAATTTTGAATTACCTAGTGTTGCCATCGGACGGATGCGTGGCGGCTCAAGGGTTTTGTCGATATCGTCGCGCCGTCGTGGAAGTGAATTTCGTCGTCGCTGCCTTTTCGTCTATACTATGGTGTCCGTAAATCGCTGCAGTGCGTCAGTGCGTGGACTGAATGGAGATGAATAGGTGAGTCCGCGTCGATGCCCCAGGAGAGGATGGTTCGCTGGCTCGGGCTACCTCGAGACTCGATCAGGCGATGTCGCCTCGTGCATAGCTCACGATCGGGAGTCGCGAAGAGTTTTCCGTCCGCCTCCAGCGATGCAATGCAAGGCCCACCTACGTTTCTTACGTTCCTTCCTATTTTTTATCTTTTATTTCCATCATAAGTATATGGGCCATTAAATTTTTTTGGGCCCCCCTAAATTCAGGGGCCCTGTGCAAGCTGCACACACGGCACATGTGCTCGCTCGGGCCTGCCGCCGGTCACTGTGGCCACCTCCCGGCGACGTGGCGTGACGATGTGAACCCATCGCGCGGGACCGAAGAGAGGAGGGGAGGCGGCGACCAGCATCGGCCATCGGGCTCGCCGGCCTCAGCTCCATGCCTCTAGCGAAAGGCGCAGACGGCAGTGCTCGGCAACGAGCGCGGAGGTTGGGCTCGCCCGCGCGCAGTGGCGGCAGTGCTCGACCATGAGGACGGAGCTTGGGCTCGCCCGCGCGCAGGGGCTGCGGCGCTTGAGGTGGGGTGGTAATCGGGAATCCTGATGCTTGCTGCTGGTGCTATCTTCGCCGCCGGAGGAAGCACGAAGCACCAATGCCACAATGCATCGTCTTGAGTGGCCACCAGTTCATCGATGCAGAGAACATCGTTGTGGTGGTGAACGATGCTGCAGAGTGCAGAGTACGGTCCCAATCCTGCTCCATCGTCATTAAAATACGGCCGTGAATCGTATTTTGGACCGTTTGTAAACCTATAGAGCAAGATTAGGGACTGTTTTAGCGCATTTCCTGAGTTTAAGGGACTGTTCTGAACATAGCCATCAAGTTTAAGGATCGTAGATGCATTTCACTCCTATATTTGTAATGAATCGAGTCATGTGGCCAAGAATTGTTTGGGATTTTCGCGGGATTTGGGGCCGTTCAGTCTGCTTGATGACAAATCGCTCTCTGGGCAAATGCGTTGCTGCTTTCGGTGTCTAGAACTGTGCCTATTCTCCTAGATGACAAATCGCTCTCTGGGCAAATGCAAATGATGAGTTTGGCTGTCTGACTTGGCCTGTGCCTATTCTCCTAGATGTTGAATCAGGGTATGATGAGCTTGGTTTTGTTGCATCTCAGGAGGTTTCAGAAGGATCAGAATTCTTGGCCACTGCTCCAGTGGTTGCTCGTACTCGTGGACGTCCACGCAAGCAGGCTACACCTATGGTTGAATCTGAGGTGCGTCGTGGTGCGCCTCGTCCTTGCACCCGCCAAAATAAAGAAGGTTACAGAGAACGAGCACTACCTAATCACACTGCTCGTCGGAAGACTGTTGCTCGCAAAGCCAACCCACCTGAAGTTCTGCAGATCAGTGAAATGCAGCGTCTAGGCGTGGACAAGTGCCAAATTGATCCCGAAGAGCTCACTGCAGAGCGTCTGTTACAGAGTCGTCCGGAGTAACTCTTCATTCTGCTTGTTGACGAAGTGTTTGAAGCTTGTGTGTTTTTGTTATCAGAATTCCTTATGTGTTTGTCGAACCGCCTTTGGCATGTGTTGAGCTGGAACGTGCGTGGTCTTAATAGTCCTGATAAATGGCCATCTATCCGTAATAAGATAGAAGAAAGTAATGCAACGATTATCTGTCTTCAAGAAACTAAAAGGAGTGAGTTTGATGCTAGTTTTATCAAAGGGTTTGCACCACAGTGTTTTGATAAGTATGCTTATGTTCCCTCGGATGGTGCTTCTGGAGGTCTGCTAGTACTTTGGATTAGCAATATCTTTACAGGTGAAGTGTTGCTAGAAGAGAGTTTTGGCTTGGCGATTGAATTCACCTCTTGCATCTCCTCAGATATCTTTGTGCGTGTAAATGTTTATGGGCCATGTGAGGGCATTGAGCGAGATAATTTTGTTGCTTGGTTGTTCCATCTCGATATTTCAGATGAGAATCTCTGGCTCTTAGTGGGTGATTTTAACTTCTACCGGTTTGTCGAAAACAGAAATAGAGAAGGTGCGAATCTGACTGACATTGCTACTTTCAATGAAATCATTAGTTATCATGGTCTGATTGAGCTTCCTCTCAAAGGATGGACATACACATGGAGCAATATGCAGAGTGATCCTTTGCTAGTACAACTCGACTGGTTCTTCATGTCAGTTGCTTGGACTCTCAAATTCCCAAACACAGTAGTTAAACCCCTAGCTAAGCCTGTCTCGGATCATGTGCCTTGTGTCGTCTCGATTGGTACCTCTATTCCTAAACCAAAGGTTTTTCACTTTGAAAATCACTGGATTCGCCTCCCAGGGTTCTTGGATGTGGTCAAAACTATTTGGGACATTAATTGTCCTGGTGACAGCGCTAAGTGCATCTCGACCAAACTAAAACTTTTTCGCAAAGGACTAAAGAAGTGGAGCACTAGCATGTCCTCTCTCAATGTGTTCATTGACAATTGTAATGAGCTGATTTTGCTTTTGGATGGTTTTGAGGAGCAGAGAGTGCTGCATATTTCCGAGTGGAATTTCAGAAACATCATTAAGCGTAGATTGCAGCATCTCCTATTATGTAAGCAGGACTACTGGGAAAAAAAAGGTGTACGGCGCGTTGGTCTAAACTGGGTGATGAAAACACCTCCTTATTTCATTCCATGGCAACCATTCGTTATAGGAAAAATTCTATTGCTTCTCTAAAAAGAGAAGACGGTTCGTTGGCAGTGGATCATGATGAGAAGGCGGGTGTACTCTGGCAGTCTTACCGTGATAGATTGGGGTTCTCTTTACCTATTTCAGATAATTTTGATTTCAATCAGTACTTCTCTCCAATGGCTGGTCTTGACACTTTATCTCAGCCATTCACTCATGAAGAGATTGACAAGGTGGTGTCTCAGATGCCAAGTGACAAATCGTCAGGACCTGATGGCTTCTCGGGTATATTTTTGAAAGTCTGTTGGCCTGTGATAAAATATGACTTTTACAGGCTTTGTGAGGAGTTTTGGGAAGGATCTATTAGTCTACAGAGAATCAATGATTCTTTTGTCACTCTTATTCCTAAAATTTTGTCACCTGAAGGTCCCAATGATTTTCGACCCATCTCGCTTCTGAATTTATGCCTCAAGCTTATTACTAAACTTCTAGCTAATCGGCTACAAGAGACAATCCTAGAGCTGGTTCACATCAACCAATATGGTTTTCTGAAATCTAGGACAATCCAAGACTGTGTTGGATGGGCTTATGAGTACATTCACCAATGCAAACAGTCAACTCAACAGCCGGTCATTTTGAAACTTGACTTTGCGAAAGCTTTTGATACAGTGGAACATGAGGCGATTATGAGAGTATTTGCTGCAATGGGTTTTGATCCTAGGTGGCTCCATTGGCTGCGCTTGATAATGTCTTCTGGTACTTCTTCAATATTACTAAATGGTTTACCAGGAAAAAAAAATCCTTGTCGTAGGGGAGTGCGTCAAGGTGACCCACTGTCCCCTTTGCTTTTTGTTGGAGTTTCTGAGCTGCTGCAAGCTTTGGTGAATGTTCTTTTTCATGATGGAATTCTTGGGGCGCCCCTTCCTATTCCTAGAACAGACTTTTCTATTGTACAATATGCCGATGATACGCTTCTTATTATGCAAGCTTGTCCTATCCAGCTTATGGCCCTTAAAAATCTTCTCGAGACATTTGCACAAGCTACAGGTCTTCGTGTGAATTATGCTAAATCCTCCATGATGAACATAAATGTGACGGAGCAACGGTTACATGATCTTGCTGCAGTCTTTGGTTGTGCAGTTGGACAACTGCCATTCACTTACCTCGGGTTGCCTCTTGGCACCACAAAACCTACAGTTGAAGATATGTCGCCACTTGTAGGAATGGTGGAAAGAAGGTTAAATGCTAGTGCACAGTTTCTTGGCTATGGTGGTCGGCTCCAGTTTGTTAAATCTGTCCTCTCTTCGCTGCCGACATTCTTCCTTTGCTCCCTAAAAGTTCAGAAAACCATCCTAAATATATGTGATAGATCTCGTTGACATTGCCTCTGGGATAAGAAGGATGATGCCACCTCTCCAAATTCTTTGGCTGCTTGGTCTCTTGTTTGTAAACCTAAGAAACATGGAGGACTAGGAGTGTTGAACCTAGAGTTGCATAACAAGGCTCTTTTGATCGAGTTGTTATGTGATAAATTTCCAAGGCTTTTCTCTTACGTCTTACATGAGGATATATCAGTTGCGGAAGTGTCCCTGGTTCAAAACCTCAGCTCATGTTTTGCACTACCCCTTTCTGTGGAAGCTTATGAAGAATTTCAGCAGGTTTCGCAACTCATTGCTGATCACCCCACTGATGCTTCTGCTCAAGATCAGCGCATATTTGTCTGGGGAAGCTCCACCTATACAGCATCCAAATACTATAATTTCTTATTCGCCCAGCTGCCAGTGGAGCCGACTTTCAATGCTATTTGGCAATCTTGTTCTATGCCGAAACTTAGAATTTTTGTTTGGCTCCTAATGCTCGACCGGCTAAATACTGGAGATCTGATGGTTAGAAAAAAATGGCAGCTTGATAATGGACCTGGTTGTGTACTCTGTGATGAGGCGTTGCTTGAAACGTGTGACCATCTCTTCTTTGATTGTGCTTTTGCTCAACAATGTTGGGCTGAGCTGGGTATTATCTGGAACATGGATCTACAGTTCACTAATCGATTCCTGCAGGCTAGAAGAGACTTTATAGGGCCATGTTTCATGGAAGTGATGGCATGTGCAGCATGGAATATTTGGAAAGAGAGGAATGCATTTATTTTTCAAGGGAAACAACCTTCCTATGGTCATTGGAGAGTTAGATTCCAACACGATTTGATGCTCCACCAGTTTAGAGTGAAAACTTCTTTAGTGCAACCCTTAGTGGATTGGCTTCTTCACATCTTTGTACAATGATATCTTTTTAGTCCATTTCTTCCCTCCTTGATGTAACTCTTGAAATTTATGATAATTAATATAAAATCTACACCGTAGGGGCTTCCCCTACGGTAATGTTGTTCAAAATTTTTTGTTGTTGTTTTGGATATTGAATGCAATGCTTCTTGTCCAATTATTTTGGGAAGACCGTTTCTTAGAACTATTGGTGCTGCTATTGATATGAGAGATGGGATTATTAAATATCAATTCCCACTCAAGAAAGGTATGGAACACTTCCCTAGAAAGAGAAAGAAGTCATCTTATGACTCTATTATTAGAACAAATTATGATGTTGATGCTTCCTCACTTGATAATACTTGATGCTCGCACTTTTTATGCGCCTAGCTGAAAGGCATTAAAAAAAGCACTCATGGGAGATAACCCATATTTATTTACAATAATTTTTCTCTTTTGTTGAGTCTTGGAAGTTATTACCTCTGTAATAACCTCTCCTTATCATTTTTATTTCGTTTTTGTGTCAAGAATAGCCTTTAATAGGAAGAAAGTAAGACTTGGGGAAGTTGTTGTCCTGAAAACAGATAATGTGATGTTATCATAAAAATATCCAGAGTGGAATGTTGAGCTTTTATTTTTAATGCATATGCCCCAGGTTATTATACAACTTTCGTTAGTTGACCACTTTTCGAGATAAGCAACAGAGGATTTTCAAAACAATCGATCTTTACCTGTTGTTCTGTTTTGATAGATTTCTTAACTATTTGCATTTGCCTCTTAAATCTCTTTCTTTTTGAGTTCTTTGATCAAAGAGCTTTTTGAAAGTTTGCTACAGTAGATTATGCTTTAATATATGTTTGATATATGTTATTACTGAATCTAAGTGGATTTATTTATTTTGATTGTACTAATGCTGCTAATAGAGAATTGTGTGATGTTTTGTATGAAGGAAGTTTTCAGGTGTAGGGAAAGAAGAATGATATGATGAGATGAAGAATGGACAAAAGCTCAACCTTGTGGATGCCCCTGCACACCAAGAAATATCCAAGAGGTACAAGCGTCAAAGCTTGGGGATGCCCAAGGCATCCCCTCTTCATCAACAAAGCGACATGTCATCTTTCTATGCGCTATATTTTTATTGCTTCATACGCTATGTGTTGTTCTTGGAGCATCTTTATTTTTGTTTTTAGTTTAGTTTAGTTTTGTTTTATGTATCATATGTTGGATCCCGGCACATTTGTTTTGGAGAAAGACCCGCTCCATTTTAATTGCATAGAACGCTCTAGTTTTCGCTGTTATTGTTCTACAATTGTTCTAGTTTTCTTGTACTGCGTTTAGCTCTTGGTTTTCGATTCTAATTTTGTTCAGAGCTCGTTAGTGTTCTTTATTTGTGTATGATTATCTCTCTGGTCCATATTGTATTTCATCTCTGACAGCTATTTCAAATAAGTTGATTGGTGTTGGATACGAGTAAAATGTTTCATGACTATAGTGATGCAAAAGGAAGCTTGTCTAGACTGTGGCATAGGCTTTGGCATATCATGTTGGATATTATTCTTGTCATATGTTTAGCATTTATTTTTGTAGCATAACTTGTCTCAAATGGCTGAGAGTGCATAATGTGTCATTGAAAGAATCATGTGTAGTTTCCATCATAAAAGCATAATATTGTGGTATTCTCCTTTGATGCTTTATTGGGTTGATTTGGCGCATGCTTATGCCATGTTATTACTATAACCAGTCAACTAAAGCCTCTATGATCATTTAGTTTTTGACTTGTAATATCACTTTATGCTTTGATTGATAATATTTTGTCGCTATGCATGATTATGGCCATTATTGCTCTCTTAGTTGGTCGCTCTCAGTCTTTTGCTAGCTTTCGCTTGTGCTGATTATGATCTCTACTCGTGCATCCAACCACCATTAAACAAAGTTTGCCATTTGTGTCCACCATATCTACCCAGTAGCATTATTTCTATTCCAAGTAATTCATCATGTTTTTATTTATCTTCCAAATTAAATTTTGGCATGAGAAAATTAGTCAGTACAGCTCTCACGAACTTGATGGCACATTTACTTTCTTGCACTTAATAAATTTGATCATTGTGCCTATCTTATGAAGTTTATATTTGTGCAAATTGCGGGTTGGGAGTTAGTAGAACCATGCTTTCATGGGAAACACTTTCGACATTGCACTTATATTTAGTTGATGTCATGTTCTTTTGTTTATGGATGCCTAGCGGTGCGAACTAAATGGAAACTTATAAGTCCATGGAGTTTGTATATGAGTTAGAGCAACGCCTGGGCCGCTAATCTAAGCCATGCATCATTCATGATGGAAATTTACAGCTAAGCCATAGTGAACATTCTATGAAGCATTTGCAATAAAAAGCTATACCCATAGTAAATAAAAAAATTGCTGAGATGCTCACTGTCTGTTTGTCTTGTCATTTTTTCATGGGATTTCTCCACAAGAGTACCTCCATATCATCAGGCAAGAGGTACCCCGTTGGCGGTTCTCAATGATACATGTATACTTACAATGACAAGAACTTATTTGGAACCTAAGTTGAGTAGCATGAGGTTTAGGTACTCGCATTCAAGGGGCATGAGATTTTCAACTTATGATTTGCAAGCAAATAGCTCATTTTTGAATCACATTAACTTAAACCATTCAAGATGGTTAGGATAGGGGCAATGAGAGCTCAAAGCTAATAAGTACTTGTTATCACCAGAATTTGGACAAGTCAGAGGTGGGCCGCGATCAGGATGGTCTTGAAGATATACATATAGAAGAGATACGTGAATCGGCCTTTTATACCAAGTTGGGCTAAACTGCCCATGTATCTGTAACATATTAGATCGCATCTTAGTTTAGAAGTTAGAGTTTTACCCGTGCACGGTTTGGTGCACGCCCACATTAGAAAGTCCCCTGGACTATAAATATGTACCTAGGGTTTATGGAATAAACAACAACCAACGTTCAACACAAACCAATCTCGGCGCATCGCCAACTCCTTCGTCTCGAGGGTTCCTCCGGTAAGCATCATGCTGCCTAGATCGCATCTCGCGATCTAGGCAGCACAAGCCTGCCTAGTTGTTCATGCGTTGCTCGTACTGAAGCCTTTTTGATGGCGAGCAACGTAGTTATCGTAGACGCGTTAGGGTTAGCATCGTTCTTAGCATCATATGCTCGCGTAGTGCAACCCTTGCGCGTCTAGCCGTCCTTGTGCCTCATCATGGGTGCAGCGGCGGCACCCCGCTTGATCTTTATTTAGTAGATCTGATCCGTTATGGTCGCTCCTTGATTCATCAAGGATTAGTTTAATATCTGCAATAGTTAGGCCTTACAAAGGGTTGGAGGATCCAGCATGCGGTGTAGTTTGCTGCCCCTAGACAGGACGTTCCGAGGATCAACCTAGTGTTGGTTTTTAGGCCTTGTCTAGGGCTGGCTTACGTTTACCGTGCGTGAGCGCGAGGCCCAATCGTGAGTAGGATGATCCGATTATGCGGTGAAAACCCTAGATCGTCGTGGATCTCATACGCTTTACATTGATCAAGCAGGACCACCATATATTCGGCCACCTTGGACGAATCATGGGTGAATCGGCCCCGAGCCGATTCACAGACAACCGAGAGCCGATCGAGGCTCGTATTTAACGTGTACGTGTGTGCCCTGCAGGAAGCTAAGCGAGGCATCATCCACACCTTCCCGACCGGTATAGGTCAGGTGGCACGCCTGCGACCCATCGGCGCGCGACCGGAGGCTTTGCGGGCCGTCGCTCGAGGGATGGGGCCAGCCGCAGCCCTAGTCATTCCCGGCTCTACCGTGTTGGCCGCCTGCCCGCCGGTGGGTTTCGACGCCAACACATTCTGGCACGCCGGTGGGACACATCTTCAACGACAACCATCTCGCCATCCACATCAGATGGCGAAAGACACCATACCGTCTTCATCGTGGCGGAAGAAACTCCGGTCACGTACGGGGATCTCACGGCGAGCTCAAGAAGAAGTACGACGAGATCAAGTCCCCTCGAAGCCGACCTAATCGGCTCTTTCCACAGACCCGCTCCCATGGCATCGATGGAAGGGGTTCACACCTGAAGCGCGCTTGATGGAGTGGACCTCTCCACCCCGTCCGAAGAACGCACCAGGTCGCTGCGTCGGAGATCAACTTCATGGTGGCTCATTCGCTGCACCGCCATTCGAGAGCCTGGTGAATACGTTGGAGCGCGTCGCGCTGCGCGTGATCCAGAGATCATGAGCCATCGCACTCTCCGTCAGACCAGCCCTAGGGACTCACCAAGGGAAGCGCTGCTCCATTCCCGTCCCCCGCTGCCATTCGCGTTGGCAGCGCCCGAAGCGCCGAACTCATCGGCTTTTGTCGTCTACAAGATTGGTGGTGACCCCAGTGACTACCAGTTCCTACAGGACGCGCCCAAGGAGATCCCGCACGGATACGCATGTGCATACGTACCAGACTGCAGCACCTGGGCACCCTCGAACCAGGTTGCTATAGCAGGGACTTCTGGGGCAACAGGAGAGCGTCGGAGGCAGACCGTGAGAAGCAAACGTGGCTAGCTAAATACGCCACCCCGACGAAACTCCCGAGCCCAGCTCCTGCAGTTGGCTCAGAACCAGAGAAACAGGCATGGCTGGTTAAGTACGCCACTCCGACGAATCTTCAGGGTTCGGCACCTGCAGCCATCACCGCGGATCAAATTTGTACGATCCTGAAAGATCAGTTCGGCATGATGCCGAAGAGAAAGGCGATCGGCTATACCAAGCCGTACCCCAATGAGTACGAATTGATCCCGCTACCACCCAAATATCGGCTCCCGGACTTCACAAAGTTCAGCGGATCAGATGGCTCCAGCTCCATCGAGCATGTGAGCCGATATTTGGCACAGCTGGCATGATCTCAGCGTCGACGCTGCGTGAGGTACTTCTCGCAGTCCCTCACAGGATCGGCTGGATGGTACACGTCGCTGCCACCGAACTCAATCCAGACACTGGAAGCAGCTGGAAGAACGGTTCCACGAGCAATATCACTCGAGGCTTCCGAGGCTGGCATTGCCGATCTAGCCCAAGTACGACAGAAGCGCGGAGAAACGGTGTCGAATATTCAGCGCTTCAGGACCGTTAGGAACCGATGCTATTCGGTTCATGTAAGCGAAAAGGAGCAGTCGAATTGGCGGTGGTGGGTCTATCATCATCGATCAAGGAAGTGGCCTCCCAGGCGGACTATCCTTCATTAGCACACATGGTGCAGAAGTTGTCAGCATATGAACAACGCCACCCGGATATCTACCAAGATAAATTCAAGCGCGTGGTTACCATGGTTGACGCAGCGAAGATGAAGGTCCTACGGGAGAGCGAGAGGTCGCAGTAGCTGAGTGGACTCGAGCTGCGGCCCAGTAACTGCAAATGGGTAAAGCCACCAGGGCCTCCAAGAGGGTTCGACTTCGACGTGACGAAAACCGAGCAGATTTTCGACCTCTTACTCGCGGAGAAGCACATAAAGGTACCCGAAGGCCACAAGTTTCCTACGGTGCAAGAGCTGAACGGAAAGCCATACCGCAAGTGGCATAACACGTTCACCCACACCACCAACGACTGCAGGGTGTGGCGTCGCAGATCCAAGTGGCGATAGAAAATGGGCGATTAATTTTAACCAGACGCCATGAAGGTCGACACACACCCTTCCCCGCCGTCAACATGGTGGAGTTTACCCACCTTGGAGGGTGCCAGCCTGATTTCTCAGCCAACATCAGTATGGTAGAGCTTGGACACCGCTCTGAGAAGGACGGGGATGAGGACAGCTGCTCTCAGAGCAAGGACACCGAGGGGGCCGCTCCATGCGATCGGCTCCGTCAAGATGGCAAGCGCTACGTCACGAGGGGGAAGTGAAGAACATAAGATACCAACGACCCCTCTCTGATCACCTCCTCAACAAGTATGTTAGTCGATATGACCAACGCCGGCGATACAACAACAATGATGAAAGAGGTCGTCTGACCAGAAACGACGAAAGGCATCGCCGGCATAATCATGATGAGGAGCGACAGGAGCGCCATGGCAGGGAGCAGGACGATACGGACAGGCATTGGCACTGCCCCTTCACACTGCTGGGATTCAGGAATGAGCCGATTACCAACAATCGGCAACTGCCCAATGCAACCGGAAGAAGAAGGAGACAGCCAACGTATCCGTGTTCGAGCGCTTAGGGCCTCTCCCACCGCAAAACAGACGTGCTGAGACCCCTCCGTTGGAAGATCTCGACGATTCAGAAGACGAAGGGGAATGCGAAGAAGACAGGTGCCACCGTCCAAGGTGGTGCCCTGACGGTCTCAGCCATTCACAAAACCGCAGGGTTCAGCGATTGCGCGGTCTGGAGGAAGCCGAAAGGATATACTTGCATACGCCGAGGAAGGCACGACCTGATCTGGCTGCAAAGTCCAGAGGACCCTGGATGAGGAGGGACTGCCGCAAAGAAAAGAGTGGCGCCCAAAAGAGAGCCGATGATGACACATCGGCTGGCACAAACATGGTGTTCATTCGTCCGGCGGAGTGTAGTGCTCCACGATTACACAGTGCACCCGACATGGAAAACAGCAAGCACACCAACGTGCCAAAGTCAGAGATTGGGCTGGTTTTATCCGCCGACATGGACGAGTAGCAAGACTACGTCGATAAGCAACATGGCGAGGCCGATCCTTGCGATCGGCCCTCTGAAACTGATGAAGGGATATTACAAAACCTTCACCGAACAAACAACATGGAGGCCGATTCCGCAATCGGCCCAAATTATCCTCACCATCCATTCTGCCTGGGATCAACGTTTGACCCAACAGGGACTACCTGAAGAGCCGATACCATCAATTCTCTTGACAGAATCGGCTCGGGGGGCACCTAGAGGGATAAAACACGAGGATATGAAATAATATTGAGTATGGGGGCCGATACGCAAATCGGCCTAAAATTTTTTAAACATTTTTACAGCCGATGCAAAGGCATCGACTTCAGAATTGAGAAGCAGCCGATGCACGGCCATCGACTCAAGAAGATCAATGTTACGATCAGAGGACCAATGAAGCACGAGGGGTCCCTCAATGGAGTAATTCCTCTCTTCAAGAGCAGCCTGGACGTGCAGAAAGGGGCTGATTCGACCGGCAGGGCGCTAAGAGAAGACTGGAGAAACTCGGGGGGCAGCTCGCCTTGAAGACCTTCTGCTTTGGGAAGCCGATTTATGTGTAAATCGGCTGACTCTGCATGATCAAGCCCAGGCTAATTCGGCTAAGATTTTGCCTTGGCCAAGACTCGGGGGGCAGCAGGCTTGGTGGATATGATCGGCTGTTCCTTCGTTTCAAACCTTCTTCACAAATGATGAGTATTGAAGAGCATTATTGGGTTTGGTTGGGAAAGTTCGAAGGTTTTCCTGAAGATCCTGCATTTTCTGCCAAATTTAGAAAATCATCAGTTGAAGAAGGGAAGGGCGAATTTTGAAGGACCGATGCGGTGCTATCGGCTCATCACGTATTGGCAAAGGGAACGAATCGGCAAGGTCAGGAACAGGGAATCGGCTCAATTGAACTCAGAAGAAATCGGCAAATTAAATTGGGGAAAAATTCTTCATTAAGAGGCGAGATTTCTTACATAAAGAGCTAATTGCTCTCAAAAGAGACGCTAGGGGATACATTGCCCCATCTACTGCTGCTGGCCCTATTCTAGAGGTCCTAACTACGGGCCATCACTGCCCTCGTCGTCGCCGTCGTCGCTGCCGTCAGTGCTGCTCCCGGCGGGCTCGTCGTCGCTCCAATGGCCGCCAACCGGGCCCTCGTTGTCTTCATCCTCTTCGTCCGCATCGTCCTCGTCGCTATCGAAGTCGCTAAGGTTGCCCGGCCAAGGGCAGAACCGCTTGGCCGGCGGCTCGTCGGAGGAGCTGTCGTCGTCATCCTCCTCCTCCACTTCCTCCTCCTTCACCCCCTCGGAGGAGGTGAAGTCATCCCAGGAGAAGCGATCGTCATCGCTCTCCTCCTCCGATTCCCCGTTGGCTAGGAAGCGGAGGTCGCTCTCCCCGTCCGTCGAAGACTGCTCGTCCTCGGACCAGATGGAGAAGTCATGGTCTGACTCCTCCCGGCCGCAATGGCGCGGCGGACGTTGGCTGCGTGGACCTCCGCCGGGTTGTGCTCCGGCGTCGGCTCGCGGGACGAAGAGGACTGGGTGGAAAGATCCGATGAGGGAGAGGAGGAAGAAGACATGGTGGCACAAGAGGGTTTTCTGGAGTGCTAATGCGAAGGAGATGCAGAGAAGAACTGTTCGTGGCAGTTAAATAAAAGGGGATATAGTAGAAATTCAATGCCACAGCAGTTTCCGAGGAGGTGGTACCAAAACTGTCAAATCATGCGGAGAAGTTGAGAAGGCAAGCTATCGTGATGAAGGACTCTGCGACGGTTCTGCTCTGCCACGACATGACCCTACGAGAGAAGAGCATAATGATTTTGGAAATGGTGTTTCCAAAACCAGGGGGGCATGTGTTATCACCAGAATTTGGACAAGTCAGAGGTGGGCCGCGATCAGGATGGTCTTGAAGATATACATATAGAAGAGATACGTGAATCGGCCTTTTATACCAAGTTGGGCTAAACTGCCCATGTATCTGTAACATATTAGATCGCATCTTAGTTTAGAAGTTAGAGTTTTACCCGTGCACGGTTTGGTGCACGTCCACATTAGAAAGTCCCCTGGACTATAAATATGTACCTAGGGTTTATGGAATAAACAACAACCAACGTTCAACACAAACCAATCTCGGCGCATCGCCAACTCCTTCGTCTCGAGGGTTCCTCCGGTAAGCATCATGCTGCCTAGATCGCATCTCGCGATCTAGGCAGCACAAGCCTGCCTAGTTGTTCATGCGTTGCTCGTACTGAAGCCTTTTTGATGGCGAGCAACGTAGTTATCGTAGACGCGTTAGGGTTAGCATCGTTCTCAGCATCATATGCTCGCGTAGTGCAACCCTTGCGCGTCTAGCCGTCCTTGTGCCTCATCATGGGTGCAGGGGCGGCACCCCGCTTGATCTTTATTTAGTAGATCTGATCCGTTATGGTCGCTCCTTGATTCATCAAGGATTAGTTTAATATCTGCAATAGTTAGGCCTTACAAAGGGTTGGAGGATCCAGCGGCATGCAGGGTGTAGTTTGCTGCCCCTAGACAGGACGTTCCGAGGATCAACCTAGTGTTGGTTTTTAGGCCTTGTCTAGGGCTGGCTTACGTTTACCGTGCGTGAGCGCGAGGCCCAATCGTGAGTAGGATGATCCGATTATGCGGTGAAAACCCTAGATCGTCGTGGATCTCATACGCTTTACATTGATCAAGCAGGACCACCATATATTCGGCCACCTTGGACGAATCATGGGTGAATCGGCTCCCTGAGCCGATTCACAGGACAACCCGAGAGCCGATCGAGGCTCGTATTTAACGTGTACGTGTGTGCCCTGCAGGAAGCTAAGCGAGGCATCATCCACACCTTCCTGACCAGGTATAGGTCAGGTGGCACGCCCTTGCGACCCAGCATCGGCGCGCGACCGAGGCTTTGCGGGCCGTCGCTCTGAGGGACTGGGGCCAGCCGCAGCCCTAGTCATTCCCGGCTCTACCGTGTTGGCCAGTCGCTGCCCGCCGGTGGGTTTCTGACGCCAACAGTACTATACTTTTTGGAAGGTTTATAAAACTTATTTATCTTGCTTACTCTGCTAAGAGTCTCTCTTTTACTATCATGTTGAGTCTTCACCTTCTACTTTATGCATCGATTAAGAAAGCATAGTTATCATTCTTAGTGCAATGTGCATAGTCCCAAAATTATTATTGATTGATTCATGATTGTGCTATTTCATGTTCTTAAATTAGTTGTATCTAGTCACCCTCTGAACTTTGAAGGTGTCCTAGCATTTATGTTTTGCTATTCCATAAAGGACATGTTGAGTACCACTTTGTTATGTTTACTCTATCCTCATAAATAAACAATTGCTTTCAATGTACTATCATTCATGATCCTTTGTTTGAGTTACTCTTCATGTTATAACATCATTGCTAAGTTCTATTGAATTATATCTATCATACCTATGTTTAGATTACTTAGATCCCAGCTCACAATGCTTTACATGCTTGATCAAGATTGTGTTGGCTTCATGTCACCTCAAAAATTAACTTTGTTATCACTTACCTACTCGAGGATGAGCATGAGTTAAGTTTGGGGATGCTTGATACGTCTCAAACGTATCTATAATTTTTGATGCTCCATGCTTGTTTTACACCAATTCATATATGTTTTTCTTACACTTCGTTGCACTTTTACATGATTTTCGGCACTAACCTATTAACAAGATGCCACAGTGCTAGTTCCATGTTTTCTGCTGTTTTTGTATTTCAGAAAAGTTGTACAGGAAATATTCTCGGAATTGGATGAAACAAAATCCGAAGTTAATATTTTACCAAAATGAAGACGAAGTCCAGAGGGGGGTCGAAGAGGTGCCACAGGGCGGCCAGACCCACCCTTGGCGCGGCCTGGCCTTGGCCCACGCCGACGGGGGGTGTGGGCCCCCAGGCACCCCACCGACCTAAATCCTCCGCCTATTTATACATCTTCTCGGGAAAACCCTGGATACCCGAGCCTCCATCCATGAAAAGTTCCGTCGCGGTCGCCATCGCAGAACCCATATCTCGGGGGGTTCTAAATCTCTTCCCGGCACCCTGCCTTAGGGGGAAATCATCGTCGGAGGCATCTACATCGCCATGCCCGCCTCCAAGTGATGCATCAGTAGTTCATCCCTAGACTATGGGTCCATAGCAGTAGCTAGATGGTTGTCTTCCCCACTTTGTTCTTCATGTATAGATCTTGTGAGCTGCCCTACATGATCAAGATCATCTTTATGTAATCCTATATGTTGCGTTTGTTGGGATCCGATGAATATTGTATACTATGTTGAGATTGATTATATATTCATGTCATATGTTATTGGTGATCTTGCATGCTCTCCGTTGCTAGTAGAAACTCTGGCCAAGTGGACACTTGTGACTCCAAGAGGGGGTATTTATGCTCGATAGTAGGTTCATGCCTCTAGTTTTCTGGGAGAGTGACATTAACTTCTAAGATTGTACATGTGTTGTTGCTACTAGGGAGAAAATAACAATGTTTTATCCGAGGGTAATTCTATTGTTTACTTTACACACATTGCTTAATGCGATAGTCTGTTGCTTGCAACTTAATACTGAAAGGGGTTCGGACGATAACCTGAAGGTGGATTATTAGTCATAGACGCAGTTGGATTACGGTCTATGTATTATGTTGTAATGCCCATATCAAATCTCATAGTAATCATCTTGTCATGTATGGTCAATATTCTATCAATTGCCCAGCTGTAATTTGTTCACCCAACATGCTATTTATCTTTATGTATGGTCAAGACTTCGGGTTTATACAGACTCATGGTGAGGCATGTATTTACAAGAAAGTGAGTGGGAGTTTTGTAGCGTTCCTGATATTATATGTAGATAACATATTATCGATTGGGAATGATATAGAACTACTAAGCAGTGTTAAAGGTTATTTGAATAAGTGTTTTTCAATGAAAGACCTTGGTGAAGCAGCGTACATTTTAGGCATCAAGATTTATAGAGATAGATCAAGACGCCTAATAGGGCTTTCACATAGTACATACCTGGACAAGATTCTAAAGAAGTTCAGAATGGATGAAAGCAAGAACGGGTTCTTGCCTATGTTGCCAGGTAAGGTCTTGAGTAAAACTCAAGGTCCGGCTACGGCAAGAAAGAGAGAGGATGAACAAGATCCCCTATGCCTCGGCAGTAGGCTCTATCATGTATGTCATGTTGTGTACTAGACCGGATATCGCACATGTCGTTAGTTTGACCAGCAGATATCAGAGTGATCCAGGTATGGAACACTGGACAGCGGTCAAGAATATCCTGAAGTACTTGAAAAGGACTAAGGATATGCTTCTTTGTTATGGCGGTGACCAAGAGCTCGTTGTAACCAGTTACACCGATGCAAGTTGGAACACTGATCCTAATGACTCTAAGTCTCAGTCTGGGTACATGTTTATATTGAATGGTGCTGCAGTAAGCTGGATGAGTTCCAAGCAGTGCACGGTGGTGAAGTCTTCAACGAAATCTGAATACATAGTGGCTTCGGAGGATTCATCGGAAGCGGTATGGATGAAGAGGTTCATTGTTGAGCTTGGTGTGGTTCCTAGTGCATTGGAGCCATTAGTCATTTATTGTGACAACATCGGTGCCATCGCCAATGCACAAGAACCAAGGTCACACAAGAAGCTAAAGCATATCAAGCTGCGTTTTCATTCGATTCGCGAGTACATCAAAGATGGTGAAGTAAAGATTTGCAAAGTACACACAGATCTGAATGTGGCACATCCGTTGACTAAAGCTCTCCCTAGGGCAAAGCATGACCAACACCAGAATGCCATGGGTGTTAGGTACCTTACAATGTAATCTAGATTATTGACTCTAGTGCAAGTAGGAGACTGTTGGAGATATGCCCAAGAGGCAATAATAAAGTGGTTATTATTATATATCTTTGTGTTTATGATAAATGTTTGCATACCATGCTATAATTTTATTAACCAAAACATTGATACATGTGTGTTATGTAAACAACAAGGAGTCCCTAGTAAGCCTCTTGTATAACTAGCTTGTTGATTAATAGATGATCATGGTTTCGTGATCATGAAGATTGGATGTTATTAATAACAAGGTTATGTCATTGGATGAATGATATAATGGACACACACTGATACGCGTAGATGCACACGTCCGTTGGGAACCCCAAGTGGAAGGTATGATGCGTATAGAAGCAAGTTTCCCTCAGTATGAAACCAAGGTTTAATCGAACCAAGGAGCCAAGAAGCACGTTGAAGGTTGATGGTGGCGAAATGTGATGCGGCGCAACAACAGGGATTCCGACGCCAACGTGGAATCTGCACAACAAAACCAAAGTACTTTGCCCCAACGAAAGTGAGGTTGTCAATCTCACCGGCTTGCTGTAACAAAGGATTAAGCGTATCGAGTGGAAGATGATTGTTTGCAAGAAAATAGTAAAACACAATTGCAGTAGATTGTATGCTATGTAAAGAATAGGACCGGGGTCCACAGTTCACTAGAGGTGTCTCTCCCATAAGATAAAAGCATGTTGGGTAAACAAATTACAGTCGGGCAATTGACAAATAGAGAAGGGCATAACAATGCATGTACATGATATGATAAATATAGTGAGATTTAATCCGGGCATTACGACAAAGTACATAGACCGCCATCCAACTGCATCTATGCCTAAAAAGTCCACCTTCAGGTTATCATCCGAACCCCATTCAGTATTAAGTTGCTAAGCAACAGACAATTGCATTAAGTATGGTGCGTAATGTAATCGACAACTACATCCTTAGACATAGAATCAATGTTTTATCCCTAGTGGCAACAGCACATCACAACCTTAGAACTTTCTGTCACTGTCCCAGGTGTCAATAAAGGCATGAACCCACTATCGAGCATAAATACTCCCTCTTGGAGTTAAGAGTACAAACTTGGCCAGAGCCTCTACTAATAACGGAGAGCATGCAATATCATAAACAACACATAAACAATAGATTGATAATCACCATAACATAGTATTCTCTATCCATCGGATCCCGACAAACACAACATATAGAATTACATATAGATGATCTTGATCATGTTAGGCAGCTCACAAGATCCAACAATGAAGCACAACAAGGAGAAGACAACCATCTAGCTACTGCTATGGACCCATGGTCCAGGGGTGAACTACTCACTCATCACTCCGGAGGTGATCATGGCGATGAAGAGTCCTCCGGAGATGAATCCCCTCTCCGGCAGGGTGCCGGAGGCGATCTCCCGAATCCCCGAGATGGGACGCGGCGGCGGCGTCTCGAAGGTTTTCCGTATCGTGGCTCTCGGTGGGGGGTTTCGCGACGGAGGCTTTAAGTAGGCGAAAGGGTAGGTCAAGAGGCGGCGCGAGGGCCCACACCACGGCCGGCGCGGGGGGCCGCGCCGCCCTATGGTGACGGCGCCTCGTGGCCCCACTTCCTTCCCTCTTCGGTCTTGGAAGCTCCGTGCAAAAATAGGACCCTGGGCGGTGATTTCGTCCAATTCCGAGAATATTTCGTTACTAGGATTTTTGAAACCAAAAACAGAAAACAGCAACTGGCTCTTCGGCATCTTGTTAATAGGTTAGTTCCGAAAATGCGTAAATACGACATATAATGTGCATAAAACATGTAGGTATCATCAATAAAGTAGCATGGAACATAAGAAATTATCGATACGTTGGAGACGTATCAGCATCCCAAGCTTAGTTCTGCTCGTCCCGAGCAGGTAAAACGATAACAAAGATAATTTCTGAAGTGACATGCCATCATAATCTTGATCATACTATTTGTAAACATATGTAATGAATGCAGCGATCAAAACAATGGTAATGACATGAGTAAACAACTGAATCATAAAGCAAAGACTTTTCATGAATAGTACTTTCAAGACAAGCATCAATAAGTCTTGCATAAGAGTTAACTCATAAAGCAATAAATCAAAGTAAAGGTGTTGAAGCAACACAAAGGAAGATTAAGTTTCAGCGGTTGCTTTCAACTTATAACATGTATATCTCATGGATATTGTCAACATAAAGTAATATAACAAGTGCAATATGCAAGTATGTAGGAATCAATGCACAGTTCACACAAGTGTTTGCTTCTTAAGGTGGAGGGAGATAGGTAAACTGACTCAACAATAAAAGTAAAAGAATGGTCCTTCAAAGAGGAAAGCATCGATTGCTGTATTTGTGCTAGAGCTTTTATTTTGAAAACATGAAACAATTTTGTCAACGGTAGTAATAAAGCATATGAGTTATGTAAATTATATCTTACAAGTTGCAAGCCTCATGCATAGTATACTAATAGTGCCCGCACCTCGTCCTACTTAGCTTGGACTACCGGATCTTTGCATGCCATGTTTCAACCAAGTGTCACAAAGGGGTACCTCCATGCCGCCTGTACAAAGGTCTAAGGAGAATGCTCGCATTTTGGATTTCTCGCTTTTGATTATTCTCAACTTAGACATCCATACCGGGACAACATGGACAACAGATAATGGACTCCTCTTAAATGCATAAGCATGTAGCAATGATTATTATTCTCATATGAGATTGAGGATATATGTCCAAACTGAAACTTCCACCATGATTCATGGCTTTAGTTAGCGGCCCAATGTTCTTCTCTAACAATTTTGCATGCTCCAACCACTAAGGTGATAGATCCTTCAGACAAGACGGACATGCATAGCAACTCACATGATATTCAACAATAGTTGATGGCGTTCCCCAGAAGCATGGTTATCGCACAACAAGCAACTTAATAAAAGATAAAGTGCATAAGTACATATTCAATACTACGATAGTTTTTAAGGCTATTTTGTCCCATGAGCTATATATTGCAAAGGTGAATGATGGAATTTTAAAGGTAGCACTCAAGCAATTTACTTTGGAATGGCGGAGAAATACCATGTAGTAGGTAGGTATGGTGGACACAAATGGCATAGTAGTTGGCTCAAGGATTTTGGATGCATGAGAAGTATTCCCTCTCGATACAAGGTTTAGGCTAGCAAGGTTTATTTGAAGCAAACTCAAGGATGAACCGGTGCAGCAAAACTCACATAAAAGACATATTGTAAACATTATAAGACTCTACACTGTCTTCCTTGTTGTTCAAAACTCAATACTAGATATTATCTAGACCTTAGAGAGACCAAATATGCAAATCAAATTTTAGCAAGCTCTATGTATTTCTTCATTAATGGGTGCAAAGCATATAATGCAAGAGCTTAAACATGAGCACAACAATTGCCAAGTATCACATTATCCAAGACATTTTAGAATTACTACATGTAGCATTTTCCAATTCCAACCATATAACAATTTAACGAAGAAGAACTTCGCCTTGAACATTATGAGTAAAGCCTAAGGACATATTTGTCCATATGCAACAGCGGAGCGTGTCTCTCTCCCACAAAGTGAATGCTAGGATCCATCTTATTCAAACAAAAACAAAAACGAAAACAAACCGACGCTCCAAGTAAAGAACACAAGATGTGATTGAATAAAAATATAGTTTCAGGGGAGGAACCTGATGATGTTGTCGATGAAGAAGGGGATGCCTTGGGCATCCCCAAGCTTAGACGCTTGAGTCTTCTTAAAATATGCAGGGATGAACCAGGGGCATCCCCAAGCTTAGAGCTTTCACTCCTCTTGATCATAGTATATCATACTCTCTTGACCCTTGAAAACTTCCTTCACACCAAACTTCAAGCAAACTCATTAGAGGGTTAGTGCACAATTAATAATTCACATGTTCAGAGGTGGCACAATCATTCTTTACACTTCTGGACATTGCATAAAGCTACTGGACATTAATGGATCAAAGAAATGAATCCAACATAGCAAAAGAGGCAATGCGAAATAAAAGGCAGAATCTGTCAAAAACAACAGTCCGTAAAAACGAATTTAAAGCTGGCACCAGACTTGCTCAAATGGAAAAACTCAAAACTAATGAAAGTTGCGTACATATCTGAGGATCACGCTCGTAAATTGGCAGATTTTTTCGAATTTTCTACAGAGACCTGTGCCCAGATTCGTGACAGACAGAAATGCTGTTTCTGCGCAGCGATCCCAAATATAACATCAACTTTGACATAGAAACTTTACTTGGCACAAAAACATGATAAGGAGAGGTTGCTACAGTAGTAAACAACTTCCAAGACTCAACAAAACAAAAAATTGCTGTAGTAAAAACATGGGTTGTCTCCCATAAGCGCTTTTCTTTAACGCCTTTCAGCTAGGCGCAGAAAGTGCAAATCAAGTAACATCGAGAGTAGAAGCATCAACATCATTATTTTTCATGCAAACACAAATTGTTGCAGAAGGTACTTTAGGTGCCCCATTATCTAAATTTTCTATTTGTGTGCTAGGGGTTTTAGCAATTTTAGGCCTATAGTAATTCTTTTGTTTAGGCACTTTAGAGGCGTACATGAATATTTGCTCTTTACCAACATAAGCTTTCTCATTATACTTGAGAGAAGAAAAGGTTGAACCCAAGGTTCCCATAGCTTTTTCAAGTTCATCAATCCTATTGGTTTGATTATCATGGACAACACAAGTTCCTAGGACACTAATTCTTTCATCAATTCCTCCTAAGGATTTATCAAGTTCATAAGTTTTGTCAAATAACATTCCCAATTTAGTTTCAACACTTGAAATTTTTTTCTCTATGGTTTCCAATTTTTTCATAACATCTTCAAGAGAGATTTCAATTTTAACTTCATTAACAGGTGGTATTCCAACTAGACTCTCAATGATGCAACTAGCTTCTAAAGCGGGAGTACCTAGGAAATTGCCTCCCGAAAGAGTATCAAGAACATACCTATTCCAACTAGATAAACCAACATAAAAGTTCCTAAGAAGGATAGTGGTGGAGTGTTTCTTAACGCACCTATGATGAGCATTACTAATTCTATACCAAGCATCTTGAAAACTTTCTCCACCTTGTTGCTTAAAAGAACGAACTTCAACTTCAGGATTACTCATGATAACAGCAATAAAGTAAACTAGGCAAATGAAGTAAAGACAAGTAATTAATTTTTTTGTATTTTTGATATAGAGAGCAAGACAGTAAATAAAGTAAAACTAGCAACTAATTTTTTTGTGTTTTGTTTAGGTGCAGCAAACAAAGTAGTAAATAAAATAAAGCAAGACAAAAACAAAGTAAAGAGATTGAGAAGTGGAGACTCCCTTGCAGCGTGTCTTGATCTCCCCGGCAACGGCGCCAGAAATTTAGCTTGATACGCGTAGATGCACACGTCCGTTGGGAACCCCAAGTGGAAGGTATGATGCGTATAGAAGCAAGTTTCCCTCAGTATGAAACCAAGGTTTAATCGAACCAGTAGGAGCCAAGAAGCACGTTGAAGGTTGATGGTGGCGAAATGTGATGCGGCGCAACAACAGGGATTCCGACGCCAACGTGGAATCTGCACAACAAAACCAAAGTACTTTGCCCCAACGAAACAGTGAGGTTGTCAATCTCACCGGCTTGCTGTAACAAAGGATTAAGCGTATCGAGTGGAAGATGATTGTTTGCAAGAAAATAGTAAAACACAATTGCAGTAGATTGTATGCTATGTAAAGAATAGGACCGGGGTCCACAGTTCACTAGAGGTGTCTCTCCCATAAGATAAAAGCATGTTGGGTAAACAAATTACAGTCGGGCAATTGACAAATAGAGAAGGGCATAACAATGCATGTACATGATATGATAAATATAGTGAGATTTAATCCGGGCATTACGACAAAGTACATAGACCGCCATCCAACTGCATCTATGCCTAAAAAGTCCACCTTCAGGTTATCATCCGAACCCCATTCAGTATTAAGTTGCTAAGCAACAGACAATTGCATTAAGTATGGTGCGTAATGTAATCGACAACTACATCCTTAGACATAGAATCAATGTTTTATCCCTAGTGGCAACAACACATCACAACCTTAGAACTTTGTCACTGTCCCAGGTGTCAATGAAGGCATGAACCCACTATCGAGCATAAATACTCCCTCTTGGAGTTAAGAGTACAAACTTGGCCAGAGCCTCTACTAATAACGGAGAGCATGCAAGATCATAAACAACACATAAACAATAGATTGATAATCACCATAACATAGTATTCTCTATCCATCGGATCCCGACAAACACAACATATAGAATTACATATAGATGATCTTGATCATGTTAGGCAGCTCACAAGATCCAACAATGAAGCACAACAAGGAGAAGACAACCATCTAGCTACTGCTATGGACCCATGGTCCAGGGGTGAACTACTCACTCATCACTCCGGAGGTGATCATGGCGATGAAGAGTCCTCCGGAGATGAATCCCCTCTCCGGCAGGGTGCCGGAGGCGATCTCCTGAATCCCCGAGATGGGACGCGGCGGCGGCGTCTCGCAAGGTTTTCCGTATCGTGGCTCTCGGGGGTTTCGCGACGGAGGCTTTAAGTAGGCGAAAGGGTAGGTCAAGAGGCGGCGCGAGGGCCCACACCACAGGCCGGCGCGGCCGGGCCTGGGCCGCGCCGCCTATGGTGACGGCGCCTCGTGGCCCACTTCCTTCCCTCTTCGGTCTTCTGGAAGCTCCGTGCAAAAATAGGACCCGGTGATTTCGTCCAATTCCGAGAATATTTCGTTACTAGGATTTGAAACCAAAAACAGCAGAAACAAAGAAGGCTCTTCGGCATCTTGTTAATAGGTTAGTTCCAGAAAATGCGTAAATACGACATATAATGTGCATAAAACATGTAGGTATCATCAATAAAGTAGCATGGAACATAAGAAATTATCGATACGTTGGAGACGTATCACACACCCAAATAAGCGTAGCATAATATCAAGTCATTAAGTTCAACTTGCTATAAGCTTTCGATACATAGTTACCTAAGTCCTTCGACCATGTGATCATGTAAATCACTTACACCGGAAGGATGCTTTGATTACATCAAACGCCATTGCGTAAATGGTTGGTTATAAAGATGGGATTAAGTATTCGGAAAGTGTGAGTTGAGGCATATGGATCAAGAGTGGGATTTGTCCATCCCGATGACGGATAGATATACTCTGGGCCCTCTCGGTGGAATGTCATCTGATTAGCTTGCAAGCATGTGACTGGGTCACAAGAGATGACATACCACGGTGCGAGTAAAGAGTACTTGTCGGAAACGAGGTTGAACTAGGTATGGAGATACCAATGATCGAACCTCGGACAAGTAAAGTATCGCGTGACAAAGGGAATCGGTATCGTATGTAAATAGTTCAATCGATCACTAAGTTATCGTTGAATATGTGGGAGCCATTATGGATCTCCATATCCCGCTATTGGTTATTGCTCGGAGAGGAGTCTCGACCATGTCTGCATAGTTCACGAACCGAAGGGTGACGCGCTTAAGGTTCGATGTCGCATAAGTAGATTCGGAATATGAGATGGAGTCCAAAGTTTGTTCAGAGTTTCGGATGGGATCCAGGACATCACGAGGAGGTACGGAATGGTCCGGAGAATAAGATTCATATAAGGGAAGTTGATTTCTAGGTTTCGGAAAAGTTCGGAATTTTTCTGGTGAAAGACCGGAAGGTTCTAGAAGGTTCTGGAGGGGTCCACCATGGGGCCCATGACCTAGGGGGGCCAACATGGGCCGAGGGGGTGCTGCCTAGCCCTAATGGGCCAGGCGCACAAAGCCCCAAAGGCCCAGGCCGGCCACCCCTTAGGGTTTCCCCAAAACCCTAGGGGGGTCAACTTGGGGGGCAAGTTTCCCCCCTTTCCCATCTTGGCCACCGGCCATAGGCCTAGGAGGAGGGGCCAAGCCATCCCTGGCCGCACCCCCTATATAAAGAGGGGAGGGGCAGGGCGCAGCCCTCCTTCATCCCCTTGTCGTCTGGTCGCCTCTCTCTCCCACCGATACGCTGCTCCGGCTTAGGCGAAGCCCTGCAGCTTTTCTCCTCCTCCACCACCACCACGCCGTCGTGCTGCTGGGATTCCGAGGAGATCTACCACACTTCCGCTGCCCGCTGGAACGGGGAGAGGACGGGGTTCATCGACACCGTACGCACGACCGAGTACGGAAGTGCTGCCGGATTGCAGCACGGGACGATCGACTACACCAACAACGAGATCTAATCTCGTAGGCTTTGGAATCTTCGAGGGTTAGTCTTGCAATCTTCTCGTTGCTTCGATCTTTGTAGATTAGATCTTGCTTCTTCCTAGATTGGATCTTTGTTTTTGTTCATGTTCACGGTAGAATTTTTTTGTTTTCCATGCAACGAACCCTTCACTAATATGCGATGGCTTTAAAAAGCGCCTCACAGGTGCAGCTGGATCTTGGGTCGAAGAATTACCATCAGTACTTTTTGGAGTTTGAGGACTACACCAAATAGGTCAACGCAATATACTCCCTTCTTCCTTGTCTATGGAGTTGAAGTTGTTCTACATGTCGATGTTCGCTTTGAAGCACCTCGGGTAGCTGCATATAAAGAGGCAACCTCCGTTCAAGCACTACAAGATGTTGTAGATCTTTTTGATGAGGCTCGAGACATCGCCTTAGAAAGAACAGCAGTATATCAGCAGGCCCTACGGAATTATCACAGTCGAAGAGTTCGCACTCGAAGCTTCAGCATTGGTGATCTAGTACTACGATTGAAGCAAGATAGAACTCTGAAACTTGAATCTCCATGGGAAGGACCATTTATCATCACTGAAGTTATCCCAGGAGGAGCTTATCACCTCTGGAATCCTACTTCGGGAAAATATGTTGAGAACCCATAGAACATCGCACACTTGCGATGATTTTATGTGTAGGACTCAACCTTTTGTATTGAGGCTTCTTAGCCAATTACATATCATGAATAAAATTTCTGGTTCAGCTTATATGATTATCTCCTTACCTGAACAAATGTTCGTGATTTTTTATATCGACTACTGCCATCGGGAGCTCCGATTAACAACGCGTCATAGTTTACCCGGCAATAGTCAGGGGCTACAAGAATTATTGCAATATCATCATTAACTACTACTTCCATCGGGAGCTATGGTTATCGACGTACCGTGGGTTTTCTGGCAATACTCGGAAACTATAAGTCCTTATCAAAATTCCACCAAAGCTTCAAAATAAACATGCGAGTGCTGCAGTTGGTGGAAACAATACAACATACGAAAGGCTCATACCGGTGCACCGTGTTACGAAGCCAAATACAAAGCGCATAATTCCTTCGTTTACTCAAAGGGTGTCGCTCTTACAAACGTACATACGACTCTGCAAAAACTGCTATTACTACAGGGTCGTCGAGTGAGCAAACTGACCTGGTCACTCAGTTGCCTTCGACAAAGTAAGAAAATATCTCGGCTGGACTTACGGTCCAACGATTCATAATGATGTTAAAAAATAACATGAAATACACACAATGTTACTCCTTGCAATCATCTTAAAAAGGAGTGATTCCTTACAAAAGCACACTTTGGACGAGAATATTTAAAGAATTTCTATCATGATAAGGTCCCTTGATCTTCTTGATTCTTCAAATCTCTTTCGGTACCTGCCTCCATCCTGGAGATAATAATATGAGCAGGATGCCTAGCTATGGGATAATATGGATCTAATCTCACATTTGCGTTAGCTATGGATTTTAAATCCATGGTCGGATGACATGCTAAAACAGAAGCAAGTGCAAGTTCGGCTCCAGCAAGAAGTTCTTTGCGAACTAAAGATCGAATTCTGACTGGAGTCTTGAATCGATTGAACAAAGCTAACAGAGTCTCGGGTGCTGGATCCAAAGGAAACATGGTTTTCCATACCATGGTCAGATGAGCATGATACTTATCAAAGTAATAATGAACTCTCTCAGCTTGATACTCGAACTTCGCCACGATCATAGTCTTTGATCTATTTGTCCACAATTCACACTTCGGATGAGAGATATCGGTCATCGCAGTAATCTTCTCATGGATCCGCTTATTTTCTTCTGATTCATCGGAAGCAACAACTTTTTAAAGACAAAGGGCAAGTCAGCATAAGATCATTTATAGAAGTGTCAATGAAAAGAGGTGGTTGATTGCTCACAGCTTAGGCTCTTAGTAGCCACACGAAGGCGATCTAAAGCATGTTGTTCGACTGCAACAGCAATTTTCCTCTTCCTCTTCACCAATGCTGCCATAGTATGAAGGCCAGCTATATCTTTGTTCAATCGGGAAATTTGATCGCGCAGACGATGCACAAGTTCCGATTCATCAATAGCAAAAGAATTCAAAGAACTCTCGACTCGGGAAGAAGTCGAAGGAGTCTGCAAAAATGTATTTAATATACTCTAAGAAAATCATTGAAACAGAATTATCGAATGCAGAAAACTCCCATCGGGAGCCAGCGAAGCATTTCATTCAAAAGAATACGATAGAAGTTAAGAGCCGACAATAAAGTCAGCCTAATTCATTACAGAGCAAGGGTCGAATGTATTTGAGGTTACAACTAAAAAATTAGTAGGCCAGAATTGATCAAGGCTGTGCCGATGAACTTGGTGCAGCTCCAGATGCAGCTTTCTTCTTGGCTTCATCAACCAATTTAAGGAGCCGATTGGCACACGACAATGAGGGTTTCTTGAAAGGCTCAAGGTCGACAAGGCAATCATTGGCATCCACTGGTAGTGCTTCGGATAGTTTTTTCCAGCTCAGAACCAAGTCCGTGCCCCACATCAAAAGTTGAAAAGTGAGGACTGCACCATAAAGACGAGAGCGTCGCTTCAATACCTCAATGGCGTCAGAGGAGTCGATGAAGAAAGTATCCGCAATTTCTCCAAGAGTCTTGTTTTGATCCAGCTTCGGGAACATCATCGAGAATAATCTCGACAAAGCCCCTTTGGTCTTCTTCAAGAGATCTTGGATCTGGTTGCTGGATTCAGTTGCAAATAAAAGGGCATCCGACACCGAGTCCACCCGAAGTTTGTTTGTATGGTCGACAGGCATGTCGGGAGTACCTGGAATACCATACAGAAACAATTCATTGCAATAGTAGAGTATTATGAAGAAAAATCATACAAGTATGAAGAAACCTTACTTAGCAAAATTCCAATGGACTCGCGGAGGGCACCTTCCTTCTCGTCAGCTTCAACAAAAGCCTTGTGCCTTGCCTCTTGCTCATCCTTCATCTTCTTCTTCAACTTCTTCAGTTCATCCTTTAAGCATGTGTTTTCACTTTGCGCTTCGGCTGTAAGCTTGTTAGCTTCTAGCAATTGATCAGCCGAAGTTTTAATAGCCTTGCGAAGTTGGACGTTTTCCAGTCAAGTGAATTGATCAGCAAAATCTACCACATCGCCAATTGTGGCATAAATTGGCTGCAGCAAGAAGGATTACATCAGAATGTACAACAGGCATATCTTAACCTATACTTGGCTTTCTTCAAAGATCCAATCATCTGCTCGGGGGCTGGTGGATAGTACGCTATGCTGGATATCGTCTACTAAAAAAGAGATGCTTACACGATCACGCAAAGATGGAGGAGCGAAAGCGCTTGCTGAAGGATTAACTGTCAATTTTTTTACTTTGGCCACAACTGTTCTTGGCGAAGGAGTGGCCATACAATCACTTCCGGCAGTCGAAGGCATCGATTCCTTTGAAGACTCTGCCTTATCAGATAATACTTTGGCCCTCTTTGAAAGAGAAACATCATCATCATCCTCGAAGCTGGACAAAGCAGAAATGAATTTCAGTAAAGCTGAAAGAAGCTAAGTACAAGTAGAAAGAGTTAAAAGAAAACTTACGAAATTGACTCCAAGTCATCCTCTTCAACGAAGAGTCTCGATGGTCTTTTTGTGACCTGAGGAGCTGAAATCTCTCGGGAAGGTGCAGGAGAAGCAACTACGTCAGCATCATCGCCATCTCGTCCGCTAGGACTCGACTCCGCTGTCGTCA
The DNA here is from genome assembly GCA_030979885.1 of Lolium multiflorum. Classification (NCBI taxonomy): domain Eukaryota; kingdom Viridiplantae; phylum Streptophyta; class Magnoliopsida; order Poales; family Poaceae; genus Lolium; species Lolium multiflorum. The sequence continues at coordinate 155,174,635 of CM061753.1, forward strand.
TCAAATCTTCATTAATCTTCCTGCGACGCATGGACTTGACAAGTTCATCATCCTCGGGGTCTTCATCACCCAAAGCATCGCTATCCTCAAGAATATTCTTGTCATCCTTAGTCTCTTCGGAAGCATCATCATCTTCTGGAGCTACTCCACTTTCGGGCGTCGGTGGATAGCATTGAGCAACGGTAGAAGCCTGTCGGAAGTAAAAGGAACAAGTCTTAGATTCAGAAGAAAAATAACATCGGATGGAGAGACAAGTAAAACAATTACCTCGGAAGGAAGGTGTTTAAGATCAAGAGGAGGGTGAGTCGAAGTCATAGCTATGTTATCCTTCTGGCTGAGGCAAGTTAGACGTCGCACCTCGTCCCGAAGATCCTCCTCAGAAAAATCAGTCGGGCTGACCCTCGATTTGTCTTTGGCACCAGTATACAGCCAGAGTTGATGAACCCTTGACATTACTGGTTGCACCCGACGCTTTAAGAACACTGTGACCACTTCAGTGCCACACATCGTCTGACCCTCTGCACTCTTTAGATCTAAGATCTTTTCGTACAGTTGATCGACTACCTCGCTCTCCTCAGCCTTCAGGGTGTTTTGCCAAGATTTCTTTGGCACGACAGCAAGACCATCTTTGAATGGTGGCAGATTGGAGCGCCGGCTTGATGCTAGGATATCCCGAAGATAGAACCACTTCTGCCGCCAGCCTTGGACAGACTCCCTCATCGGGAAGTTGAAGTAATTAACTTCCTTCCTGACGACGAAGCCGACGCCGCCGACCACGTGAGAGCCTTCATTGCCATTGTGGTGTTTAACATAAAAAATCTTCCTACATAGACCCCAGTGGGGATCAATACCGAGGAAAGCCTCGCAAACAGTGATAAAGATCAAGAGATGGAGAATGGAATTAGGAGTCAGCTGCCAGAGCTGAATTTGTGGGTTGGAAGAGAAAGCCCACGCTGCAAAAAAAAGCAACGAACATGACGGTAAAACCCTTCGGAGGCTTTGGGCGACAAGCAGAACCTGGATGGATGAAATCAGATTCGGCAGAGGGGATGAGCCCTAAAGACCTCATCTTGTTCTCCTCACGCTTGGAGATGGTGGATACGGTCCAGTCGAGGCTGGCTTTGGATGCACCTGCGGTAGCACCGGAGCTGGCAGCACCCTTCTTCCTGCCCATGATCACTGGAGAGCTCGTGGAGGAAGAGGCAATGGCGAGAAGGAGGCAAAGGAAGAAGATGAGTAGTATGGAGGCGTAAAAAGTGAAAATGTAAGAGTTCCTCTATTTATAAACAAAAATAACTGAGGATCATGGCCGTTATTTCTGCATCATGGGAAGATGGGCAAAGATCCAGTCATACACGCGTCACGAAGAGAGAGAAACCGGTGGCCCATTACTCCCACTACATGCGGAAATCGAGGAGACGCATCGGTCAACACGCAAGGACTGGTCATTTCCTAATTGACCATGCAGAAGTAGGGTGGATCCGTCAGGTCACGTCCTGTCAATCAAACCGCCGCAGCGGCAACGTCACTGCTGATGTCACCAAAAGTATCGGCTCTCCATGAAGCATCTGAAGGAAACTATAACATCGGGATGCTTGACTTGAGTCTACACACAGTTGAAAGCATCCGTGCCTAGACTTGGGGGCTACTCCCATCGGGAGCGCTGGACGCGCACCCGATAAAAATTATGGATTCGAAGGTTTCAAAAGATCCAGAATCATGCCCGGGGACTTGGTTCTGAGTAGAGTAACGATTTTTTTTCCATCGGCAGTTTACCAGCATCGATTTATCGAGTAAAACTGGGCACGTTACTCAAATCCCTTACGTACCATCAGTTGACATGAATTAACTCGAAGTTATAGAAGACCCGATATAAAAAAGATATCGGATGATCACAACAGCTTGCGAAAAAGATCGATAGCCAAAAACATTCGAGTAGTACAACTTGAGTCTACACACGGTTTCAAGCATCCGTGCCTAGACTCGGGGGCTACTCCCATCGGGAGCGCTGGACGCGCACCCGATAAAAATGAAGCTTTTGGTTTCAAAGGATCAAGTTTCTCCGGCAATTATGGACGTTCGATAGAAGACAATTTTAGTCCCTGCCCGAAGCTTTACTTCGGGCAGTCACTCGGGGGCTACTGATGTGGGCATTACCCTTCGGGTAACCAATATTACGCTACCTCCTATGGCCCAACCAGGGGCCAATGAAGATCATCCACCGACCAAGGTGGGACGATACGTCGGTTCCAAGAAAGGATACGTGATGAACAAGGCAAGAATACGAAGAACAAGGAAAGTTTAGCTATAGAACCTTTGTAATCTAGTCGACTGAATGTACTAGGACGTCGCCTAGAGGGGGGTGAATAGGCGGTGTATAAAAACTTCTACTTGAGAGCTAAACTAGGCGGAATAAAACTACACATGTGTTTACTAGTTTAGCTCAAGGCCTATCAACTAGGGGTTTGCCTAAGAGCACCAACAACCTATGCTAGCATGATGAGCACAATGTGATAACAAGCTAAGTATAGCACATCAAGCAAGATAGATATAACAAGGTAAAGTGCATAGGTTAAGGAGCTCGGGTTGAGAAGTAACCGGTGCACGAGGAGACGACGATGTATCCCGAAGTTCACACACTAAGGTGCTACGTCTCCGTCTGGAGCGGTGTGGAGGCACGAGGCACTCCAATGAGTCACTAGGGCCACCGTATTCTCCTCGAGCCTTTCCACCAAAGGAAAGCCTCGATCCACTAAGGGACACTTGAGGGTGGTCACCGAACCCGTACAAGCTTGGGCAAACACCCAAGTATCACACTTGAGGCAACTCCACAACGAGGAGTCTCTCAAGTACACGGCCACAAGAGGCAACACACACCACCAAGGAAACACACTCCACCTAGGATGCTAATGCGCCACAAGAGGCTAACACACTCCACCAAGGAAACCAACTACACCAAGGATGCTAATGCGCCACAAGAGGCTAACACACTCCACCAAGGAAACACACTCCACCAAGGAAACACACCACTAAGGCAAGAACACCACTAAGGTAACAAGGCCACTAAGGCAACAACACCACTAAGGTAACATGCCCTCTACGAGATCGAAACCCCGGAGAGAACCCAAACCGATGCACCTAATGCAATGGCTAAGAACACCACTAAGATGCCCAAGTTCTTCTCTCCCAAATTCCAACAAAGCTACACAAGCTATTGGGGGAATAAGGGAGGAAGAACAAATATGTGGAGAAACACCAAATAACTCCAAGATCTAGATCTAGCAAGATCCCCTCACTTGGAGAGGGATTCAATTGGTGAAGCTCTAGATCTAGATCTCCTCTCTCCTTTCCCCCAAAAATATGCAACAAATAGTGGGGGGATCAAGAGGAGGAAGAAAGAACTCAAGGTCAACAATGGAGGAGAGAGAATGGAGGGGAAGAAGTGGTTGGGTCGGAGGTGGAAGAGAGGTATAAATAGGGGGCCCAAAATATAGCTGTTGGGGCTGAGAAAACGGTCAGATTCGCGCCCGAGCGGTACTACCGCTTTGGTAAGCGGTACTACCGCTCTGGATTCGAAATCCCCACAGAACTTGTCCATGTGGACACAAAGCGGTACTACCGCTCACGGTACCGCTCGAGGTACCGCAATGGGCTCCAAACCTTACTGGATCCCAAGCGGTACCGTAGCGATGCCGAAGCGGTACTGTAACACTAGTTACGGTAAGCCAGGCGGTACTACCGGCGGTACTACCGCTCAAGGTACCGCAAAGGTACCGTAACTTGTTCTGTGGGACTTTTCAGCCGTAACACTAGTTACGGTACTTAAGCGGTACCATAGGCGGTACTACCGCTCACAAGCGGTACTACCGCGCAAGGTACCGCAAAGGTACCGTAACTTGTTCTGTGGGACTTTTTCAGTGCAAAGTAAAATCCATAACTTGAGCTAGGAAACTCGGAATGACATGAAACCAATTTTGCTGGAAAGAGGACGACGAGAGCTATCACTACAAGAAGTGAAAATATGGAAAAGAGTGAGTGATGATTTTCTCATGGTCATAGAGGTGTAACCTCTCAATATGGTATATCGGGAAAATCATCACCCTCGCACATGCAACATGCGATGCATCCGGAATCCGTTTCCGATGAGCTAGAGCTTGTCATGGAGATGAACACAAGCTCTAACTCATCTCATGGATAAGAACCAAGAACAACCAAGAAACACGATGCAATGCATGCAAGGTTTGAGCTCTCTCCGATGATGCGATCCACTATCCTATCGAGCACAAACCTTAACCTTGCGCGTTCCTCTCGAGTCGGCAAGCTCCGTCTTCATCCTCTTCATCATTGTACATGCCACCGTCTTCCTCCAACATACACGCCACCGTCTTCTTCGATCTTGTATGCACGCCACCGTCTTCATCCATCTTCATCTTCAACATGGTCTTCGTCTCTCTTCGACACCGTCTTCGTCATTGTACTCCATCTTCTCCATCTTGAAACCTTGAGACCAACACATGGCTATGGACATAAGATAGATACTCAATGCAACCGTTAGTCCATAGGGATTGTCATCAATTACCAAAACCACACATGGGGTAATGGACATGTTCTTTCATCGACCCCGGACAGAACTCTCGGGACCTGGCCTGCAATATAAAGGCCATGAGAGGGTCTGCCGAGGGACACACAATCACCACAGCAAATCCACCACAAGTGTAGAGGTCATTAGAAATCTTAGCAACTCGACGAGATCTTAGTCTTAGCCTTCGGCTACCCCATTGTAACCCGATAATTTCGATAATCAAGATCAGACAAGCAGGAAGTAAGGGTTTTACCTCATCGAGGGCCTCGAACCTGGGTAAATCTCTCTCCCCGTTTGTTTAGTATCCGATGCCTCGTGTCAGCATGCAGGACTCCGTCAACCCTAAGCCCCAAAATGTGAGCATTGCCGAGGAGTACCCTCGTCAACCCTCCTCGAGGACGTTTGGAGGGTCGGGGAGCGTATTTCTCCGTTTGCTCCTCTTCTTCCTCCTCCTCCTCTTCCGGAGTTTCCTCCACCTTCCTGGAGTCAGTGGCGGTCAGGCGGAATAGTTCTCCAAAATCTTCCTCCGCCAAAGTATTGGAAGAAGTGCCGAAAAGTTAGATAATATAACAAGTTGAGAAGTACAAAGTCAAACGACAAAGGGACCAGGTGAAACTCACCGGAGGGCAAGTTCCGTTGACATGGATGTCCTTGGAGATCTCCGGCACGACCTGGCCTAGGGTCACCTTCACCAGTGTCCGAATCTTCTTGTTCAGAGAATCCGCGGGGAGGTTGTCCTTGGTAACCCGCAGCAGATCATCTACGCCGGTGTAGTCGCAGATGAGTCGCCGGTTAAACCTTAGAGGCTGCATCCGGCGGGTGAACCAGCTCAGCGTAAGGTCAATTCTGGTCAGTCCCTCGTGGACCAGCTTCGATATTATCCGGACCATCTTTTCTAGCTCCGAATGATGGGCAAGGTTGGGGATATAACTCCAGGAGTCTAGCTCCTCCGGAGGATTGTTGAGGAAGGTGGGAAGTCCCTGGTGGCGACCCGGAACGATTTTGTTGTTGATGTAAAACCATTCGGCGTTCCAGTACCGGACGGATTCATGCGAGGAGAGAGGCGGATATACCCTCTTCGCGCAGAGCACGAAGGTCATACAGCCGCAGTTGACCATATTCTTCTCCTTCGTCTCCTTTTTCACGCGGTAGAAGGACTGGAGAAGTCGGATGTCCGGGTCGACTCTGAGATGACCTTCGCACAAGGTGACGAAGTTGGAGAGGAGGAGGTATGCGTTCGAGCAGATGTTGTGGGGCTGCAACCCATAAGTATTGAGGACCTCCAGGAAGGATTCCAAAGGCGGAAACGAGAGGCCTCGCTCCACCCAAGCTTTTGTGAAGATCCGCTCGTTAGCCTCCGGAGTCGGAGTCGAGGAGTCCTTGGTGAATCTCTATGAGCCTGGAGCAATGAGGCCTTCTTCTTGAAGGGCCTTCACCTCAAAATCAGTGACGCTATAGGGCCACAACTGGCCCTTCTCTCCCTCTCTATTCGTGGCCTTGGAAGCCTTTTTCATCTCTGCCTCCTTAACCTTCTCCGCCATACGAGCTTGCCCTTCGAATTCATTTAGCAACTCCGCTTCAGTCGAAATCTTTCCGAGTGGATTGCAGGAAGATGCGAAGTAAGGTTGAGCTAAGCGTACGTCAAAAACGTTGGGTGGCAGAAATGCTAAATGTACAATGAGTAAATGTTACGTTTGAATGGGTGGAGGACTGTTCAGAATATTATCGGTGGAGTTTGGGGTGTTTTCCGACATATTTATGGCTGCAAGTACAATAATTAAAGGCTTAGGTTATCAGGATACTACTACGCTCTTTCTCCATCAAGTCCGGTGAACTTACTTTTTGTGGCATGGCGGTTCCCCGTGCTCGCCGGTGGTGGTCGAGGGCTTGAGGAGGAGCTGATAGAGTCCGACGCGACCAAGAATCGGCATCGGAAGCGATTTCCTGATCAACGGTGTCAAGCTCGGGCGAGGAAGAACCTTGCAGCAGCGGCGCGCGAAGCTTTTCCGGGAGAACTCGTCGGCGATGAGATCTGTCTGGCGGCGCTTGCGCGAGGAAGAAGATGAAGTGGTGAGGACGGTGAAAGAATTGGAATGATCACGCCGGTGGGGTATTTATAGACCACGCGTGGAGATACGTGCGTCAGATCCTACGGTGAGAACAGACAGGTCACTCCGTTGGATATCCGCCATGTGACCTAGGTCAAAAATGGTGAAACTGAAGCGGCGGTGACCTAACTGCGCGGATCCGAATTACCCGGGAAAGATTCACCTTACCGAAAATTTCGCGCGGGAAATAAGGAACTCATGCGCAGTATGGGGCGCAGATTCCGCATAGTTACCATTATAGAAGAACGAGTGATTTCCGGTTGGAATGAAGTCAAAAACGATGAAGTTTTGGTAACTCTTCGAGATTCTCTCCGGATCCAAAAGAGGCAGAAGCTAGGCGGAGGAATGCTGAATCTTGAAGAACTTAGGGGGCTACTGTTGTGGGTATACTTCATGGGTATGCCGACGACATGGTCTAGATCCGACAAGCCCGGGTGGCCCAGAAATGGTTGTGGTGGCTTACGGCCCACCGGGCGATCTAGTTGTTGTTGATAGAAGATGGAAGAAGTCCAGCCCAGGAACAGGAGCCGGATTCCAACCGACCTACGCCAGGAGTCGGATCCATGGAGGCCCATGAAGTGTCCGGATCCATGACGGCAAGCTAGATCTAGGTGGATTCTTGACATGCACGAAAATGTATATTCTGTAGTTAGGCATCTTGTATTCCAGATAGAACTCTCCGTAGAAACGCTAGATCCTGGCGCCTTTATAAGCCTGATCCCGGGAGCCCTAGAGGCACAACCACAACTCATTGTAACAACGCAAAAGCGCCCAGATAATTCCAGACAAGCAGCAGTAGTTCCTGCCATCATGTAGCGTGTTCCGAAGCTGGTTAAACCGCGTACCACCGACCCGATGGCTCTCTGCTCTATGGCCCCTACTTCTCCCCCCCCCCCCCCCCACGCGAGGATCCCTCCTCTGGGGTACCATCAAATAGGCAATGACACAAAGTGTATTGTTCACATGCAAATTGCACTGTTCCCATGCTACTCCTAGTAGATGTACCGGTAGAAATTTTATTTAGTGTGTACAAATATTCTCAATGATCAACAAATGATGGTACTGTGGAGTACTGGTAGTATATGTACTAGTACAAATTAAGTTTGTTTCATGGGTACAAGTACTCCTATTAGATGTACTGTAGAAATTTTATTTAGCGTGTACAAGTAAATTCTCAATGATCAACAAATGGCGGTACTGTTTTTCGAAAAAAAAAGTTCCCATGGAGGAACTTGTTAGATGCTTTTTGAAATTCTATTTCATGGTAGCACTAGTTTGAAATTTATGCTACTGTTTTTTTGCAGTTGTGGCATTAAGACGATTGGTGAACACCCGTAGAGTTTATAATGACGAGGACAAAAGGAAAATATATGCTGCCCTTCTCCGTAGAACGTCGCCGGATGTGTTGAGTGATGGTGTTACCAAAGCAGTGGCCGCGGAGTTCATGCTACCTTTGCGAGTTGTGCAACATGTATGGAATGATGGTCTTTCCGGTATTGAAAATATTTGTAACAAGAAGCTTTTGAATTATTGGTGTAAAAGAGTGGAATTTAATCCCGAAGCTATGAAACTAGTGCCACCATCGAAGAGGACAACTTTGAAAGACCTAGCTTATGAGTTAGGAATGTTGAAGAGCACATTAAGGAGGCGTTTCAAGGAGAAGGAGTTTAGAAAACACTCAAATGCCATAAAGCCAAGAATCATGGATGACAACAAGAAAGCAAGGGTTCGGTATGCACTCTCTATGATAGACCCCGATAGCGAAGATCCAAAATTTCAAGGCATGTATAACACCGTGCATATAGATGAGAAGTGGTTTTACAAGAAGAAGGGCTCTCAAAATTATTATTTGGGCAATGATGAAGAAGAACCTTCCCAGTCATGTCAAAGCAAGCGCTACATTGACAAGATTATGTTCCTATGTGTTGTGGCTAGGTCAAGGTTTGATGAGGAAGGAAATTGTACTTTTGATGGTAAAATTGGTATGTTCCCCTTTGTCACTGAAAAGCCGGCGTAACGTGGTAGTCACAACCGTCTAAGGGGTACATTAGAAATTAAACCATTGAGTGTTACATGAGTTGTTAGTTGAGAGTACCTTATTGAAATTTTTTTGCCCGCTATCAAGGAGAAGTGGCCATTGGAGGATCGCTGGAGCCCAATATTCATTCAACCAACATCACCATAGTTATCTCAGTAAGAAACGAAAGGTAGAAAGGGGGAGATGGAAGAGGAAGTGAATGAGTGCACAAGATCCACTCTACCTTGGCCGCCATGATGTACACAATGATTGAGACGCAGCGGAGTAATTTGGTGCAGAAGATGAAGAAAAAAGGCCCATCTCATAGAAATAATTTCTCCTCGTTCTGAGGACGATGGGCTCATCTCGAGGATGAAGGGGTACGAGAAGCGGGGGTAGAAACGGGAAGATATCAATTGCCCACGCCCTAAGCCTTGAGGAAAAAACGGAAAAAAAATGCGTCCTAAGCCTTGGGTCGGAGGGAGTACTCACGAACATCTAAGTCTTGCATTTGGTTAAGCGAGATGAGGCATAGCAATAAATTCATGTGTCAGCTGATTTTCAAAATCCATGTTGCAGGAAGGGTTGGCTTGGAAGCAGCGGAAAAAAAACGCCTGAGGGTGTCACCATTCCTTCTTGAAGGGTGTCAGTTGTACCCCCTCTCCACCATCCCTTGCGTACTAGGGGAAACCCTAGGACCTACCCGGGCAGTAGCGTCATCATCGTGGGCATTCCTGTTTGAAGGTGTTGCTTGGTATGCGGTGGTCCGGAGCTCTAGGATTGTGATGGGACTTCGTCAGAGGACATAGCGGCTGCACGTCATCTTTGTTTCGTCGAGCTACCGTTGTTGGCATTATTTTCTCTTATTTTTCTTTTATTGTTCTTTTATGTTTGCTTGTGCTAAGACTCCATCAGTTGTATTGGATAGTTGCTATATTAATATAGCGGGACGAAAGCCTATTTCAATCTGGATGGTTGCTGCATGTATTTGGGTATCCGATTATACAGAACAATATTGGCCTGTGGGGAGAAATGAGTGGCTTGATGAAGTTAAAGCATCTCCAACTCGTTGGCGCTCTCCAAGCCGAAATCTAGCACTATTTAGTACCGGATGGACGTAATTTTTGATCTATGGAGGCCGAGATTTTCAGCGGCGAACCCACGCCCAACCCCAAAGCCTGGGCGAATTCGACCAAAATCAGCCAATTTTCAGTGTTCGCCGAGTTTTTGCATTATTTCAACAAAGCAAATAGTTCAACAAATAACATCAGAACAACAAAATAAATCATGGTGCACCCTTGCGAGCCCCTGGTCGACCATATCGTCCTGCCTTCGTTCAGGGTCCAGCGATTTTTGAACTGTTGGGGCGCAACTGGGAAAATTTACTCCATCCGACGAGGGGGTGCGGGGCAACGAGGGAGATGCTCTTAGGATAAGCGAAGCAACCCAGCCAGGTGGAGCTAGGAGTTTTCGCACAGGCGAGATTCCACAGCAAGATGAATTGCTGGACAGTGAAGGATGGGGCTCCGGCTAGAAATTTGCAAACCAACCGTCACGAGTTCTAGCGACAACAACAGAGCATGCTTTCCTGCGACTGTGCTTGTATAAACCAGGTAGTGTGTGTTGCAGGATCAGTCCATTAAATCAGAGATCTCACCCAAATAGGATCAGAGTATATACCTTCTTAACGATTTATCTCTTAAACAGTTAAACGCTACCTGTCAAATTGAGCAACTCTTAAGCAAACTAGCGACTAAGTTGTATGTACAATCGCGACACTGAATACCAACTCAAGGAAAAAAGCGCCATCACACAGAAAACAAATTAACATGGTAACACCTCAGGAAAGAAGAACACGACAATTTAGTGGGACATCTGGTACTCATCGCGACAAAAACCTAAGGCTAGTGAGTCTGCCACGGTATCAATTCTTGTGAAGCACAGGGCCAGCAAACAACCTGCTGTTGTCAGTATTACATCAATGTTGGCCCAAATTGTACTTAGATAGTAGAGACTCCGCTTTTGCGATGGCCAAGTTTGAACAAAAAAGTCTCAGTTCCTGAAGTCACCAATCAGTTCTAGTCACCTCCCTGCATCATAAAAAAGTCTCAGTTCCTGAAGTCACCAATCAGTTCTAGTCACCTCCCTGCATCATAGAAGGAGCATAACTATCACCAACCTTCCCAGTCAATCAGACATAGACAACACAGAAATAATTACGGAGAGGAACACGCTAATGCAAAAACTGACATGGAACTAAAACCTGGAAGATCAAGCACATATGTGGTTTTCAAAGTTTAAGGCCCCTAAAAATTATACTGGTAGCAACAACGGACTCAACTCGACAGAGATCATGTAACTATCAGGCAACAGAATTTTCAGCTTCAAGACATACATCTCTATACTTCAGGGAGCCCCTGCATTGTCATGACTCAAAACAGAAATCTCATGAAAGAAGATATTCAATATTGATGAAAAAAACGGCATTATGTGCTAACTAATATAAACCACGAAAACTTGAACCCTTATGCAATTATGCTGGTGCCACTACCATCCAAAGAAAAGAAAAGGACAGTCACTGAGACTTCTGTGGACTGCTCCAACACAGGAAAACAAGGTTTCGACTTATGCTAGAATTATACGGTTATACCAGTACCACTCATGAAGATGCTATTTTTTTGTGCATTATCAAATAAGGCAGTAAGGACACTAACAAAATAACGCTAAAACTGAATGTGCAAAACGATATGTCGAATATTATTATATTTCGCAGTTTTGGCATGAAGCATTTCAAGGCAAAGACAAACTACTTCTGGAAAGACTAAAATATGTCTATACCTTCGTATCTATACAAAGTTGAGCAGCTTTTTTAGGGACGGAGGGAGTACATGATTTAGCCATGCAAGAGACTATTTCATAGTGTTGCAGAAGGAAGTTCGATAGTTTATGATTTAATACTGCTAGTCGAAGGATTAGTATCCAAAGTACTGCATAAAAAAAGCAGTTCAGAATTTTGATATTAATTATCTTACCGAAAAGCAGTGGCATTCAGAGCGAGAGCATGGGACAGCACAGCGTCAATCTGGGTTCACAGATAGTTACATTGTAATTAGTACATAACATATATATGGAGTCACATAGATTAAAAAACTTACATGTGAAGCAATTCTTGAAAAAATCCCTCTTCTATCAAACGAGCAATTGCATCCGCTAAAAAGTCACCTAAGCAGAGATACAGCAGTATCTCCGAACCGTCGTCACACACGTAAAGTTGTTGTTGGCCCAACTGCAAGAAAAGGTAAATGGCTTTATTAACCAAATGTTGAACAAACATAACTAAGTTTATTTTGTAAAGAACACTTTAAGAACATCAATTTTAGAACACTTACCCAGCTGTTCTGTGGTGCATGACTGGTGTAGTTTCGTGACAGCCAGAAAGCATATTCCTTGGAATCCAAATAGTATCCATTGACAAATGTTCGGTGAGTGACCCAGTTTTGCTCAACGCAATTGAACCACTGACGGTTTATGACACACCTTTGTAATATATAGATGAAATCTTGCTTCCTCTGAATACTGAGCCCATCAAACATTATTTTTACTTGCAAAAGTATATTCTGTCTGCACATTGATGGTAGCTGGGCAAAATTCCCAAGTAGAGCCAATCTGTACTCATCTCCAAGTTCCTCCCTGTCTCCTATTCCCCTTCTCAACATCGTAACCAAATGATCCACATATGCAGGTCGTTTGTTGTCAAGCACAAAAAAACTTCTGATCTCATTTGCAAGGTCCCATAGGTTCCACTCTATCAGCCTACCTGTAGCGTCACCAAGCTCGCCGGGTTCAGCATGGACTTCTCCATTCTCAACATAAAACTGCTCCAATGTTAAAGGTACACATGTCCAGCATTGGCCCCCTGTGATCGTATTCACCACAACTCTAACTAATCCCTGAAATATTTTGCATCCCCCGGGAGTAAATTTGGGCTCGTCTTCTTGCTGATCAGGGATAGGAGTCATAACCATTATGTTCTCCAGGGGATAATCCGGTAAGCTAATATGTCCACCTAGCAACCCTTGGCAGACGTTAACTGTACAGTTTCTCATCAAACCGAATGATCGAAGCTCAGACACATTATCTAGTAACTTGTGGTTGAACTCAAAGTTCTGTGCTGCTGTGATTATCTCTCCTCGGTCCTTCATAATTTCTCTTAAAATTCCAGATTCCTTGCTGAGGTCAACCTGGGTTGAGATTGTTGATCCCCTTATTGTCTTCACAAAAATTTGAGTTTCTGCTGGACAGCCCCTTTGTGAGCTCACTCTTTTTTCCATCGCCTCATCTCGTGTGATACAAGCTTCATCTATAGAGACATCGCCACTTGCATCATCACCAGCCCCCATTCCCCGCTCATTATTGCCATTTCTGGCCAGCATTTCCCAATCAACCCTCTCGTACAAAAGAATGTACGCCTCACACCCAAGAACTTCTTCTAGAGAAACTTTCCGGATGACAGTATCACTTGCACAAAACCAGGAGGAGCCACTGCCCCGCACATAAGCAATGTAGTGCCCTTCATTCCGTGTGTTGCCAAGGTGTACAATGACGCCAACCAGACGGTAGCTGGAGTTATCTTTGTCCTCAGAACTGAAGATAACAAAATTTTAAAATAGTTAAACCACATGTAAGTATTTAAGTTAACAAGAAACTGATGGTTAGCTTGGGTAGCAACAATGGCATGTCTTTCTTGAAAACAACAAACTGAATGCATCAGACAAAAGATGACATAGTATGTCTTATGTGATTGATTATGTCATAATTTCAACTGACTGCTGCAAGATATTAGGAACACTATCTTCATCTAGCATGAAAATATTAATCCAGAATCATAATAATTAACAATAGAAACATTAAACAAATAAGAGGTTGTCAGCATAACCATCGGTGGCACTAAAAATTACTGAAGTTTTGAATAGCAAATGTTTTTCCGTGATAAATATAACACTGGTTTGATTTAGTCACATCAAAATCATGTTACTCGCGGATACATATAGTTCTGAAGAATAGGTGAGTGATTCATACAGCTGTCACATACAAAAACTAATATGCACATAGTACAATCATTCATTTGTGCCAATCATTCATTTGCATACTCATTCATTTGCATACTCTACTGCTTGTTTCAGATATCTACTGATCAAGAATTCAAGATAAACAAAAACTAATATGCACATAGTACACAATAATCCAGTCACAATGAGAACATAACGAAACATGGACAAAATGGTTCTTTGACCTGCAATGCCGGTGTCTTCTTAAAGATTTTGTTTTTGGTAAGCGAATGAATGGTCTTAAAGCTAGTAGAAGCAAACTATGAAACAACATAGTTACTGTATTTCTGAAGATCAGGAACTGGCATAGCAGAAAGGTATTAATTTCTCCACTTAAATGTATAAGGTGCACGAGGTTTCCAAGATTTTTGTTTGACCAAAACTTTGAGCAACTATAAATCAGTTATATTACACAAAATTGGTACTGTTAGATCCATATTGAAAAACACTTTCGAGTGATATCAATTTTCTATCAAATAATCACCAGAATAATTCTTCATCAGTTCATATACCGCTAGGTTTGTGCACGTTATTCATAGGAACAGAGGTAGTAGATATTACAGTGTAGAATTGCTAGATGTCAGTACCTGGGGTCCATGAATGGTCCTAAATGAAGAATCTCCTTAAAGCTCACGTGTCCTCTCAGTTTAGAAAGATCAGTTATGTATCTCTTCAGTTGAATGGTTAATACAGGTGGCAGCTTGGTGATCAATCTTTGAATTGAACTGCCATTAGCATCTGTCTGCTCATCTCGGGTTTCCTCCACTTGTTGGGCACTATGATCGTCCAGCATATGCTTTCCACTACTGGTATCCTGAATATCCTGAGCACTCAGCAGGTCAGTCTGTCTATCAGTTGGAAGGCAACAAGGCGGACCAACCTTGGAACAGTTCTCACAAGTCGTCATGTCATAGAAAAACAGTGTAAGGCAGTCCTGAATTGACCCAAGAGAAGGCTTGCTTCTGGTTGGACGGTGCTTTGATGACACTGCAAGTTCGAGACCATCGAGTGAATGGTCCGTAACTGAATTATATGAGCAACTTTTACAGGAAACGGTCTGAATAATCTTGCCTCTGAAAATGGAATGGCCAAATGTAGGAAACACTTCACCCCCTTGCATGATATGTACATTGTTTAGCTGCTGCATCTCATTATCCAAAGCATATCGCAAAGATGTAAGAAACTCATGGCTGTCTCCCATCTCGGTGAACTTGAACCGCTCCGGATGATGCGACCACATATATTTCACTATCATCTTTGGGTCCATCATGTGTCTGGAATTATTTCCACTGTTCGTGGCTACAAACAACTGCTTCAGGTGCAGACCAAGGTCCCCCAGCCGAGCATCCGGACTTAAAATCATTGTCCTCAGCTTACCAAGCGCAAGGAGGCACTGCAGCGATGCATTCATGTAGCATGTGTTTCCATGATTCGGCATCCCTCTGATAATATACCCATTCCCAATAGCATACTCAGCCGCACGGCTACATGCATCGTTCATTCTCCGCTGATCCAATGCATAACTGGCCTCATTTCCCAAATCAAGCTCTGAACTGCTGGATACCGTTGGCCAATCAACCTTTGCACCGCTGGCCCTAATTCCCCGGTCATCCTTTGAACTGCTGGCTACCATTGGCGAATCAACCTTTGCACTGCTGGCCACAATTCCCCAGTCATCCATTGACTTGCTGGCCACCACTGTTTTGCTGGCCATTATTCCCTGCTCATCCTTTACCTTCCTGTCCACCTTGCCCTGGATGTCACTGAGCCTCATAACGCGTGCACATTTGAACATGGAATGGCCAAATGTAGGGAACACTCCACCCCCTTCCATGACATTCGAACGGTTAAGCTCCTCCACCTCATTATCCAAAGCACTGTGAAAAGATTTAAGAAACTCATGGCTGTCTTCCATCTTTCTGGCCCCAAACCTATCCTGATAAAGCAACTGCATACATACCAATATCATCTGTGGGTCCAGCATGGCCGTGGCCTTATTCACACTGCCTGTCTCTAGAAACAGCCGCTTCAGCTCCAGACCAATGTTTCCCAACCGAGGATCTGGCCCTCGAATGATTATCCTCAGCTTACCAAACGCAAGGAGGCACTGCAGCGATGCATTCATGTAGCATGTGTTTCCATGGTTCGCCATCCCTCTGATAATATACCCATTCCCAATAGCATACTCAGCCGCATCGTTCCCGGCCTCCATTCCCCGCTGATCCAGTGCAGTCCTGCCCACATTTCCCAAGTCAACCTTTGAACTGCTGGCTACCGTTGGCCAATCAACCCTTGGACTGCTCGCCGTAGTTCCCCAGTTGTCCTTTGACTTGCCGGCCGCCAGTGTTTTGCTGGCCACCATTGCCCGCTGTTCCTTTATCTTTCTGTCCTCCTCTGAACACTCCTCTTCGTTGAGCTCCGGGCTGTCACTGAGCCTCATAACGCGTACACATTTGAAGCAGTAGCCCAGATTGGGTACATCGTACCACTGAGCAATGTAATGCTTGCAGCTGGCGGCGTGGGAGAGGGCGTGTCCCCGCGGATCTTCCCTGTCCAGCCCCCGAGTGCAGCCAATATAGTGGCAATCCAAGCACTGCATCATCCCTTCCTTGTCGTAACCAGCTCCATTCCAGGTAATCCCGCACCCGGAATGATGGCACGTCGGAGGCTCCTCGGAGGTGCTGAGCTCGAGCACAGCCATGTCCGCATCCTCGCTGTCCAAGGTCGTGTGGTGGCACCGCCCGCTGTCGCCAGCACCGTCACCGTCGCTGCTGCTGCTGCTCGAATCTGATAGTGGCGCAACAACCACGCCCTGCAGGCCCATGGACGCCAGCGACTTCACGCCCACGGTCGGGCGCGGTGATTTCGGCGCCTTTTCCGCCTCCTCCGCCGCCCTCTCCCTCTTCCTCATCGCGCCTGTCGCCTGGAAACTGAGAAACAGCAAGTCAGCAAGAATGAGTCAAGTGAATCCTTAACCCCACTAAAGAAAAAAAAATAAGCAAGACCAAGAACCGTAAGCACCAAAGGTTGAACAAACGAATTTCCCATACTAGAGATTGTCTAGGCCAAAAAAAAATCCACCAAATGCCAGATCGAGAGTTGGCGGCGCCATGGACTTCCTCCAATGCCAGGAAGGAACGACGGAAAAATCCCGAAGAATCGAAAACTCCACCGACAGGAAAAGACGAAATCGAACATTCTGGTACCGAAGCAAAAAAGCACCACCGACTTCGCGGCCTAGGGAGGAATATCGACAGAGAACACGAAGGGGAAAAACCCCACAGGCAAACAAGACGAGGAGAAATCTACAATTCCGGGCGGGGAAACACGCACGAGAGCGGCGGCGCGGATTCGATTCGGGGGTGCCGAGAGAGAAACCCCGCCCACCAGCAGTTCACCAACACCAGGCGATCAAGCAAAAGCAAGCAAGCGCGCACCCTGGTACACGGCGGGGCGGAATTTGGGGGAAGGCAAGAGACGAGACTTACCAGGAGACGGCGAGGGAGAGGGCTCGGAGGAAGAGCCGAGCAGCCGGGGGAGGCGTCCGCGGCGACGCCGAGAGCGGTGGTGGAGGGGAAGGCAGTTTCGCTGGTCGGGACGGTGGCTGCCGCGGCCGCGGCGGGTTTAGGGTTTATTTACTCTTTTATTATCTTTTATTTTAGGAGAAAACGCAGCTGTTTTCGAACATTCGGGAGGAGTCTCGAATCTTCCCATCCCAACAGCCAGGCCTGCTGGGATTAAACTGGGAATGGAGTGGGCCTCAGATGGGCTTTCTTTCGTACAGTTTTCGGGTTTCTCTATGGGTAAGTTTTACGTATTTGGGCTGAAATGGATCGGAGCGGTGCCGGCTGAGGAGCAGAGTGGATTGCGCGTGCTCCTATCGTCGGCGGTTATTCCTATTTAACGCTTATATCATCAAGGAGAGTGGATTTGGTGAACAGGTGTATACGCGGTCATCACCGTTGGATCTAGTCCACCATCGTTGGATTCAGCCTATCAACAAACGGCCACTAACGGTTCTGTCAACTTTCGCTCCGTGTAAGACCCAGCAGTCGCTAGCATGCATGCTTGAGTAGCAACAACCAAATGTGTGTGGGACCCGCTTGAGTAGCAACAACCAAATGAGCGTGCATTGACTCGATTTGCTGGATCCGCTTGGAGCCTGTCTGCTCACGAACAGGAATGAATTAAAACAAAATACGCTTGGATCAATTGCTGGATCCATTTCGCTAGTACGCACTGCACAGTTTCTCCATGCATTCCATCGTTTCTCCATGAATTAGTAGACGAAAATCAGTACTGTTTTGGTGTTCATCACTTCAGCACAGAAAAACGTTGAATTCTATTGTATTGACCATTATGTGAGACCGAGACCAATCACACGTAAAGTCCATCGAAACAAAGAGATCCCAGCTCGAAAATGGAAGAAAACTCACTTCCAGAGAAATCCAATGTCGGCAAACCTGCTGCAGATTACACTTCCGGCCATACTCCGCGGCGACGGATTGAGCTGCCGCTCTGTCTAACGTACTGTAGATGCGATTTTGGGGGATCAGTAGCTCGATGGGCGGTGGATTGAGCTGCCCGGATCTCGGCACGACGAAGCGGTCGCTCGATGGGTGACGGTTGGCCCGCTCCTTCAGAAGCTGCTCCTCGCCGGGCCGCTCCTGCGCTGGCGCAACCCACCGCCACCAGCCCTGTCCAACTCGCCATGTCGGTGCTACCAGAGGTAGCCGGTGCTGCTACCAACAGCCGCCGACCCTCCTACCAGCGGTCTCCGGTGCTGCTCCGAACCACCGCCGCCGCTGCTACCAACGGCCCCCGGCGCTGCTCCGAATTGCTGCCGTCGCTGCTACCAGCGGCCGGCGGGCGGCTTGAGTGCTTGAGCTCGCGCCTCCCAAATGAATCGAGGGACGGGACACCTCCAAAACGCGATTGTCCCCTCCCATTGATGTGACTCCTCTCCTTGCGGGCTAGGCGGGGACGGATGCGATGGTCCCCGTGCTCCCCATCGGCGGGAGACGTCGAGAGTGCCCCGCCCCCCACCGGCAACCACCAATATCACCAAGGCTGGGTCACGAGACGGCAGGGCCATGGGGACGCCATGCTGTCGCTGGCCCGCGTCGGCGGACGGCATGAGTGAGCTCTTCTCCTACTCGATTTCCCCGCTGGCCAGGGCTCCTGCGGGCAGCGGTAGCCGGTGCGGCCATGTGACAGCTTAACCTGTGGAATGTTGTTCAATGTTAAGTGCTAGTTCATGATAGACCCATGTGATCTAAGACCACAACACAATCAGTATATCTGTTTTATACGAAATAGGGCCTATTGGTTATGGCTATTTCAAATTTATTGTGTGGTCGCATTGCACCATACTACTCTCAGTAATCTTGTTTTTTCTCCAGACAAGTGAAATGTTTGTACAAAAGCGTATAACATGGAAGTTCATGAAGCTAACCACCAGGTAGCCCTCCAATGCCGTTGATACGAACAGGTGGGCAGTCAGTGCCGAGGAAACAATCAACACTCGCACCTAGTTGTTTCAAACCGACAACTAAGTCACCGATAGGACGGTCCCTCATTCTTGGTACTCCATCAAGAACATAACTGAAGTTCAGAAGAGAGACGTAAACCATCAGTCTCAAAGCATAACCACGGAACACATACTTATTCCTGTAAGGATAAGAAAAAGAAACATACGTCGCATTTCCACCAGCAGCTACTACAGCTGCCGTCAATGGCCGCATTGCAGTTCCAGCGTTGCCCAAGAAGAGCTTTACTTCCTCCTTGGCATCCTTTTCAATCGGGAACCTGCCGCCGCAGTCGACCACTACAGGAAAACGGTACGGTGCCGACGGTTATTGCCGTCGGCGTATCAACTAAAACCGTCGGCGTAGGTCTATGCCGACGGTTACCGTCGGCGCGTCTTCGTCGGCATCGCTGCTCGCCGGCATAGCTGAAAAACCGTCGGCGTATCTTCACCGTCGGCATAGCTCGACACACCGACGGTGTTTCCTGGCCGTCGGTATCGCTTGACCGTCGGCGCGCCACCACTAACGGAGAGGAGGTAACGGCGGGGAGGAGCTACGCCGACGGTTTAACCGTCGGCATAGGTGCAACGTGGCGTCTTCTGGCAGCCGGCTGGAGGCATCGATGGAGGTCCTATACCGACGGTGTAACCGTCGGCATAGGCGAGCGACGTGGCCGCTTCTGGTAGCCCGCGACGTGGCTGCTGCTGGAGCATCCGTCCGAACCAGCTACAGGATGTATGCCGACGGTTAAACCGTCGGCGTAGATCCACGTGTCAATTTCTGGTGCGCCGCAACCACCAAATACCGTCCCTATGCCGACGGTTAAACCGTCGGCATAGGTGCCACAGTTTTCCACTTTTTGGGTTTTCTGCTATGCTTGCAGTTTTAAATTCACAATATTGCATACAAATATCAATATATATGTCACATAACTCAAACATGTCATAGATACATAACTCAAACATGTCATAGATACATAACTCCAACATCCATCCATACATATGTCAAACATGTCATCCATACATAACTTAAACATCCACATGTAACATAGATCTAACATCCTGGACCACGGGTCATAGACAACATGCCATGAACTAAGCAACATCCATACATAATCAAGAGACAGTATGAACCGATCATCTTGGATCACCGTCGAGAGCATCATCACTACAAAATGGAAGACAACATCAATTAAGCATGGATATTTGTGCAAAGTAAAAATATGTGAATGAAGAAATGATCAAAGTCATCCGTGGATAGTTTGGTAGGGAACTCACCAGCTGCGGCGAGTGTTGGCGGGACTCACGGCTCTCGCGACGGGGTGAGACGCCGGCGGAGTGACCAGGACTCGGACCACCAAAGTGAAGCGGAGTCCTCTCGGCGGGCGACGCGTCTGGCGAGGAGGCAGCAGCACGACCAAAGGGATTGTTCGAGTGAGTCGAGGATCCCTACATAGCACGAGCAAAATATGGCTAAGTGTAAATATCAATGTGCAAGGCAACGGTAAGTAGTAGCTTAGTAGTATGGCAAAGCACTTACCGGAGTCCCGCCGTGGAACTGTGCAAGGAATTCCGCCTTCGTGGGCATCTTTGGCAACGGTGGTACCACTGGAGGTTCCACATACTGTGGCGGCGGAGCACCCGCTGTCAGAGCCGCGAAAAGCGCCTGCAAGGTAGTTTAAATGTCAGGTGTGGAGAAAGTTAGAAAATAGTACAAGTGGCTATGATGGGTAACAGTTAACCTTAGTTTGTTCTTGCATGTGTTCTCTTGAGGCAGAATTCGCCACTTCGTATTCATGCATCTTATGTTGAAACTCTTCCTGAAGCTGCTCATAGGCTTCCGTCATGCGGGCCTACAATTTGACATAATGAGCTCCGCCAACATGGAGATGCATGAAATGGAAGTCGAAATGAGGACAAAAATGAGAGAAAGCTTACATCGTCAGAAGTCTGGGTCGAACGCCGTGGACGAGGTGGCATACACACACCGGAGCTCGAGGTCATGTTCCGGACTCGTGGAAGAGAGATGGTAGGCTTGTGCACCTCATTAAGAATGCTGATCCGGCCATGTGGCTTGCCGTGACCTGAGATCATCACCGCCATCTCGTCGAGTGGCTCTGAAAGTGGGTCAGAATCCTCCCCATGCAACGACTTGAACGCCTTCTTGTAACTATCCATGTAATCGTCGGTCTTGCCATAGTACACGACCTTGCCTTCCACAAGCTCCTTCTTCTTATGAGCCGCCTGCCAAACTTGGATACGAGGAATCTCCTGCCCTCCATTAGCGGCCACCTGAAGTGCAGAAAACACATGTTATGTAGAAAAGAAGGAACATGAAGACAAATAGAAGTAGGGTTGTTCCATATATATACCATGTCCTTCTCGTAGAGAGGGAAGGGTTTGTTGCCTTGATTGTGTGTTCCCCCACTGCCACGATTGGCCTTGTTTTGGATGCTCCTGGCCTTGAACTCCTCATCATCAGTCCAATAGCGTACCAGCGCACACCAACCATCCTTCTTATTCACGCACCATGTTGGACAAATCTAATAAATGAACACATGTCAATTCAATAAATATAATGCAATATGTGATGAACATAGGACAACAAGGAGAAGTTACTTACACTCTGCCAACCAGCGTCATCCTCGATAGTAAGATTCTCTGCAATCACTCTATCCTTGTTTCTCCTCTTCCCTTTTTCAGCGAAGTAGTGTGTGATGGCCAGCTTGCGAACATGGTATAAGGCATCCCTAAGATTCTTCTTGGCCATCTTCTCCAAGACTGCGGTAGCCTCCTGATGATCCATGCCGGAGGACAATTTGTAGAACTCCTACAATCATGCACAAGACAACAATGGTGAGACTCGTGGGTTAGCACAAAATCTGAAGTGCACAAAATCTTGACTTGTGTGCTTTGAAAAAGAATTCTTACCCAAAAAGTCCTGAGCACAACTTGGGCACAGGTGGGCGCAGCTCGTCTCCCATCCTCAGTGGTGGTGGTCATGACCCCGCAAGGTGCGGCATGATAGTCATCCCATTTGAGGGCTAACTTCTTGGGAGCATCGGGACCATCAGAGACAGCGCGGTACAGGCCTGGCCAATACTTCTTCAGGAGAACAGTGACAATGCCACTTGGTTTGCGGCCCATGCCCGTAGTAAGAAGTCCAAGAGAACTGCACATGAATCAGCAAATTAGTATTATCTAATATGTCCAACAATCCAAGAGTATACTAACAAGTCCAAGAGCCACTTACTCAGGTTTCTCCAGATACACAACCCATTTTCCCTCTTCAGTTTTTGGTAAATCTGGTAGAGTAGCTGATCCACGGGTCCAAAGAGCATTCCCGGGCACGTCCTGGCCCTCCTCGCCCTCCTCGCCGCGCGCGCCCTCCTCATACCCCTGCAAATTAAAATTACAATCAGAATTATAATGGTAATTAAAATGTGTGTGAATGAAAGGAATTCGGGTAAAAAGGGAGAAATGAACTTACGTCCTCCTCGCCCTCCATGCTTCGACCGGCGTCCAAGTCCTCGTCACCCTCCACGCTCCGACCGGCGTCCAAGTCCTCATCACCCTCCACGCTCCGCTCGGCGTCCAAGTCCTCGTCTACCACCCGTCATTGTACAATCACCTGCATTGAGAACAAGTAAACAATTAGTAATGAGCATAGTAGCACATAATAAGCATGGTAGGAAAAAATGAGCATGGTAGCAAATAATTAGCATGGTGGCAATAAATAAGCATGGTATCATCAAATAATAAGCATGGTGGCAATAAATAAGCAAGCTAGGAAATAATAAGCATGGTACCAAATAATATGCATGGTAGGAAATAATAAGCATGGTGGCAATAAATACGCATGGTGGCAATATACTAGAAAGACGTAAAGACCCTCACCACGAATCATCACTCCTATTCATTATCGCTATCAGTATCATGTGAGTAGTAAGGTTGGCCCTCGAACGGTGGAGGCTCATCATCATCGCTGTCACCTTCTTCGAGAAACTTGGAGAGCATCTCTATGTCCTTTATATTCACAACAGTATCACCCTGAATTTTTGCATCGTCCTCGAGCTCCTCAAGATCAACCATCTCTACATCAAAATCCCCGCCGTCCTCTTCCTCTTGGTAGAAATCTCCCTCGTATGTGATGGGGTTTATGTTGTTGTAATCATCCTCGTTGGGCATGGGTAGTTTACCATGAGGCGACACCTTGAACACAACTTCCCAGCCCTTTAGTTCCTCGTTCTGGCATGGGTAGGGAAGATAATAAACTTGCGTCGCCTGGTTAGCCACTACAAAGACATCGGACCCCCGGTAGGTGGTGGAAGGCATAACTTCAACTAAACCAATGGAAGGGTTGGTCCTAAGTCCATTTTCTGGGTCGAACCAATGACATCTGAACATAACAAGAGTGAGATTATGGATCCCTTTATCGAATGTCACCTCATATACGTCTTGCAGCCTCCCATAGTACTCGGTACTATCTTGACCTCCGGTAAACACTCCAGTATTTACTGTTTTTGCATTAGGCCGACAGTTCTGGTGCCTCTCTGTATGGAAGCGAAACCCATTGACATCATACTTGTCATACCTAACCACCTTACTGTTGAAACCCTGGGAAACCCATCTCAATTCATCCGCCATAGATGTATGGGGATCAGCTCCCTACAAGTTCATTCGAAATTGTTGGGTGCATCAGTTCAATGTAACAGAAACTACAAATTGTTATGTATGAAGGATAAGTTAGAAATTACTTTTTCCATGAACCAAGCCACAAAATTTTTCCTTCCGGGGGCACCCTTAATTAGAAGAGTAGTACGCTCATCCGGGGTAGGAGGACGCCTTTCCAACCACTCTTCCTCCACGAATTGACTAGAAGAGGAAAAAAAACATATTACACCACAACCGAGTTTCTAGTAGCAAAGAAACAACAGAGTTTCACCATTTTTACCTCATGAACGTATCATGTACTTCCTTAATGTTCGACAACACATAGAACATGATGTCCTCCCACTCTTGCATTGTCAACCTATAACTCTGTTTACCACCAGACTTCCCACCTTGCCCTTGGAATAGGAGGAGCTTGGGTGTGTACTTGGGCTCGTCGGTATTGTACCGAGAGACCTTATTATGAAGAGTGGGGATATCGTCGGCATAGTACGTTGTCGTGAGGTCTGACACCTCCTCGATGATATATGCCTCGACTATGCATCCTTCAATTTTATTTTTATTTCCACATTTCAACCGGATATGCTTAAATTCTCTCTCAATAGAAAACTGCCAACGAAACTGCACCGGTCCCCCCAAGATTACCTCGTAAGCTAGATGCAAAATGAGATGAACCATTGGAGTAAAGAAGCCCGGTGGAAAGATAATCTCTAACTTGCATAGCAGCTCCGGCACTTTCTCACATAGTTTCTTCATCATGTCCTCACATATTTCTTTAGCACAGAGCGTGCGGAAGAAATGGCTCAACTCTGCAAGCGGTCGCCAGACACGGTCGGGGAGATAGCCTCGAAGCATGACCGGCATTAGCCTCTCAATCCATATGTGATAGTCATGACTCTTGAGCCCGGTGACTTTGCCAGTCGAAAGATTGACTCCGTTACTGATATTCGATGCATAACCATCTGGGAACCTCACGATATGTTTCAGCCAACTGAATGCCTCCTTCTTTTGGGCACCGTCAAGGCAGAAGTCAGCCTTTGGCTTCACCCAATTTTTTCGATTATGCTGGGGAGGCTTCATGTTTAGTTTTTTTCTATCACAAAGCATCTCTTGATCGACTCTAGCCTTGACATTATCCTTTGTCTTCTCGGGGATGTTCAGGACTGTGTTAAAGACCGACTCTCCAACATTCTTTTCCGTGTGCATCACATCGATGTTATGGGGAAGTTTGAGGTCCTTGTAATAGGGGAGCTGCGTTAAGCCCGCAACGTGAGTCCAGTTGTGTGTCTCGCCATATCCCACAAAACCGCCTGTGGGGCTAGCCTTTAGAGCATGTAGCTCTCTAACAACAGTTGCACCATCGAACGTTGGTACGGTGTTCACTTCGGTGACGACTGTGTCCTTCGTGAAGTTCTTTTTGTCTTCTCTAAATCGATGCCCTGCTTCGAGAAACTGTCGATGCTTGTCAAATGCTGAATATTTGCCGCCCTTCTTCAGCCATATGAACTTAAGGGCATGCCTGCACACTGGGCATGGCATCTTCCCAGCTGTACAATGTCCGCAGAATAGAGCGTACCCGGGTAGGTCATGCATGGAATACTGGAACCAAACTTTCATGAGGAAGTTTTTCTTTGATGCTCGGTCGTATGTCCACGTCCCGTTCTCCCAAGAATGGTGCAAATCATCGATAAGCGGCTGCATGTACACACTCAAATTCTTCCCCGGGTAATCAGGCCCTGGAATGACCAGCGTCAGGAATATGTTCTTGCGTTGCATTAGAACACCGGGAGGGAGATTGAGCGGAATAACAAACACGGGCCAGCAACTGTACGATCTAGCCGACATACCAAATGGATTGAACCCATCGGTTGCTATCGCAATTCTGACATTCCGAGCATCTTTTGCTTGATTAGGGTATGTGCTGTCAAAATGCTTCCATGCTTGACCATCGGCTGGATGTTTCATCTTCTTCTTTTTATCCGCATCAGGGTATCTAATCCCATGCTTGTGCCATGTCATCTGTCTGGCAGACTCCTCGCTCATGTAAAGGCGCTGGAGTCTTTTTATGAATGGGAGATACCGAAGAATCGATGCGGCCTTCTTCGTTTGCGTCACCTGACCATGGGCATCCGTGACCTCAAGATACCTAGAGGCCTTGCACAAGGGGCAGTGAGTGAGTTCTGCATACTCCTTCCGAAACAAAATGCAACCCTTCGGACAACAATGTATCTTCTCATAATCCATGCATAGCGCTTTCATGATTTTCTTCGCATCATACATGCTACGGGGCAGACAATGTCCTTTAGGAAGCATGTTACCAGCATCTTTCAACGTATCTTCAAAGCAAGATCGGGTCATGCCGTGTTTGGCCTTAGTGGCTAGTTTTTGCGAGATGGCATCCAACTGGGAGATTTCTGCACCCGGGTAAAGAGGTTTCTTCGCCGAGGCCATCATATCAAGGAAAGCCTTCGCGGTTGCCTCTGGTTCATCCGGTTCATCCGGTTCCGCTGGGTCATCCTCTGGAGGCGGCGAATGTGCATGTTGTGCATAATGTAGATCATCAAGCATGTTTCTAATGCCATCATCCGCATTGCCATCAATGCGTTGTCGCATCACCTGCCATCTTTCACGGTCACGCTCAGCAAAGTTGATCGGCATAGTGAAGTCAGGCATATACCCATGCCTCCAAAGGTGTTTCGTCATTTCAATCTTGCCATGACGTTTACGCTGCTTGCACCGAGCACAAGGGCAAAGTGGACGGACTGTATGTGAACCACGATGTGCATCCTTCAAATAATCTTCGGTTTTCCATTCCCACTCACTTGTTCTTTCAGTCGCACTCATACGACCACTGTACATCCACTCATTATCAGCCATTCTCTGTTTTATTTGGACGGAAACAACAAATATATCTTATCATATCCAATAATAGCATGAAATTAAATGCATTATATTTTTTACTTTTTTACCAGCGAAGAACACATGCATCAACCTACAACTCTACTAGGTGGGCTCCTAGCAGCCGCCGGATCCGTAGATTGAGTACGTTCTCCATGCTCTACCCCGGTCCGAGTCAGTTCGGCAGCACCTCCCCGCTGCTCTCCCGATACACGTCTCGGCAAAAATCCAAGAGGATGTGCATCCGGAGAACAACGGGGAGGCGCTGCCGAAATCCTAACTCATACCGGAGCAGAACATGGAAAACGTACCCAACTACGCATCCGCCGACTGTCCCGTAAATGCCGCAAGCGTTACGGTTGAAAATATGCCGACCACTAATGCATATTTATCCGCGTAACGCTTGTGGACGGGAAGTGACACCTAGGTTACGTGACTTGGAGTGGAAATTCAATCTAGCGACATAAAAAATTCGGAGTTTTGGTTGGAAATTTAGCTCACCCTCGGCGGTAGAGGAAGTACGCGAAGAGCGAAGTGTCGAGGTCGACGGTCGTAGTAGTCAAGCAGTGAGGATCCGGGTTGGTCACGTCGGGGCCTAGTTTATACAACAACAAATTCACATTATTAAAATCACATATCTATTTTCCATTTATATTTCTAAAGTATTTTGATATAAAATACATTGCCATCGGAGACACGGTTCCAAACTACACAGTTTGTAATTTAATAAAACTACACAGATCACATTGATGGGTTAAGTCTCTAGAGCTTCTTGTCTTTGTTGGTCCTTCATTGAAGACACAGTATCCACCAAGTAAGGTAGTGCCGCTGCTACTACTGCTGTGTACGATTTTACTTCTCGGTATCTTACTTTGTTTCCGTCGACTGACAACAATGCATAACTAATTCCTTTCGGTCTCTTAGTAACTAGGTGAGAGCAAGCAAGAAATATTTAAGTCATCTCCAGAGGCTGGAGCAGATCGATCGATGGGTTAGATTTCTGCAGCTTCTTGTCTTCGCCGGTCCTTACTGAAATATTATTCATCATGCCTCGAACCTACGCATGCTATTCTCAGAATCTACACTCGGTACATTCCTCAGTATAAAATTTGATCCACATCTTAAAATTTCCAATACGTACTAGCTAGCCTATCTGCAGTAACGAACAATACCACTCCAAATTGGGCATATACGTGGTTCATGTTGAAACAGAACGGAGCCTTACCGGCGGGCAAGCAGCAGCCATGGCGGAGGCAGGGACGGGCGGCCGAGGCGGGGATGGGCGCCGAGGCAGGAACGGGTGCCGAGGAGGGGACGGAGGGCCGACGCGGGGACGGAGCGCCGGCGACCTCTCCTCGTCTGCAGGCTCCGGAGGCGACGCGGCGCAGCAAACCCTAGCTAGAGGTGGCGGCGCGTTAGGGAGAGGAAGGGGCGCGGGGAGCCGGTGGTGGCGCGGGCAGCTGGCGGCGGCGCGGAGAGCAGTTGGCGGCGGCGCGGGGAACAGCTGGCGGCGCGGGAGCAGAGGGTGGCGGCGCGGGCGCAGGGGCTTGGGAGTCGCGGGCGTGGGTCTGCAGCTTAATTTGGGAGCTCAGGTCCGGTCCGGTGCGGGCCGATTTGACCCAACCCTATCCAAGGTATGCCGACGGTTAAACCGTCGGCATAGCTCTATTTTTTTTTCTCCGTACAATATAGTGCATATATTTTAAAGGTAATTTTAAGTGCAATATACTAAAATATATTATTATAGGTACACATAAATATATTTCGACGAAACCGTAACTTTGTTGACCGTGCGGTCTACCGCTTTGACCAACCTCCGCCGGCGGTCCCCCGGTAGACTTTTCTCGAGCATAAAATAACGGGTGGCACACATGAAATGACGCGATGCCACTCAGGATGTAAACGGCAGCGGCGTCTGACGGATCCACATACGCCGCCCGCGAAAAAACATGTATATGGCTGTTGCGGCAAGCCACATCAGTTAAGTGGCTAAAGTGGCAGAGCCGCATAGTCCGCTGGAGCTAGCGGCGCAACTCGCAACGCGCTGCCTACACGTAGCTGAACTCCCGGCAAGGCAGGGGGACGACGGCGAAGCTCCCACCTCCGTCTCCGGCGGGAAGCGGAGAACTCGCCTCCACTCAGACGGCCATGGCCACCGCCACCGCCTCAAACCTCACTCTCCTCCTCCCATCGACACTCCACTCCATGTAATACTAAGATGCGCACCATGTAGCTGCTTCACAAAAAAGGCCTTCTGGCACGTGCCAAATATGGCCTCGTTCCGACAAACTATGTGGTGCAACGGGCCGCTCATTTCCCCTAAAAGCCATAGAACTCCGGACGTGATAGCCCTGTTCGTGAAGGGTTTTTCAAGATAATTGCCGTATCCCGATTCCGTCTTTTGCAGAGGTTACTAGGACACATAAAATTACGCCACGCGGCTCCGCGTGATTTTGTGGCTTCGATTACTTTGCCAACTGTGCAAAACGGGGCCGCCGGGACATGCGGTATGGCCGTACCGGGCGCGCGGTGCACCCATCCGCCAAAGCGCTAAACGGAAAACATTTAGCACATAAAATGACGCGTCGTAGACCTAAAAACATTTTTCCCGGAATTTATTGAATGAAGGAAAGTGTGGCCCCAGTTCAAATCCGGTCAGTTTCCAGCGGATTCGGCGGGACGCCGCAGAAAGCGGGAGGGATTCCCAGATGGGTACCACGCCCATATGGCATGTGATAGGTGGTGCGTAGGACGTATCCTACCACTGCGCGAAGGTCTCGCGCAATACTAAGATGCGCACCATGTAGTGCTTCACAAAAAAAAGGCCTTCGGCACCCCGAAAATGGAAACACCATGGCCCGTGGGTCGATTGGAAATCCGCGACCGGGGCCTTGCTTCCCATCCTAAGGCCCACGCACGTGCCAAATATGGCCTCGTTCCGACAAACTATGTGGTGCAACAGCCGTTCCTACTCATTTCCCTAAAAGCCATAGAACTCCGGACGTGATAGCCCTGTTCGTGAAGGGTTTTTCAAGATAATTGCCGTATCCCGATTCCGTCTTTTGTTGGTTACTAGGACACATAAAATGACGCCACGCGGCTCCGCGTGATTTTGTGGCTTCGATTACTTTGCCAACTGTGCAAAACGGGGCCGCCGGGACATGCGGTATGGCCGACGGGCGCGCGGTGCACCCGTCCGCCAAAGCGCTAAACGGAAAACATTTAGCACATAAAATGACGCGTCGTAGACCTAAAAACATGTTTCCAGAATTTATTGAATGAAGGAAAGTGGCCCCAGTTCAAATCCGGTCGTTTCAGCGGATTCGCGGACGCGCAGAAAGCGGGAGGGATTCCCAGATGGGTACCACGCCCATATGGCATGTGATAGGTGGTGCGTAGGACGTATCCTACCACTGCGCGAAGGTCTCGCGCAATACTAAGATGCGCACCATGTAGCTGCTTCACAAAAAAAAGGCCTTCGGCACCCCGAAAATGGAAACACCATCGCCCGGTCGATTGGAAATCCGCGATCGGGGCCTTGCTTCCCATCCTAAGGCCCACGCACGTGCCAAATATGGCCTCGTTCCGACAAACTATGTGGTGCAACGGGCCGTTTCCTACTCATTTCCCCTAAAAGCCATAGAACTCGGACGTGATAGCCCTGTTCGTGAAGGGTTTTTCAAGATAATTGCCGTATCCCGATTCCGTCTTTTGCAGTGGTTACTAGGACACATAAAATGACGCCACGCGGCTCCGCGTGATTTTGTGGCTTCGTTTACTTTGCCAACTGTGCAAAACGGGGCCGCCGGGACATGCGGTATGGCCGTACCGTGCGTGCGGGTGCACCCGTCCGCCAAAGCGCTAAACGGAAAACATTTAGCACATAAAATGACGCGTCGTAGACCTAAAAACATTTTTCCCGGAATTTATTGAATGAAGGAAAGTGTGGCCCCGTTCAAATCCGGTCGTTTCAGCGGATTCGGACGCCAGAAAGCGGGAGGGATTCCCAGATGGGTACCGCGCCCATATGGCATGTGATAGGTGGTGCGTAGGACGTATCCTACCACTGCGCGAAGGTCTCGCGCAATACTAAGATGCGCACCATGTAGCTGCTTCACAAAAAAAGGCCTCCTGGCACCCCGAAAATGGAAACACCATGGCCCGTGGGTCAGATTGGAAATCCGCGACCGGGGCCTTGCTTCCCATCCTAAGGCCCACGCACGTGCCAAATATGGCCTCGTTCGACAAACTATGTGGTGCAACGGGCCGTTTCCTACTCATTTCCCCTAAAAGCCATAGAACTCGGACGTGATAGCCCCGTTCGTGAAGGGTTTTTCAAGATAATTGCCGTATCCCGATTCCGTCTTTTGCGGTGGTTACTAGGACACATAAAATGACGCCACGCGGCTCCGCGTGATTTTGTGGCTTCGTTTACTTTGCCAACTGTGCAAAACGGGGCCGGGACATGCGGTATGGCCGTACCGGGCGCGCGGGTGCACCCGTCCGCCAAAGCGCTAAACGGAAAACATTTAGCACATAAAATGACGCGTCGTAGACCTAAAAACATTTTTCCCGGAATTTATTGAATGAAGGAAAGTGTGGCCCATTCAAATCCGCCGTTTCAGCGGATTCGGAACGCCGCAGAAGCGGGAGGGATTCCCAGATGGGTACCGCGCCCATATGGCATGTGATAGGTGGTGAGTAGGACGTATCCTACCATTGCGCGAAGGTCTCGCGCAATACTAAGATGCGCACCATGTAGCTTCACAAAAAAAGGCCTCCGGCACCCCGAAAATGGAAACACCATGGCCCGTGGGTCAGATTGGAAATCCGCGACCGGGCCTTGCTTCCCATCCTAAGGCCCACGCACGTGCCAAATATGGCCTCGTTCCGACAAACTATGTGGTGCAACGGGCCGTTTCCTGCTCATTTCCCTAAAAGCCATAGAACTCGGACGTGATAGCCCTGTTCGTGAAGGGTTTTTCAAGATAATTGCCGTATCCCAATTCCGTCTTTTGCAGTGGTTACTAGGACACATAAAATGACGCCACGCGGCTCCGCGTGATTTTGTGGCTTCGTTTACTTTACCAACTGTGCAAAACGGGCCGCGGGACATGCGGTATGGCCGTACGGCGGCGCACCGTCCCAAAGCGCTAAACGGAAAACATTTAGCACATAAAATGACGCGTCGTAGACCTAAAAACATTTTTCCCGGAATTTATTGAGCGAGGGAAAGTGTCGCCCCAGTTCAAATCCGGTCAGTTTCCAGCGGATTCGGCGGGACGCCGCAAAAAGCGGGAGGGATTCCCAGATGGGTACCGCGCCCATATGGCATGTGATAGGTGGTGCGTAGGACGTATCCTACCACTGCGCGAAGGTCTCGCGCAATACTAAGATGCGCACCATGTAGCTGCTTCACAAAAAAAGGCCTTCCGGCACCCCGAAAATGGAAACACCATCGCCCGTGGGTCGGAAATCCGCGACCGGGCCTTGCTTCCCATCCTAAGGCCCACGCACGTGCAAATATGGCCTCGTTCCGACAAACTATGTGGTGCAACGGGCCGTTTCCTACTCATTTCCCCTAAAAGCCATAGAACTCCGGACGTGATAGCCCTGTTCGTGAAGGGTTTTTCAAGATAATTGCCGTATCCCGATTCCGTCTTTTGCAGTGGTTACTAGGACACATAAAATGACGCCACGCGGCTCCGCGTGATTTTGTGGCTTCGTTTACTTTGCCAATCGTGCAAAACGGGGCCGCCGGGACATGCGGTATGGCCGTGCGCCGGTGCACCCGTCCGCCAAAGCGCTAAACGGAAAACATTTAGCACATAAAATGACGCGTCGTAGACCTAAAAACATTTTTCCCGGAATTTATTGAATGAAGGAAAGTGTGGCCCAAGTTCAAATCCGGTCAGTTTCCAGCGGATTCGGCGGGACGCCGCAGAAGCGGGAGGGATTCCCAGATGGGTACCGCGCCCATATGGCATGTGATAGGTGGTGCGTAGGACGTATCCTACCACCGCGCGAAGGTCTCGCAATACTAAGATGCGCACCATGTAGCCGCTTCACAAAAAAAGGCCTCCCGGCACCCCGAAAATGGAAACACCATGGCCCGTGGGTCAGATTGGAAATCCGCGACCGGGCCTTGCTTCCCATCCTAAGGCCCACGCACGTGCCAAATATGGCCTCGTCCGACAAACTATGTGGTGCAACGGGCCGTTTCCTCATTTCCCTAAAAGCCATAGAACTCCGGACGTGATAGCCCTGTTCGTGAAGGGTTTTTCAAGATAATTGCCGTATCCCAGTTCCGTCTTTTGCAGGTTACTAGGACACATAAAATGACGCCACGCGGCTCCGCGTGATTTTGTGGCTTCGTTTACTTTGCCAATGCAAAACGGGCCGCCGGACATGCATGGCCGCACGGCGCGGGTGCACTCCGTCCGCCAAAGCGCTAAACGGAAAACATTTAGCACATAAAATGACGCGTCGTAGACCTAAAAACATTTTTCCCGGAATTTATTGAATGAAGGAAAGTGTGGCCCCAGTTCAAATCCGGTCAGTTTCCAGCGGATTCGGTGGAACGCCGCAGAAAGCGGGAGGGATTCCCAGATGGGTACCGCGCCCATATGGCATGTGATAGGTGGTGAGTAGGACGTATCCTACCATTGCGCGAAGGTCTCGCGCAATACTAAGATGCGCACCATGTAGCTGCTTCACAAAAAAAAGGCCTCCTGGCACCCCGAAAATGGAAACACCATGGCCCGTGGGTCAGATTGGAAATCCGCGACCGGGGCCTTGCTTCCCATCCTAAGGCCCACGCACGTGCCAAATATGGCCTCGTTCCGACAAACTATGTGGTGCAACGGGCCGTTTCTCGCTCATTTCCCTAAAAGCCATAGAACTCCGGACGTGATAGCCCCGTTCGTGAAGGGTTTTTCAAGATAATTGCCGTATCCCGATTCCGTCTTTTGCAGTGGTTACTAGGACACATAAAATGACGCCACGCGGCTCCGCGTGATTTTGTGGCTTCGTTTACTTTACCAAAAAAACGGGGCCGCCGGACATGCGGTATGGCCACGGGCGCGCGGTGCACTCGCCAAAGCGCTAAACGGAAAACATTTAGCACATAAAATGACGCGTAGACCTAAAAACATTTTTCCCGAATTTATTGAGCGAGGGAAAGTGTCGCCCGCTCAAATCCGGTCGGTTCACGGATTCGGCGGACGCCGCAAAGCGGAGGATTCCGGATGGGTACCGCGCCCATATGGCATGTGATAGGTGGTGCGTAGGACGATCCTACCACGCGAAGGTCTCGCGCACTAAGATGCGCACCATGTGCTTCAAAAAAAGGCCTTCCGGCACCCCGAAATGGAAACACCATCGCCCGTGGGTCAGATTGAAATCCGCGACCGGGGCCTTGCTTCCCATCCTAAGGCCCACGCACGTGCCAAATATGGCCTCGTTCCGACAAACTATGTGGTGTAACGTTTCCTACTCATTTCCCCTAAAAGCCATAGAACTCCGGACGTGATAGCCCTGTTCGTGAAGGGTTTTTCAAGATAATTGCCGTATCCCGATTCCGTCTTTTGAAGTGGTTACTAGGACACATAAAATGACGCCACGCGGCTCCGCGTGATTTTGTGGCTTTACTTTGCCAACTGTGCAAAACGGGGCCGCCGGGACATGCGGTATGGCCGTACCGGGCGCGTGGGTGCACCCATCCGCCAAAGCGCTAAACGGAAAACATTTAGCACATAAAATGACACATTTTAGACCTAAAAACATTTTTCCCCGAATTTATTGAGCGAAAGGGAAAGTGCTCGAATTCGCGGCATTCGGCGGCGGAAGCGGGAGGGAAGATTATGGCATTCATTATATACAGTTGGGACATATGCAACACTTTCATCACATTGTACAGGATGATTAGGTACACAACCAAAGTTTCCCGCGATCCCTAGCTTTCTCTTGGACAGGGACCAATGGACTTTTTATTTGGTTTACCAATGCACTTTTTATGACATTGTTTATGAATAGCACATGGAAACCATATGTTGGGCATAATTTACCATAAAATAGGACCCAGATGAGATGTAGCCGGAGTTTCCACATAAAGTCCATGAAACGTGCCAGCCCAAATGAAAATCACGCCGAGAAATGCAATGTAGGCAAACCCTGACATTACACTTGGCCATACTGGCATTTGCCGATGTCTAACGTCCTGTAGATGTATTTTGGGGAAACTCTGGGCGGGGACCCAGATCTCCCCCAAGCTTTCGCCGATTTGACGGTTGGACTCCTTGCTGCTTGGGACATATTGGGAACCCATACCATCTCTTTTGAGCCGTAGCCGGTGTTTCCAACACCGAGGGTTTCCAAGTGCTAGCCCAAATGCGAAATCATCAACGTCGGGTAGACGAAACCCTAATTGGAGCCTCGCAGCTACCTTTGACCGACCTACAATGATACTTGACCAAGTACTTTTCGATTACTTTGTGTTGTGTTAGGTCATAAGAATATGTAGTACCAATAATTAGGACATCCTACCTCAATATTCCCCCGGTAGACGAAACCCTAATCCGGGAGCCCTGTAGATCAACCTCTTTGACCGGTCTCCAATGATATATAGTTGACCAAATGGCCTTTTGTAGGTACTAGGTCACATAAAATGATGTGTACTAGTTAAACCATATCCCTAGGTTAACTCTAGTGCTCAGGGTAAAACAACATATAAAGTAATCGTGCATGCAAACATTACTAAGTACATAGAAAATAAAACCAAGAAATTTTTTTCATTAAGTATCATGCATAATTAATAAGAAAAAACCAAACCCTTGGACTAGACAAAAGTATGCAAAATAAAAAAGCTGAGCCTACGCCGACGGTATAACCGTCGGCATATCTTGGAGTTGGTAGACTAGGACGGACCCTAACGGCAGTAGCTATGCCGACGGTTAAACCGTCGGCGTAGTCTGGGACCAAACGGCGAGCCGACTGCAGACGCAGACGCGCGTGGAACCCCGACGGACGGTCCGGCACGGTGACCGTCAGCGTACCTGTAGCTATGCCGACGTTAAGTGGTCCGAAGCATACCCACGGAATAGGTAGCTATGCCGACGGTAAGCTATGCCGACGGTGCATTTCGATAGCCCTCGGCGTCCATGGACTACGCCGACGGCCCCGACCTTTGGCCGTCGGCATAGGTCCACACCGTCGGCACAGTGCCATTTTCCTGTAGTGGACGACTACAGCTCTTTTTGCAACTTTGTCTGCTTCCACTGAGAGCCCAAGCGCGTCCAGGGCCTCGAGCATGTATCCTCGCTGTTCAACAGGTTATCCACAACCGTTGTTCCCTGATGAGCAAAAGCCAGTTAATGATCAGCAAGAGATGACAGCGAAGCAAAGCAGTTTCAATTGCTTATCGTACTGCAAATAAGTTGACAGGACATGCTGCACTATAATATTCCGATGAGTGGAAAGTGAATAAACCCTGGAGGGGATCCTAGATTTAGGATCTTATAGCTTGTGAAAACCTTTAGCGATAACAAAATTTGAAAGTCGTGCATCTTGAATGCAGGCATATGAATACTAGGTGTCCATGACAGCGTTGCAGCGTAATACTTTCATGAGGAAGCCATCAGACTGACATAAGAGGATCACCAGGTCCTACATGATTCTAATGATCATTAACTGACTTTTGCTCATCCAAGGCCTCATATAATATTGATCCAACTAACTACATAATTCTAACGATTCGATAAACGAACATAGGAATTGGCTACTAAGAAGAGTAACCTTGAACTAAATAATATGGCTAGATCGTTTTAAGTAAAAAGAAAAAAATCTTATGATCTCACGAGCACCTAGCATGATAAGGTGCTCCTGAACCTCCTAAAATCTCATCTCGGCACCCAATTCACACAAAGGGGAGAAGTAGGGAGAGGGGCTTTGTCTGCTTGTTTTCTCACCTCGGACAAGGCGGATAGGAGAAGGATCCGGTTGGAGAGCGACTTGGAGCCGGGCAGCTGCACGGCGCCGGAGATCTCCCGGATGGGCTGCAGCACGACCTCCTCCGCGCCGGCCGGCGCGGCGGGCGCGACCACAGACGTCGCGAGCACCGCCCCGCCGCGGCCCCGCAGACGCATCCCGCGAGCCGGGCGCGCCGGCATCCGGAGGCGGCGCGAGAAGGCGGAGGAGGCCGGGGCGGCGGCGGCGCGGTCGAGCGACATCACTGCCGCCGCGCCGCGTTGGACGGCGCCATGGTCGCCAACCGCCGGCTGCCCTTCCCCCACTACCACCGGCTACACCTCCGCCTCCGCTGCTGGGAAAGGGAGCGGATCCGCGCCAGCCTCGACGGCCCCCTCCGCCCGAATTCAAGCAGCGCCCGGCTTCACCTGCAAGAATTCGAACGAAATCGAGTCTACCCTGGGTAGGAATCAGTGGCGGCGGGTACGGCGGCTCACAGGGCAGGTGTGGGTGTGGAGACTCGCAGGTCGGCACGGCGGCGGCTCGCAGCTTCTGATGTTGCGCAGCGGCGACAAGCTTGGGCGGGATCGAGCGGAATCGTACCAGCTTGGGCGGGATCTAGCGGACCACTACTGCCGCATGACATCGAGCGGAACCAAACCAGGCGAGTGCGAAGCCTTCACTGAGGGAATCGACCGCATCTCGTCTTCATCGTCGTATTCGTGGAGTTCGCCGTCAATGCTCAACGCTATCCACCCGCCCCCATCCCCAACGGAGTTCTGCGAGCCGCCGCACCCATGCAGCGGCCGCAACATGCTCGAGCAACGCCGGCCGGAGGCAGAGTATCCAGATCGAGCTTGGGAGCATCCATGGCAGGAGGCAGGAGGCAGAGTACGAGGAAAAAAAAGAAAAGATTCGCAGGTAGCCCCGACGAGGAAGAAAAGGAGGAAGAACGGAAGAATGGGAAAGAGAGAAAAAGATTCGGATGATAGTGGTGGGGCCCAACATGTGCTGTCTCCATGCGCGAGGACGTGTCACGCGGTGGATGCGGACGAACAACTTAGCACATCACCTCACGGGGAAATAAACGCTGTTAGACACATGTCGACTTCTGGGCGCGTGCTCACGTATACACCCGGTTATCAGGCTTCATCCGTATCATCAAGTAGCCTAAAAACGCTTATCCATTTTCCTTCCTTATCTTAATACTAGTAGAATGCCCATGCTCCGCCACGGCTCCCCTACTTATATCTAGTGTCACACATGTTATGCTTGTAAATAATGCACAGAAATATTAAAGTACAATAAAAAATATTTAAGTACATAAAAATCAAATAATATTAAAATATATTAAGGTTTAGTTCACATAATTCAATGTAATGAGTATAAAATACAAGAGCTGACATATTATCCTGGATTTCTTAAAGCCATGGTCCCTTGATGCGCGTAAGGTATCCTTGCACAACATCGGAAATATTGTCTTCAACTTCATTAGCAAGGTACTTGAGTATGTGTATTAAAAACTTCTTCATCAACTCGTAGCCATCTTGACAAGTAATGTATCATATTAGCATGAAGTTTTCTTCATATAAAAATGTAAGAATGTGAACATAGAGGATGAACAAATCTTTTACCATCCCTGAGCATGAAGCTAAATACTAAGTATCCCCAAATGAATGAAATATATCATTATCTTGTCATTAGGATGAAAATAAAATAAATAGCTTGTAGTGATAAGAAGAGAAAATCACCTGTCGGGACTTGTTGGTATTGTAATATTACGTGGGTATTTACGAGGCTAGAAATAAATATCAAAATTCCAGCCAGGTTGTGCTATTTCAAGAGCGTCATTTAGATAGAACGAGCACCTTTGTAATTTTAATTGGCACCTCTCATCTGATAGAGGTTTGAAAAACAGGTCTAAAAAGATAGACGATGCACATGTTTATCGATGGTGAACAAGATGTAGTCGCCAAGAGATGCGTGTGGCAAATAAATCTGAGAACCTGATGTGGCGAGCGAGGGCAGGGGAATACGGCGATGCGGCCCTCCCTGCAATCCGATGCGGGTTGGACGAAAGGGAAGCGGAGAAGGCGGGTCATCGAACAGGCGCCGACTTGCCCGCCGGCCACGGCACCAGGGGCCGCTTCCGCTTCCATGTAGCGGGAGATTGATGACCCGGTGGGCGTTCACCGTCCTTCCATTAATTCGTATGGTCTGTACTTTCTGCACCCGTATATTCTTCATATTGATTGGGTTTCTCTTGTCCTATGGCTGATTCATCACAAAGGTAAGGATTGGATTTCTGGATTACTGCACCGACGAAGCTGATACCCCTTCTTACCACTAATTATGTTCTTATTAGTGTTTATTTACATGATTAGTTCCTAACCTTAGAAGGTACTCGTGGTGTTAGCAGGTACATTCGGGATTGTGGGGATTGTTTCCTGGTACAACTATGATCAGTTTTCATTCGTCGCCTCTTTCTCCCGCCTTTCCGACAACATTGCAACTCCATTTTCCACGAGCAGAGCCAAATTCCTACTCGGAAGAAGTGTCACCGTAGCAGCTTTATATTTGCATTCTTCCAATTGTGAATAATCTGGATAGTAGATGATGCCATGATGGTTCATTATTTTGTCCACGTGAGGTTGCCACTAGGTTTCTTTAAATTTTTATTATTTCAACATGCTATAAAGTTTTTTTGAGCAAACATTTTCAGATATGCTGAATTTGATAGACATGGATTTTAGGTTATTTCTTCACTCGTTTTTCACTTTGGCAGGGACATCCTCCTCTTGGACTGCACCTTCCGTCGCTAATTTAGGGCTACCCTAAATTTCAAGTTGTTTGAAATAAACATTTTCATCATCTTTAAGCTTGGCTTAATTTTATATGTAAATTAGCTTGTAGATATCAACTCGCTAATTGTAAGCATGATGAAGAGTTGCAAACCAGGGATTTTCCTCTGCTCAAAATAGTTTTCAGGGCATCTCTTCTATTTTTCTTGGGTTGTATTCTGATGGGTCAGGGTTATAGATTGCTACATTCATTCAGTGCACGTGTTCTTCTGGTGCATTTGAATATAATACTATATTTTTTTCATAGCTGTCGTTTTACAGGGGCAGCAAGCAGGATTACCTGCAAGGATCCTGATATTGTAACTTTGGAGAAGACAGGTCCTGAAGAACACTGATTTTCTGCTTCCATGGTTATCAAGCACCTATATATGCCTCAATAAAGGAAGGTTCTAATGTCTGCACAGATTCGACATGAAGTAGTCAAGCTTAGCATAACATAAAAAAATGGCGTCACTGTATGTTGATCCTTCCTACCGACATTTGTTATGTGCACTACCCTCGTCTTAGCCAAGGTCTGCAGTCTATTGCTCGGTGCTAATATATTCGAACAAAAGGACATGTAATTTATGTTTTATGCAAACTGCATAGTTCTTCTAATCATATATTTTACTTAATAATATTTTTAACTTTCGATTTGAACTGTCTAGATGGGCTCCAAGCCATAGTTTTTTAATTGCTTGATATCATTGAAGTTACTATAAAACGAATCATTAGAGCATCTCCAGTCGCGTCCCCCAAACCGTCCCCCAAAGGGATTTGGAGAGCGCCAGACAAAAAATACGTTCCAGCCGCGTCCCCCAAAGCCCATTTTTGTCCGGCGCGTCCTGATACGGTGTCCGCCCCGTCCCGTCCCACAGGGGACGCTCCGGGCATGCCGGACACAACGAAAAGCGAGGCGAACCGACGCGGGCCCGAACCGTCAGCGGCACAGGGAAAATTCGTCTCACACTCCCGCCAAATCCCGCCTATCCCGCCGCGCTTTTCAGGCCTCCAAAAACATATCCCGCCGCCGATTCATTTCTCCTATCCCGCCGATTTCTTTCTCCCTCCCGCCGTCCACCCGCCGCCGCTACCCTCTCCACATGGCGCCGACGCCCCCAAAAGATGGCGAAAGCGGCCAAGAAGCCGCCGGGCAATGGGACGAAAGGGGCGAAAGCGCCGTTCGCGAAGCCGCGGAAGGCGCCGGCTGCGAAGAAGAAGCCTGAAGGATGGACCGACGGAAGGCGTCGGGCACACGAGGCCCGAAGTGGACGGTTCTGGAAGATCTTTGTCTGTGCGAGTCGTGAGCGACGGTGAGCCATGACTCCATCATCGGCGCCAACCAAAAAAGCTGGAAGTATTGGGCGAGGATCAAGGCCGAGTTCGATGAGCGCAGGCTGATCAAGAGCGACTACAACAAAGTGACAATGAAGAGGAGCAGAAGGCAATATCGACGCGATGGGCCCAGGCGTCGGTGAACTCCTTCCATGGGTACCATCAGGACTTAGAGACCAGAGGCGACATCGGCGCCGACGTCGCCCAACTGGTACGACTCTTTCTTTCATAATCCGTAGCGCCTACATTGTGTTCGATGAAATGACTCTGCTTCCTTTGGTTAGTTTGATAGGGCCATGGATTTGTACTCGAAGAACTCGGAAGGTCACAAGTCTTTCGTGCTCATGCATTGCTATGGCAAGCTCAAAATGAATGAGAAATGGCGGTTGGCGCGTGTCCGGGGAAGGACGCCATTGATCGGACGCGCCGGCAACCGACAGGGCGTCCTCGCAACAAGGCTGCCAAGGCCGCCTTGGCCGCCGCTGCGTCGAGAAGGCGCGCGTCGATCACGAAATGCCTCGCCGACGTCTCCTCGACCTTTATCTCCCGCGACAAGAATGCCGACCAAAGGTGGGCCGAGCTGCTCAAGAGGCAAGAGGAGAAGCTGGAGCTCAAGAAACGCGGGACGACATGTCCCTGCGAGAACGTCGACAGAGGGAATGGCGCCCCGGACGCGAGCGGCGCACAACTTCTTCAAGGGCCAGATCCTCGACGAAATCGAAGCCAAAATAGCGGCGGACGCGGCGGCCCGCAGCGGCATCGGCGGCGCGGCAAGAGTGGCGCATCTTCTCTACACTGCGTCGGCCTCTGCGTCGGCGACGGAGCACCATGCACGAACGCGATCGCGACGAGGTCATCGTGCTCGACGGACTGCGTCGACTCGGATACGACGCCGTCGCCCAACCCCTTCTTCTAATTTGCATGCACCAGGTCCAATATGATCGCGCGTTGATCGCCGCTACTCGATCGCGACGAATCGGCGGGAACGATCTCTTTTGAATGCATCTATTTGAATTTCTGATTGGGGCGGCGTTTGGGGGACGCGGCTAGGGAGCGACGTCCCCAAACGCGGCACGAACAAAACACGTCCCCCAAACGCTCGATCCGGCGCGATTTGGGGGACGCGACTGGAGATGCTCTTAGATGTACTTCCTACTGACGGAAATACAAGCTGCATTTTCATGTTTCGGTTAATTATTTTTGACATGAAAGCAGCATAAAGTATTTGGTTTCCTCATCAATAGCAACGACCCAAACTCAGTTCATCTTCTAGATCATGCCCTAGCTCGCTGCAGCCGTTTCCAGCGCCATCGCTGCAAACTGCCGGTCGTTCCCACTGTGAACGTCTTCCGACTAATTGGCACTGAACTCTTGATGTTGTCAAACATTCTGATAAATGATTTTCCAATGTTTATGCGGCATCAAGTGACTGGATTATAATATATATGAGTTGGATTTCAAGTTACTGTGCATATCCAACAACCAAACCTGCAAAAGAAATTATAAACGCAAAGTACTATGTGTCATCATATGCGAGGCGCGAGTGAGCTTGCACCTTGCAGCAGCTACCAGGTCGGCAAGAATGGCGGCAGCGAGGAGACTCCCCTGCGATCCCCTGCACTGCTGCACGTGGATTTTAACGGCAGTGATGAGCGCCGTCCTCGCGCGCGACGTTGTCGTCGCCCGCACCACGGGTGTGTGGGAGCGGCTGTACGCGCCGGTCGCCGCGGCATGGAAGGTTCTCGTGGTGGTGTACTGCCACGGTGGCGGCTTCTGCGTCGGCTCTGCGCGGACGGCCTGCGTCGTGATGTCAGTGGACTACCGCCTCGAGCCCGAGTTCACCTCTATTTCCTTGTGGTTCTTTTCTTTGTAGGTACCATTTAGACATAAATATTTTTGGGGAAGGTGTTATTCCTGATTTTTCATGAAAAATTAATAAAATTGAGGCACATGAGTCACGGTGGCATCTAAAGGTATAATTGCTGCATACTCATGGAGCAATCCTAGCCTATCCACGATAAGCCACCAGGCGGGCAAGGGCTGGGCGTTGCTCGCTCAGTCTCACCGATTGGGCCACGTGACGCAATGCGGTTGGCTCAGCTGAGAGATACGTGAGGATCGGACGGATCGCAGTCGCCGCGCACCGGGTCTTCTTCTTCCCGACCTTCAATCCCCTCCTTTTGTGAAAACCCTAGCCATTGGCCAGCTCCCTTCTCCAATCCGCCTGCAGCGCCGCCGCGCACCGCGCCGTCGCCGCGACCCTGCCAAACCTCGCGTCCCCTCCAGTCCCCTCGCGCTCTCCTCCTTGCCCCGTGCCCAGCTGAGCGCGTGGCCTACCGCCTCGCCAAAGGAATCATCTCGGGAGAGCCAAAATCGACCACATCCTCGCGCACTTTGCCATGGTCCTGGTGACTGACGGGGGGAGAGAGAGGAGGCAGCATAGGGAGGAGGAGCAGTCAAAGGAGCTGGAGCTGCAGCGGGGCAAGAAGAGGTGGTCTGGAAGATCGCCTCCTTGAAGCCCCTCTCTATCATCCTCTGGCTCGAGGCCACCAAGGTCGTCCTCGACCAGCACAAGCCAGGAAAGGGCGCTGGTTGCCTCTCTGGGCATTTTTCTGTTGTTGATTTGGCCCCTCCCTTCTCTCATCCACTCCCCAGAATTTCTCATCTTTGTTTGTTTAGATGTTTTGTATCTATGCATATAAGGTGTTTGAGGAAAATAAAAACAGGCTAAAGTTACAGATTAGTTCGTTTTTTATGCTATGTTGTATACTCAATACTTTATTAAATTTCCCTGCAATTAACGATGCCTTAATAATATTAGATTTGCCTCTCTGTGTCATGTGACTTTTATTTGCATGTTATCACTACTGAGATGGATGATTAAATTCCTAGCAAAATAATATGTGTCATTTGAGACACCCATCAAATAACAGTTCCCTGATTGGAAACCCATGTACAGGTCTCTCCATGATTTGAGACATACTAGATAATTCCGTGGTCCATCAAGAGCTGTGTTGTTGTGTTGATGAAGAGCAGGGTAGGCAGGGTGTTTAGGATGCCATCGAATTATCTCTAGGTAACTCATAATGTTGCATCTGGTACATTTCAACTTATATAGCTGCATAGTTTCAACGCATTTTGATGAGAAGATCAATGATTTATGTTGAGTGTATGGTTCTTGGTTGGTGTTCTTGCTGCTCTAGATTGTCACTGGATGGAGCTCGGTTAACCATGGATTTGCGGAAAGAAGAATTCACGCCCAGATGGATCCGTTGTTAATGTTGTCCTGCTGGCTCATTCT
Organism: Lolium multiflorum; assembly: GCA_030979885.1. Taxonomy (NCBI): domain Eukaryota; kingdom Viridiplantae; phylum Streptophyta; class Magnoliopsida; order Poales; family Poaceae; genus Lolium; species Lolium multiflorum. The sequence goes on from CM061753.1 coordinate 155,218,985, forward strand.
CTCCTCCGCGGTAGGTATTCTCATAGCCAGCCTAAGGTAGGAGCGGATACCTGCAGCGCTGCGGCTCATGCTGGTCAGCCAGGTCCTGGCAGCGCCCAGGGACAAAGCATCGATGACGGCAACCTCGCCGACTCTGCACTGTCCTAGCCTCCTAGGTGTACTTCAACATGGGATTTTTTTTGTTTAGCAACTGTCTCAACATCTTTCGATGCTCTGCTGGTGCAAAATTTAATCTTAAAACCTTTTTTTGTGCTGAATTTTCGGTGGAAGCCGCATGGGTTTGTCTGAACTTGATGCTTGTTAGATCTTTATCTGGTATATCCCTTTGTTGAACAAGGGCATTTTTTTTTTACTTTTTGCATTCAGGATTCCATCATACCACTAATTCTTACAGTTTAATATTTCTCTGTAAGAAGCTGGAACGACAATGCTGTTGTGGCTGCTCCATACAAAGGTGTTTAGTTCATAAAATTCATTTTGCACTTTATTTTGCCTCTTATAAGTAGAAGGCACATACTTCTTTTAGTTTTTTTATGGTGTACATTCAGGTTTCCATCATCTACTGATTCTTCCTTTTTTTTTTCTTTCTCTATTGAGAGAAAGAAATAAAGAAAATAATCAATTAATGTTTGCCGGTAGGAATTATTACATCATTTCACAAGATATATTATACTCATATTTAAATATTCTTTAACCGCTTTAAAGTTTGGCATATAAATTTTATTTATTATTGTTCATTTGTTTGCTTGGTGGTCGTATTAAGAGCCATACAAGCTTTTCAGCTTTATCTTTTCTATGGCTACACAGTAAGATACTATGAGAAGTATGATAAAATATGCCTAACAAACAACACTGCTTTATGCTTTGTGTCCACACAGTAATTGGTCTCCTTAATTTAGCTCTTGCAAACGAGAGCAAGTCGAGTAGTCTGCTAGCTTTCTCAGTTTTTCAATTTGTGTAGTGAAGAAGATTAAGAAGTTTGGTGAGCATGTAGCCTTTTATCTCTAAATCATATTAATAAATTTTGACCAGGATTTGCTAGCACAGGTTTTGTGAGCAAGTTGTCTTCAAGTACATGTAATCATGATATAAGACTAATTAGGACTTCACTCTACTTTCAGAGTCATGGTAGCCACAGCTTTTATTGTCTTTGGCAATGTCTTCTTAGTTTGTTTCGGCAATCAGCAATCTCCTGGTATGAGCTGTTTAATGCATTATTTATGCTGTATATTGATGGTCCTTGAGTCCTCTTGACTTTTGCATTTTAGTTATCTTGCTGAACTTTTCTAGCTGCAATTTCTTGCAGGTCTGGCTCGATGAATAACAATGAGAGATCTTCCTCCACTAGGTGATTTGAGCTTACATAGTATGGTATCACAATATTAACATTGAGTCTACCTTTTTTCCCTGGTGTGTTCACGTGTGGCTTGGTTGGTCTGCTGCAGCAAGTGAGGATCGGAGGTGAAGAGGAGTGGCACAAAAGGAAATTGAAATGGGAAGAAGATAGTCTGAGCAAGGAGGAAGAGGAAATCCACGGTGGTGCGGTGCATCTCTGGCCGACGCTTGCAACGGGAGAATCACATCCACAAAGTCATCCTCCAAGACGGTCTCCAATCAATGGCAACATACACAACAAAGTAAGCCCCCGCCCCCCTGCAGTATTTTTCTTTACATCTTGCAGTAGCAGTATCGGTACATGCATGTGGACAATAAGTGTAAGTACCTCTGAAATTTTAGCTCAGGACAGGGAGTCCCTGAATAGAGCTCACCGCAGAGATGAATTCTTAAGATCTTTGCGGTCCCTGCAGAAGACGGTGATCTTGTGCATTAGATCACATGAATAAAATAGGAGGGTAATCTTATAGATCATAGTATTAGTAGTTTAGTACATATCAAGGTTTTCTTAACGTGTTTAACCCATTAGTTTTAACAACATATCATGGCGTCAGAGGGAGGGCACCGCAAAATCAACCTATTTGTAATACAATTTAGATGCAAGAAAGGTCAAACAGAGCCAACCAAACACAAGGCATTCCAATAAATAACATAGGGCTTTAACAAGCTACTTCATCCAAGCCACCAATAGTAGTCTGAGTCTTAGTTATTATCTGATATAAGAATATTTTCCTTCCCCATGTGCCTGTTTGCCAATAGACAACCAATCTGGCCTGAAACTGGAAGCAAAATCATTAGAGAAAACAGCCCGAAAATGCAGCAGTCTACTTTCCTAGGAAGATATTTTTAGCTTTTTACAGAATTTGTGTATTACAGTTATCTGTAAATCAAAATTCGAGTGTAGGTGTATGTGCTTTGAAAATTTTCATTTTAATTGGAGAAGCACACGGCAGTTATGGAAGCAGAATGTTCTTTATGTATGTACATATAATAAAACATAATGGTTTTGTTATTCTTTCAACAGCGCTAACTAGCCTGAAAATATTACTCTTCATTCCATATATAAAGTGACTATAGCCTGAAGTTGCTTCTTGACTAAAAGTGAATGCACTGTGGCCAGTTTCTATCTTTCCTTTCTGTCACTTAAGCCACCTGAGTTCACATTGCTGAATGTACATAAGTAGTATAATGGTTTGAAAGCCCAAATTGACCACTGAGTGTTAATCTAATTTTACCATCAATTATTAATAAATAAATATATATATATATATATATACACATACACACACGTACATAACGAATTGTGCTCATAGCTTATTTTTCTGAAATGTAGCTACAGTCAATCACTGCTTATATGCATTTTATATACTCTCTAAGATATGTGGCTTGCATGATATATTGCCCCTTTCAGTTTCAGTTACATGAATTGTTTCAGACTCACGCATCAGATAACAATTCTCAGATTTAAAGTCCATTTTGTGCAGTTAAATTTCTACAGATTCAGCCTTTGTATACTTATAGGTCTGACAGTAGTATTTCTCAAGTAATTTTTTTGAATTAAAAAGTAATGTTTCGAATTTGGACAGATTTGTCTGAGAGATGCGCGAGGTCGAGGCGAGGCATTGCTCATTCACGGTGCGCTTGCTGCCAGAGAAAGGCGCATGGGGGCTATGGTGCCACAAGCATGTTTCGACCATGGGTATTTAAGTGGTTAACGGCAAGGCATCTCACCACATCTAGATAATAGCCACAGTAAGCTAATCCAATTTTGCTATAAGTTGTCTACTTAGTTTCTTCTACAATTAGCATCATATCTACTACTCCCGATGATCCATAATAAGTGTTTGTACTAAATTAGCACCACTTTTTATGGATCAGAGGGAGTATATTATTGCCATCAGCTTATGCATCATTTCTCGTTTTCTTTAACCATATATACATCTATGTTTTGTGCATACCACAATGTTTATGAAAAGAACATACATAGGGCCCGTGAGCAACCGCCCATGTTCTTCAATCATGAGGGAACGATTAATTAGACTTCATATTTATTCATTTCCTAACAAGAGCACTTTCTGTGTTTTTTTTCCACATCGAAACTGTTTTTTACATTCTTCTCGTGTTAGGTTGCCAAGCCAACTGTTTCTTCATATGGTTGGACAATTATATGAGAAACTAAGATTTAACTTGTTAGGACTGGGACTGCTGACGGTTGGGACCGCATTCACATGAGAACCTCCTATTTTTCCATCCAAGGTTGTGTTGAGATTGGGATTGGGATTGGTATGTGAGTTAGGAATGTATTAAGGATTTGTGTAACTCTTTATATTGCCAACTGAGATTGGGATTCATATTTCTTTCTTTTACTAATTGGCTCTTTTTTATAGGGTAATTTGTGAATGCTTTACTTTTGGCAAATCTACCGCTCTGTACTGAAGACTATTTGGATTTTGATGTATCACAGCAATACTCCTTGCTGCCCTCCTCTCAGTTATTCAGGTAATTGTAGTTTGCGTCTCTTCTCTATATTCTAGATCCAAACTCCCGTCGAACCCAGATGATATGATAGAGTGGCAGAGGGTGATGGTGTGATAGCTTGGTCGTGCTGGCTGTTGACAACATATTAGAAGATTTAGCCGAGGTGGTGATTTTCATAATTTAGCTCTCATACATTTATTTAGGATTTAGTTGAGGTGGTGAACAACATGGTCTCCACTCTCCAAAATACACCATTGACCAGTAACTTCTATCCTTATATTTTGATTGCCCATATTGCCAAAGGATTACACTAGGAAGGTATCCAGTTACTAGCTGGATCATGTACTTCTTGCACACATATGAGGAGTCAATAGAAGACACCTACAAATGAACAAAAGGCCATATGTCTATGTTGAATGGTCCCTCAAGAATCTTAAAGCACAAGATGAGCCAAAATAGGATGTGTTAATCAATCTAAATATCAACTATTTTGCATGTTATTTCAAGTTTAAACTCTAAATTAGATCTGATGTGTACCTGAGTCTACAAGTTAGATATGAAGATGAACTTTAATACTAGAGTTTAGTTCCAGTACAAAGTTGGTGCTTACTTAGTCAATAACCCATTAAGAAATAGAAGCTTCCGCTAGACGTTGCATAAATTCCACCAGTCCTAGAAATAAGAGCATAAAAAAATACATCCTAGAAGTGTAGCTATCCATCGGATCCAAAGCTGCTTATAGTGAAGCCAAATGTTTGACCAATACATATCATATGGTTCTGGAGCTTGATCAGTAACCCACTTTGTAGGATGTCTGAAGTACTTCTGATGCCACAAATGCTCTGCAACAAGTTTTGAAAAATACAAAAAGCAGTTGCACGTTCCTATATACAGTTCCACAATTAAAATTAATGATTTACACTGGATAAATCCATTTGGGTAATGGTTTGTGTTTCATGCCATGGATACACTAATTGTATGTTCATTTGGGGATTAGCAAGGCAATATTTTGGCTTGGAAAAGAAAGTAGTAGCAAAAACGATGCCAATAAAAGAAATTAGCAAAGCTTGGAACGCTCTTGGTGAATACCAACAAATGACAATATAGTATATTCATATATAACCTTTTTAAACCTCCTTAAGAAATAGGAGCCAATCAGACAAAGGCCAATTAGTTTTTCATTACCAAAAATCTATTTTTGTGCATGTTTTCAGATAGAATATTCATTTAGCACAATGGTTTGTTCCCAGTTAATTAAAACATGTAGACATGATTGCAAAATATTTTTGAATCTATTTATCTCATTCATGGACAAATGACTTGGCTTCAATTTCTCCAAGAGTTCTATGTGTCATTTCACGAATTGTTATGTAGTTTCTGTGATCGGCTATTGTTGGTTCCTTGGAATAGTTCTCACAGAAAGTTAAGATCTGGAGTCTGATATGCATTATCCTTACTTGTATGGAACATCAAATAGCTTTGGCATGAGTAAGAGGGGACAAGATTGTGATTCGCATATGTATGTCCGATAGAAGTATCTGGTCTCACTGCTCATATGTTGTGATCATGGGCGAACTCTACAGAGAAAATATCCAACACATTGAACGGGCAATTGCTAACAGAGGGACCCCTTATAAAAAGAAAAGGAACGAAAGGGTAATTTTTGTACCAACGGAATGGCGCCGGCGCTTCCGCAAGATGCAGTTGGGCAGCTGGTGTGGCTGATGTCTCCTTTTATCTTTGTGTGTAGTGTGCAATGGTACACTGAAGTATGTTGCCATTCAGTTTTATTCTCATATAGGCTCCTCTGTCAATAAATTTGAATTGAAAATAAGATGTTTCAAAGTTTCTTTTCAATGGTTTGTATACTAAAAGCACGTTCACGAGTTTCTCATATACACTCAGTGATGATTTACATTGACTGAACTATTTGCTTTGTACCACATGTTTACTTTGTAATGAAACAGCTGGTACATAGAAGTTAGTAAAAACATCATGACGTTTCTAATCTTCCTAATGCAAGTGTTCTCGACATTTTTTTAATCTATACTTTGAAGACTCTACATTGCAGCTGGAAGGTGCTACTGTGTAGGTGTGTGGAATCCAATCTACAGATACATTGAAGAAGCAACCAACATGGTTATCAGAGATTTCCACTGCGCTCAAACAGTTAGAAGATAAATATGAATATCTGATGCGGCAAGTCAAACGGTTAGTAAACTTAGAATCAAGATTGTATCTATAAAAAGCTGGTGTACATTCTATAGTACCAGTAGGTTCGCTTATAACCTACTCGATTCTGTTGTTTGACCACTTTGCAACACCAAGTGTTATCACCGATGCTGGTCGGTTAGACTATATGTGTAATTTTGCTGGTTAGACTATATGTGTAATTTTGCGCTGGTTCCGGTAATCATGTTTACTCTGCTGTCTAAGGTTGTTATAAAGCATTTGACAAGCGTTCATCGATGCTAAAGACTGGGTTGCGCGCAAAGGCGTGACTCTAAATTTGCTGCTCCGTTTGTAATTTCATCTGCTTTATCCTGATTCAGTTTTACCGACATGTATTATTATATTGGCAATTAATTTATATTGTTTTTATATAAAATAAATATCTTCATGAGCTTCACGGGATCGTGCGCCAAGGCGCACATTTAAATCTAGTTGAAGTAATTGGCTTCAGTCATGCTGCATAATATGGTTGTCCACCTCCATTTTGATGTAAAACTTATCTGACGAAGGTATGCATGCCTCTGCCATTTTCCTTTCCTAAACCTTGAAGTCTTTCACGATTGTCGTATTGCGAGTTGGTGCCACCTTTCATTTTGTTGCAAGATGGTACTGTTGATGCATCATCAACACAATGAGATGTGTGTGTGTTTGAGATACACAAAGTAGGATAGCATGCCAGGTTAAGGTCCTTAAAGATCACTGATAGATGACCAAGGAGTGTCTTGTGTCTTCTGTCTTCAGTAGCTCAGTGCTAAAGGCGCATTTCTTGCTGCTATAGAATCCTAACATGATCTTCGAATGGTTATTTTCATCCCAACTAATTGTAATGATTTGTGCAGAATACTTTAGTTTTGAATTACATAGTATTGCTCAAGCAACTGCTGCGTGTACACTCTACCACGGTCCTCCTGTTTTCACAGAAAATGCGACACCACCACCTCCCGATATTGAAAAGTTATGAAGCTCTGTTTTGAATCCGAACGCCCAACTGGGCGAAAAAAAATGCAAACCAATTTCTCTCTTCAAGGATGCACTTTACCAGTCTCTATGGCAACTTCATCGGGGAAAACATACTTTTGAACATTTGTATAACTTTAGTTTTTTGGCTGCCCCGGTGTAGTTAAGTGTCTAGGATAACACCACATGGTCTATAATAACATGTGAACCAATTTTTGCTGTGTATTTTCCAAAAACTATAAAAGTTACATGCTTTTTCTTTGAACCGTCAAAATTACATACTTTCTATTGAAACAAAGGGGGTCTGATCACCACTAATAGTGCCGGTTTTGTGTCAGATTCTTGAAAAAAATGCCACGGATGATCGTTGCCGCATCTAATAAAATGATCTTATCAGGGTCGCTGTCTGCACTATATGTGGATTATCCTTTTTATAAAAAGGTTAAAATTTCTCACTTAGATTACTAACTGGCGCCTTGATAAGATTATGCAAGTTACTTTCATGTTTCATGATTTCATAGATGATATCCTTCCGAGAAATGGACGGGCGCAGCAACGTGCGCCATCATGGTCTAGTTACTATCAAAACATAAGTTGCACAGTCATGTGAACTACTCCCTACTCCCTACTATGTGGCATTTGTCAAATATATCTACACTAGTACAAATGCCCGTGCGTTGCCACGGGTTTTCAAGTTTTATTTTTCAATGCACATATATAATTAACAATTCACTATAAAAATTAAAAACAAATCAAAGATATCATAATCTACTACATCATGATAATACCGAAAGCAATAACAAGACAATGTTGTTGTGCATTTGCGTGGTACCAAGTTCTAGGTCTTCTTGTTATTATTCCGCCGTAAGTCCCACACCTATGTTCTGGACCGTCATAAACTCAACAACATCTTCTTTTGAATTTATTATTGTCTCACAAAACGTGGGTGCTGCAAACACAGGTATAAATGAAGGAATACTTCTTTTATAATTAGTCCAAACAACACTTTGATGTTCATAAATATCCGGAGATAGCCCTGCACCGTAGCCTTCTATGTCAAGCATACAAAAGAGGCTTGGCAAATCTTCAATAATGGCTGGGGTAAAAAAAAACCCGTCGGCTGACCAGAGGTGTTGATGCTAATTTTTTTAGGCAGGTTCCTCAAACCTCTTCAGCACATGCAAGCCAAAGAAAAATTAAGTGAAATATGGTTGGGATCAAGCACAATAGCACATCTTTTCAATCCACAAACTCAGCAAATTAGATCTTTAAAACATGCACCTCTCTGCCAAATAGATTCAGCTATAATTATACCATAATACATGATGTATTGACGCAAGTGTACATTTAACCATACATGAAGTAATGCCGAGAGTGAATTTGGCAAACATGAAGTAATGGCGAGAGTGAATTTGGCAAACATGGACAATTGTTAAGGTTATAGAATTTTTTTGTATGCAACTCTGCAATTTGTAAATTTTCTATAAATTAGAAATACTTAATATATATCAGATGGAGTAGTAAAGATTAAGACGTTTTGGCACCCAATAGAATGTGCTCTTGATTTTTAAATGAATTTTTAAACGTATTATAAAATATTAAAATTTATGACCGAAAATATGCTGCGTACATCTCCATGTTCTATGGTATCACCAAGTTATTTCAAGAAAGCCAATATCTTACATGTGGTGTGTAAAAAAGATAAAATTTAATTCAAAAAATCTTTTCATGAGATATTTTATTTATATATTTTGCACATAACACAAAAATATTAGATTTTCGCGAAACTTGACTTGTATAGGTTTAATATTGAGATGTATGTGCCGCAACTTTTTGTTCACAATTTTTTCAACATTTAAAATGTATTTTTGGGCGGCACGTACATATGCATGATTAAAAGTGAATGTTCGGTGTTATATAGTTTAGATCCTAGAAGTTATTTATACGGTACTATATGGTCTTTTTTAACAATAGGACTATGGTTTTCGATGATATATCTTCATGCAAAAAAAAAGTTACCTAAAGAAACAGATATCTCCTTCTTCCTCACTCGTTGCCCTCCTCCCATCACTCCCATCCAGGGATTTGATGCCATCTTGTTCGTCTCCATATATATTGTTTCCCTCATTATGTTCCCTTCAACACCTTCAACTCTCTTGGTTTCCCCACCCCGCCTTGTCCTCTCCACACCCCCATTCACTCCCCCGCCTCCACCAGCCAGCTCCAATCATCAGCGCCGGCGCGACTCCACCCTCGAGACGCAGTCTATCCGAGGCGCCGAAGCTCATGCGCGCGCAGCCTCGGCAAATCCCCCTACCTCTCGCGGCTTCCTCCCCTGCCGACCAACCATCACCCTCCTTCAAGGCTCACGGCAAGGATATCAATGTCACCGCTGACACAACCTAGCTCTGCGACCCTGCCCACAGCGACCAACATCGCTAACCCTTGCTACAGGCTTCATGTCCAGCTCGGTTCATCATCTAGAGAGAAGCTCAAATCCTCCACTTTTACTCTGTTTTCTTATTTCTTATTTCTTGTCATAGTGATGTTGCTTGTATGTAACTGCCTATAATATCTTTCATCAATTACTTCTGTAAGAATGGACATCCAGATCAGGCTATTGATGTGTTGGAGAAGATGGTTAGCGATGAGTGTTCAGTTTTCCTGATATAGTTCCGCCGCGCCATATGGTGGCTTGTTCATGTTATTTTTTGACGGTGGTAAATGTTTGCAGGTTCTAGTCGATATTTTATCCATTCAGAAACATCATAAGTATAGAAAGGGAAGTAATACTTGATATTCCGGCAAATTGATTGTGTTGATACTTTCTACATCGGTAGGTAATAGGAAAACACATTACATGGTCTGACAAAATAGATATCTCGAAGCACCTTGGGTGCTTCATCAGTTCTTCTCTCTTTCACGTGAGCTGACATGTTGCTTGGGTGAGATTTTCGTGCCTGCTGCAAGGAGCAAAGCTCAGAATTGACATCCTGTGTTGTGCTGGAACTCTTACTAAAGCTTTATTTAAAATTTGAACTAACAATGAACTACAATGTCATGGTATAGAAGTGGCAGAAAAAATAATTGATCATCACCTGATACATAGTCTGGTTCACTGAAAATGTGCGGACACAGACTTGGCATACCTAAACAAAAACAAAGAATAGTTTGTTGCACCAATCTAAAAGGTTATCAATCCTACCAGGAATAGGGGAAAACAACTGTGGAAATGGTTAGTGAAATTTGAGAAACAACTCCATATGTCATGTAATAGCACCTAAGAACAATTTGAAAAGTGATAAGACAAACAAAATAGTAGAGAATTGTGCATACAAAAGATACCAACTAAGACGTAATTTTTTTTGAGACAAAGATAGGTATGCACAAAATATGATGGCTTGCAGAACCAAACAACAGTTGGGTGCTTTTCCTTCAGGACTGCAACAATTATCAGGAAGTAACAAATATATATCCCTAACCTTCTTGTATGGTTTAAGAATTACTTACCACTTCTTGCTTTTATGTTTCCACCAAAACTGTAGATAGATCTACAATTAGCACCACCTTAAAAATGTTTCTTCATAGTTGGTATGCTCTAGTAAACGTCATATGTCACATCCATTATTTGCAAGTGTATAAATTTGTTGTTCAGGTGGTAGTGTATAAATTTGTTTTTTCAGGTGGTAAATACTAAATTCAAGTGTTGTCCCTACTTTGAAAGGTATTACCAACCTGAAGCTACTCTTTGATTCCATTAGAGAGCTAGAACTTCTTGTTTCGGCAAGCATATTTGTAATCCACATATTACATGATCCTTGCAAGCATTGATATCCAATGCCCATCCATGTTTTAACATATGAACCAAGAAGGTCAAAAATTAGAAGATATCTAAAATGAAAACACAATAGTGATCTCGTCATGCAAAACATGGTAACATGTTGACCTTGATGTTCCGTGGCACATACAACAGAAATCAATAAGCCCCACATAAACACACAATTAAGCCTCATTGGACTGGTACTTGACAAAGCAGAAGATAGAGATTACCTGCAGTCATGCCATAGTATGCACACATGTAGGAAGTCGAAATTCTTGGGATGGTTCTTAATAAAAAAAAATCTAGACTATTGTTCGCAGGTCAAAATGAAATTGACTGGACAGAATACTCTTTGAGATCGAGTCTGAAAATGAGACCACATATACCCTATTTAAAGAAATAAAAGAAAACCTAGAAATATCTCATGTTTAAATTGAATTACAAAGTTCTAGACGATGTTAAATCAACTTTGTCTTATGATGTGCTTGTCTGAGAAACCAAGCCTTACTTGTATTCTATAGGAGCATACCTTTGTCAGAGTAGGCTTACAGTTTCGTTGTACATACTATTGAATTAATATGTGTTAACCTTCTTCCCTTCACCGTCTGCAGCCATACTCATGGAGATACCAAACATTAAAGCACGCAGCCACTAAATTTTGCGAAGAAACTCGTAAGGTATGCATCAAGAATCAAGCACCTGGCCAAATTTCTTTACCTAATTTATTTTGTATCAACAGAATGTTCATGAGAATCTAACATAAAATCATTATAATAGAAATAAGAATGGAGCGAACACTAAATCGATAGGTCCCTAAACTGGAAGTTCTTTCACAGGAATGCAAAATCCTATCAAACAAGCTTTTGTTACTTGCAAGAGAAAAAGGATACACTGGAATTGGTCAACCTCTGACAGGTGTAAAAAAATGCATGTCTCATTCATGTTCTTGGAAATAGAACTCATGACATGGTAAGTAAGCAAATGTTAAGTAAGCATGTGTTCAAGAGGTAACTGAGAATAAGTATACATTATTTTCTTCCACCCCACAAAAACTACTGTGAACACACAAGAAAAGCTTGATTCATACATGACCGGGGAGAAAATGAACAACTTGAAGAATAATTACCTAGATTCATCACAGGAAGTGTTGTCAAGATTAGATCATCCAAAAACAGCCAATCCAATTTACCGGCAAGAAGTAAAATCCCTCTCCATCATCAAATTGGTATAAATTAAGAAGATATAATATCCAGAAAAAACCCCGCAATCCCATGTACAGCAAACTATAATCGCAATTCACAGTGCTTAAGGCCTTTTATGTTGGTGAAGAAAGCTAGAGAAACTGAATCTGAGAAGTTTGTTTCATCATCACAAAGGAATTCCAGCTTCTCTCACGAATATATCTGCAGATAAGATGAGCTACATCAATTAGTCTAAACTAACCTGAACGAATGCACCACTCTATGAACCGATATATGAATACAAAACGCTGCAAGGAAAAGAAATATAGACTATTTGCAGCCCCTCAAAATACAAAAAATGGGTCAACTGGATGATCATTGTTTTAGCGTGTCAATTGGCTGCCACCACTTCTTTTCCGGTGAGATGAAGGTCGATGCCTGAATCACCGCCTAATACAAAGAACAAAAAAATAGTAGACTCAAAAATAGTAGCAATAGAACTGAGTAATTGAAAAAAAAGAAGACGACTGCCTTATGCAATCCACGAAACGGAACAACCCAGATGGGTGACAATGTACAGAGCAAAAAACGAGAAAACGAGTTACGCAAAACAAATTACAATGACCATTTTCGAGAAACCCATGTCTAGTTCACATGTTTCTTCAGAACATGGAGAAGCTACTTCCGTCAGAACAAGTTCACATAAGCCACTCTGAGATGTTGGAGAAAAACAAATTAAGGCTAATGTTCTGATGAGAAGTGGAGCACTTCCGGGAGTATCATAAACGTGTGTATTAGATGAAAGAAAAACTCCAGATTAGTCTCTTCGCCACGCCTACGCAAAACTTGATGGGCGTGCGGTAAAAAACTGCGATTTGCAGCAGGTGGAGATCACTACATCGAAAGAAGAGATAGATCGGAGAGTAGAATACAATTTTTTTCCTGTTCTCTCGGGCTTGCCGTCGTCGTCGAAGTAGTCTGATGGTACGGTGCCGCCGGCAGTCCGCTCGGGGCATCTCGCTTCTAGACAGGGTGGGGAGAACAGCGGTGCGGCAGCCGATCTTTTATGGCCGTGATATTAACTACTTCCCTTCTCGAATCAAATTCCGTGAGCCGGTGAGGGTATTCGTGGAGTTCCTTGATCCGGTCTCCTTGATCTTTGTTGAGTAACATATTGTACTAGGTATAGGTCCCCGTGTTTTGTCAGGGTTGTACCTGTAATTGTACATGTGTCCGTCTATATATAAATGAGCAGCCGGCCCAATTGGTGTTGTGCAATCTTCAATAACTCTTCTACATGGTATCAGAGGCCCCTCAGGTCCTGACCTAGCCGCCCCTTGGCGCCCCCCGCCCTAGCCGCCCCCCCTCCTTAGGCGCCGCTGGCTCCTCCTCCTCCCTAGCCCTAGCCGCCGCCCTCCCCACCCCGGGCGCCGCCGCCTCCCTCCCACCACCACCATCGCTTCCGCCATGGCCGGTTTTTCCTCCTCCGGCCCCTCCGACCCCTTCGACTCCTCCCGCTCCGGCAGCAGCAACCCCTTCGCCGGCCCCTCCTTCGTCGTCATCCGCGACATCCCCATCGCCGAGCGCGTGCCGGTGACGCTCTCCACCACCGCCGCCAACTTCTTCCCGTGGAAGACGTACTTCGGGCTGCTCTTCCGCGAGTATGATCTCCTCGATCACGTCGACGGCACCATCGACCTCCTCGCCATGCCGCATGACCCCGAGTGGCTCGCAGTTGACGCCACCATCATCCGCTGGTTTTACCAGACCGTCTCCAATGACATCTTCCGCACCGTCGTCCGGGACGGCGACTCCGCGCGCACGGTTTGGGCTAAGATCACCGACCTCTTCACCGACAACAAAATCCAGCAGGTCACCTTCCTCCTGTTGGGGTTCGTAGCATAGAAAACAAAAATTTCCTACCGCAAGACGAATAAATCCAAGATCTAATCTATGGAACACCCAAGATCTAATCTACAAGATCGAAGCAACGATTGATAAGATACTAACCCTTGAAGATTTCCAAAGCCTACGAGATCAGATCTCGTTGTTGATGTAGACGATCGTCCCCGGTTGCAATCCCGCACACTTCGCTCGCGGCGCGTACGGTGTCGATGAAGCCCTTCCTCTCCCCGTTCCAGCGGGCAGAGGATGTGTGGTAGATCTCCTCAGAATCCCAGCAGCACGACGGCGTGGTGGTGGTGGTGGAGAAAGTCTGCAGGGCTTCGCCAAGCCAGAACAACTCTATGGAGGAGAGAGGGGGGGGAACTTGCTCTGGAAGGGGTGAACGTCCCCCTGCCCCTCCCCTCTTTATATAGGGGGAGGTCGGTTTGGGTGGCCCCCAATGCCCCAAACCCATCTAGGGCCAGCGGCCAAAGGGGGGAGGGGAATTCTCCCCCCCCCCCCCCAAGTTGATCCCCCTAGGGTTTTGGGGAAAACCCTAGGGTTGGCCGGCCTGGGCCTCGAGGGGCTTGTGCCCCTGGCCCATTAGGGCTAGGATGCACCCCTCGGCCCATGTTGGACCCCCTAGGTCGTGGGCCCCATGGTGGACCCCCGAACCTTCTAGAACCTTCCCGGTCTTCCACGGAAAAATCCCGAACTTTTCCGAAACCTAGAAATCAACTTCCCTTATATGAATCTTATTCTCCGGACCATTCCGGACCTCCTCGTGATGTCTTGGATCCCATCCGAGACTCCGAACAAACTTCGGTCTCCATCTCATATTCCGAATCTACTTATGCGACATCGAACCTTAAGCGCGTCACCCTACGGTTCGCGAACTATGCAGACATGGTCGAGACTCCTCTCGAGCAATAACCAATAGCGGGATCGGAGATCCATAATGGCTCCCACATATTCAACGATGACTTAGTGATCGATTGAACCATTTACATACGATGCCAATTCCCTTTGTCACACGATATTTTACTTGTCCGAGGTTCGATCATCGGTATCTCCATACCTTGTTCAACCTCGTTACCGACAAGTACTCTTTACTGTACGTGGTATGTGATCTCTTATGAACTATTCATATGCTTGCAAGCTAATCAGATGACATTCCACCGAGAGGGCCCAGAGTATATCTATCCTTCATCAGGATGGACAAATCCCACTATTGATCCATATGCCTCAACTCACACTTTCCAAATACTTAATCCCATCTTTATAACCACCCATTTATGCAATGGCGTTTGATGTAATCAAAGTACCCTTCCGGTGTAAGTGATTTACATGATCTCATGGTCGAAGGACTTAGGCAACTATGTATCGAAAGCTTATAGCAAATTGAACTTAATGACTTGATCTTATGCTACGCTCATTTGGGTGTGTGTCCATTATATCATTCACCTAATGACATAACCTTGTTATTAATAACATCCAATGTTCATGATCACGAAACCATGATCATCCATTAATCAACAAGCTAGTTATACAAGAGGCTTACTAGGGACTCCTTGTTGTTTACATAACACACATGTATCAATGTTTCGGTTAATACAATTATAGCATGGTATGCAAACATTATCATAAACACAAAGATATATTATAATAACCATTTTATTATTGCCTCTTGGGCATATCTCCAAAGTCTCCCACTTGCACTAGAGTCAATAATCTAGTTTACATTTGTAAAGATATAACACCTTGGCCTTCTGGTGCTTATCATGTTTTCTCACGGGAGAGGTTTAAGTCAACGGATCTGACACGCTCAGAAACGTATGTATTTTGCAATTCATTTGCGTCTCAACGCATCACTCATTTTCCAAATGAGTCGGCATTATTGTATATGCTTAGTCCTCTGGTGGAACCTTAATTCCACGGTCGGAAATAAGTCACTAATATTGTCACACACAATATAGCTTCAAAGTTGACACTGTCGGAACTACACCAAGTTCTCAAAGAACTCCTCGACTTAACATCCTCGGTCATTGTCAAAACAATGA
Source organism: Lolium multiflorum (assembly GCA_030979885.1). Classification (NCBI taxonomy): domain Eukaryota; kingdom Viridiplantae; phylum Streptophyta; class Magnoliopsida; order Poales; family Poaceae; genus Lolium; species Lolium multiflorum. The sequence goes on from CM061753.1 coordinate 155,234,992, forward strand.
CATACTCTGCCTTCGTTTGTAGAATCCGTCACAATATTTAGAACTCATCCAAATCTAGCATAGACTTGTTCTAGCTCATTGTGCTACCTTTTAAATAACACTTAGCCTAATTGAGATTGAAATTTTATTTTTATATGTGACCAAACTAATATCGGTGCAACACCTTACAGCGATTTGTTTGTCATTACCCCATATAAAACTATATATATCCTTGGTTCTTCTAAAGCACTCAGAGGTCGGTTCTGATGAAAATGATATTTTTAGTCCCCCAAGTTTTGAGGAGAAAATTTTCTTTGATGATACTTTGCCTCCCATTTATGATGATTATAATGATAGTGGTATTTTGGTGCCACCTACTATGGAGGAGAAAGTTTATGTTGATTATGACATGCCTCCTATATATGATGTTTACAAATATGAATATGAAATTTTCAGCCCACCTACTATTGAGGAGAAAATTAATTATGATTACAATATGCCTCCTATATATGATGATTATTGTGATGAGAATAATAATGATGGCTATCTTATTGAATTTGCTCCCACTACAATTAATAGTAATGATTATGCTTATGTGGAGAGTAATAATTTTATGCATGTAGCTCATGATAAGAATGTTTCATTTGATAGTTATATGTTGAGTTTGTCAATGATTCTACTGAAAGTTATTGTGAGAGAGGGAAACATGGTTATATGCATCTTAATAATATTAAGTTTCCCCTCTTTATGTTGAGAATATTGAAGATGCGATTGTGTTGCCTTTCTATGCTTGTTGCATTATGCTTACATGACTTGTTTATTTACAAGATTCCTTTTGATAGGAAGTGGGTTAGACTTAAAAGTGTTTCTTATTTGCTTTTGATGCTCTCTTTTGCTTCAACTCTTATTTCTTGAGCATCATTAAAATTACCGAGCCCATCTTAATGGCTATAAAGAAAGCACTTCTTGGGAGATAACCCATGTTTTTATTTTGCTACTGTTTTGTTGTGTCTTGGAAGTTGTTACTACTGTAGCAACCTCTCCTTTTCTTTATTTTCTTGTATTGTTGTGCCAAGTAAAGTCTCTAATAGAAAGTTGATGCTAGATTTGGATTTCTGCGCAGAAACAGATTTTTTATCTGTCACCAATTCGCGTTTTTCTCTCTGTAGAAGAATAAAAAAAATCTGCGAAAATTCATGCGTGATCCTCAGATATGTACGCAACTTTCATTAGTTTTGAGTTTTCTGATCTGAGCAAGTTAAGTGCCTGAAAAAAATTCGTCTGTACGGACTGTTCTGTTTTGATAGATTCTGTCTTTTATTTCGCATTGCCTCTTTTACTGTGTTTGATTGGATTTCTTTGCTCCATTAAATTTCAGTAGCCTTGGGTAATGTCCAGAAGTGTTGGGAATGATTGTGTCCTTGCTGAACATGTGAATTTTTGATTATGCACTAACCCTCTAATGAAATTGCTTTGAGTTTGGTGTCACTACAAGAAAAGTTGCCATGGCCGACGAAGTTGAAGTCGCGCCGTGGTTGCTGGTGCACCATGGCCGACGATTTTTGGTCCCTCCGTGGTTCATGTCAAAACTTTTTTTTCTCATTTTTGAGGCCACCTAGCCCGACGAAAGCGGCCAAAACATCGCGTATGGTGGCCGGGACGTGGTGCATCGCGAATTCTCGGGTTCGTCGGCCGAGTCAACGCAAATCCGCACCGCCCAGGGATGTAGGGCCCACATGGCAGCCTCTCTAGCATTGTTTTTTTTCTCAATCGCGCCATCTCGTTCAACGCTCTCCGATCGAGCCGTTTACGATGCAGGATCATGGGTCCCGCATGTCATCCTCTATGAACCAAAATTCTTTCTTTTCTTGGATTTTTTGACCCCCTGATTTCTGGCTACTTCCTTTTTCTTTTGATCCCGTGCCGCCTTGGAAACGTAGAGATCGCTGCAGTTAAATGGGACCCGCATGTCATCCTCTATGAGCTATCAACTTTCTTTTCTTGGAGTTATTTTTGGCACCTCATATTTGGTCACTTGCCTTTTTCTTTCGATCCCCTGGCACCTCTCAAACGGTGATACCGCTGCTGCTAAATGGGACCCGCATGTCATCCTTTATGTACTATAAAACTTTCTTTTCTTGGATTTTTTTGGCACCTCATATTTGGTCACTTGCCTTTTTCTTTCGATCCCCTGCCGCCTCTCAAACGGTGATACCGCTGCTGCTAAATGGGACCCGCATGTCATCCTCTATGTACTATAAAACTTTCTTTTGTCGGATTATTTTTTGCACCTCATATTCGGTCACTTGCCTTTTTCTTTCGTTCCCCTGCCGCCTCTCAAACGGTGATACCGCTGCTGCTAAATGGGACCCGCATGTCATCCTCTATGTAAATCATGTTTCTTTTCTTGAATTATTTTTGGCTCCTGATATTTGGTCACTTGCCTTTTTCTTTCGATCTCATGCCACGTTTGAAACGTTGAGGAACCTGCTGGCTCATGGGACCCGCATGTCATCCTCTATGTGCTATAAAAGTTTCCTTTGTTGGATTTTTTCACCCTCTGATTTTTGGCTTGCCTTTTTGTTTTGATCCCCTGCCCCCTTTGAAACGTTGAGTAAGCTGCTGGCTCAAGGGACCCGCATGTCATCCTCTATGTCCATCAACTTTCTTTTCTTGGATTTTTTGACCCCCTAATTACTAGCTACTTTCTTTTTCTTTTGATCTCAAGCCGCATTTCCAACATTGAGACCGTTGCTGCAAAATGGGACCCACATGTCATCCTCTATGTACAATAAATCTTGGATTATTTTTGGCTCCTGATATTTGATCACTTGCCTTTTTCTTTCGATCTCATGCCACGTTTGAAACGTTGAGGAACCTGCTGGCTCATGGGACCCGCATGTCATCCTCTATGTGCTATAAAAGTTTCCTTTGTTGGATTTTTTCACCCTCGATTTTTGGCTTGCCTTTTTCTTTTGATCCCCTGCCCCCTTTGAAACGTTGAGTAAGCTGTTGGCTCAAGGGACCCGCATGTCATCCTCTATGTCCATCAACTTTCTTTTCTTGGATTTTTTTCACCCCTAATTACTAGCTACTTTCTTTTTCTTTTGATCTCAAGCCGCATTACAAACATTGAGACCGCTGCTGCAAAATGGGACCCACATGTCATCCTCTATGTACAATAAATCTTGGATTATTTTTGGCTCGATATTTGGTCACTTGCTTTTTCTTTTGATCTCATGCCGCCTTTGAAACGTTGAGTAAGCTGCTGGCTCATGGGTCCCGCATGTCATCCTCTACGAACAATAAAAGTTTCCTTTCTTGGAGTTATTTTTGACCCTAATTTCTGGCTATTTGCCTTTTTCTTTTGATCTCCTGCCCCTTTGAAACGATGAGGACTGTTGGCAGGTCGGTCCCACAAGTCATCCTCTATGAACAATAAAAGTTTCCTTTGATGGATGTTTTTTTAAGCCCTAATTAATTTCTGGATATTTCCTTTTTTTCTTTGATGCCGCCTTGGAATCGTTGAGGATGCTGCTGCCTCATGGGTCCCGCATGTCATCCTCTCGAACGGTAAATGTTTCTTTTCTTGGATATTGTTACCAAATGATTTTTGGCTTATTTTTCTTTCGATATCCTGCCGCCTTTAAAACGTTGAGGACGCCTGGCTCACGGGTCCCACATGTCACCTCTATGAACAATAACGCTGAGGATGCTGCGCCTCATGGGTCCCGCATGTCATCCTCTCGAACGAAAATGTTTCTTTTCTTGGATTTTTTACCAACAGATTTTTGGTTTATATTTTCTTTCCATCCCCTGCCGCCTTTAAAACGACTGGCTCATGGGTCCCCGATGTCAGCCTCCCCGTACAAGAAACATGTGATATCTTGATTATTTTGCAGACAATAAAGAGTGTATTACGCTCTGAGCTATTTCAATGGATAAATTAAATCTTTATTTTTACATAAAAAAATTTATATGCTGAATCTCCTTGTTTTTTGTTTGAAGCATAGGACTTTCCTATTTTTTTTAGAAAAATCCGAACTATCTGTTTTGGAGTGGGCTGAAAATGTACGAGTCAAAAGGCCCCAGGATAGTTCGAATGCCCAGATGTCCACATGCAGCCCAATTGAAATCGTTCTTTTTTGGATTTTTTCACCCCCTGATTTCTGGCTACTTCATTTTCTTTTGGTCCTGTGCCGCCTTGGAAACGTTGAGACCGCTGCGCAAAATGGGACCCCATGTCATCCTCTATGTACGTAAAATTTCTTTTCTTAGATTATTTTTGGCTCCTGATATTTGGTCACTTGTCTTTTTCTTTCGATCCCGTGCAGTCTCTCAAACGGTGATACCGCTGCTGCTAAATGGGACCCGCATGTCATCCTCTATGTACAATCAAGTTTCTTTTCTTGAATTATTTTTGGCTCCTGATATTTGGTCACTTGCCTTTTTCTTTCGATCTCATGCCACGTTTGAAACGTTGAAAAACCTGCTGGCTCATGGGACCCGCATGTCATCCTCTGTGTACAATAAAACTTTCTTTTCTTCGATTTTTTGGCACCTCATATTTGGTCACTTGCCTTTTTCTTTCGATCCCTGCCGCCTCTCAAACGGTGATACCGCTGCTGCTAAATGGGACCCGCATGTCATACTCTATGTACAATCAAGTTTCTTTTCTTGAATTATTTTTGGATCCTGATATTTGGTCACTTGCCTTTTTCTTTCGATCTCATGCCACGTTTGAAACGTTGAAAAACCTGCTGGCTCATGGGACCCGCATGTCATCCTCTATGTACTATAAAAGTTCATTTTCTTGGTTTTTTTTTCACCCTCTGATTTTCGGCTATTTCCTTTTTCTTTTGATCCCTGCCGCCTTTAAAACGTTGAGGACTCTGCTGGCTCATCGATAAAACTTTCCATTCTTGGAGTTTTTTTTAGCCCCTAATTTCTGGCTACTTTATTTTTCTTTTGATCTCAAGCCGCATTTGAAACGTTGAGACCGCTGCTGCTAAATGGGACCCGCATGTCATCCTCTATGTACAATAAAGTTTTCTTTTCTTGGATTATCTTTGTCTCCCGATATTTTGTCACTTGCCTTTTTCTTTCGATCTCATGCCGCCTTTGAAACGTTGAGTAAGCTGCTGGCTCATGGGTCCCGCATGTCATCCTCTACGAACAATAAAAGTTTCCTTTCTTGGAGTTATTTTTGAACCCTAATTTCTGGCTACTTCCTTTTTCTTTTGATCCCGTGCCGCCTTGGAAACGTTGAGACCGCTGCTGCTAAATGGGTCCCGCATGTCATCCTCTATGTACAATAAAATTTCTTTCTTCGATTATTTTCGGGTCCTGATATTTGGTCACTTGCCTTTTTCTTTCGATCTCATGCCGCCTTTGAAACGTTGAGGAAGCTGCTGGAGCATGGGTCCCGCATGTCATCCTCAATGACCAATAAAAGTTTCCTTTCTTGGAGTTATTTTTTACCCCTAATTTCTGGCTACTTCCTTTTTCCTTTGATCCCCTGCCGCCTTTGAAACGTTGAAGACTTTGCTGGCTCATGGGTCCCACGTGTCAGCTTCTATGAACAATAAATATTTCCTCTCTTGGAGTTATTTTGTACCCCTAATTTCTGGCTATTTTCCTTTTTTCTTTCGATCCTCAGTCGCCTTCGAAACATAGAGGACGCTGCTGGCTCGTGGGTCCCAGATGTCAGCCTCCATGAACAATAAACCTTTCCTTTGTTGGATTTATTTTTCACCCTCTGATTTTGGCTATTTCCTTTTTCTTTTGATCCACTGCCGCCTTGGAAACGTTGAGTAAGCTGCTGACACATGGGCCCCGCATGTCATCCTCTATGTACCATCAACTTGCAAGATCTTGGAGCAAAAGAGCTTGTATTAGTGGGACCCATATGTCAACCTCTATGTACAATAAAAGTTTCCTTTCTTGGATTATTTGTAGCTCCTGATATTTGGTCACTTTCCTTTTTCTTTCAATCTCAAGCCGCCTCTGAAACGTTGAGTAAGGTGCTGGCTCATGGGACCCGCATGTCATCCTCTATGTACAATAAAGTTTCTTTTCTTGGATTTTTTTACCCCTGATTTTTGGTCACTTGCCTTGACGCTGCTGGCTCATGGGTCCCACATGTCAGCATCTATGAACAATAAACCTTTCCTTTGTTGGATTTATTTTTTACCCCTAATTTCTGGCTATTTGCCTTTTTCTTTTGATCCCCGGCCTTTGAAAACGTTGAGGAACCTGCTGGCTCATGGGACCCGCATGTCATCCTCTATGTACTATAAAATTTCTTTTCTTGGATTTTTTTTCACCCTCTGATTTTTGGCTATTTCCTTTTCTTTTGATCCCCTGCCGCCTTGGAAACGTTGAGTAAGCTGCTGACTCATGGGACCCGCATGTCATCCTCTATGTACAATCAACTTTCTTTTTTTGGAGTTTTTACCCCCTAATTTCTGGCTACTTTCTTTTTCTTTTGATCTCAAACCGCATTTGAAACCTTGAAACCGCTGCTGCAAAATGGGACCCGCATGTCATCCTCTATGTACAATAAGTTTCATTTCTTGGATTATTTTTGGCTCTGATATTTGGTCACTTGCCTTTTTTTCGATCTCATGCCGCCTTTGAAACGTTGAGTAAGGTGCTGGCTCATGGGTCCCGCATGTCATCCTCTACGAACAATAAAAGTTTCCTTTCTTGGAGTTATTTTTACCCCTAATTTCGGCTACTTCCTTTTTTGTTTTGATCCACTGCCGCCTTTGAAACGTTGAGGATTCTGCAGACTAATACAAGCTCTTTCTCTCCAAGATCTTGCAAGTTGATAGATTAAATCATGGAATTATTAGGATATGTTTTAAATTTCAAATCCACTTTATGAATTATTAAAAATACCGTTATCCATGTGGGTATGAAGCGATCAAGGATTTTCATATTGGGCATGAGCAGTTTCAAAAATTGGAACCCAATAATTTAAAATAAATAAAAACAACTTTGATGTGGAATCTCCGTGTTTTTTTTTGCCAATCATAGGATCTGTGTTTCATTAGAAAAGGGCCGAAATTGCATGAGCAGAAAGGCCCATTTGTAGTTGTTGGGCTTCGACAGCCGGAGCAAGTAGGCTGATAGCAATTACCATGTAGATGGCTGATGCGCGTAGATGTACACGTCCGTTGGGAACCCCAAGAGGAAGGTATGATGCGCACAGCGGCAAATTTTCCCTCAGAAAGAAACCAAGGTTATCGAACCAGTAGGAGCCAAGAAGCACGTGAAGGTTGTTGGTGGAGGAATGTAGTGCGGCGCAACACCTGTGAAACCGGCGCCAACGTGGAACCTGCACAACACAATCAAAGTACTTTGCCCCAACGTAAGTGAGGTTGTCAATCTCACCGGCTTGCTGAAAACAAAGGATTAAACGTATCGAGTGGAAGATGGTGGTTGTTTGCAAAGAACAGTAAAAACAGTAGAATGTATTCAGATGTAAAGAATGGACCGGGGTCCACTCACTAGTGGTGTCTCTCCAATAAGATAACTAGCATGTGGGTGAACAAATTACAGGTGAGCAATTGACAAATAAAGATTCAATACATATCAACGATGATTACTATGTGATTTAATCAGGGCATTACGACAAAGTACATAGACCGCTATCCGGCATGCATCTATGCCTAAATAATCCACCTTCGGGTTATCATCCGAACCCCTTCCAGTATTAAGTTGCGAACAACAGATAATTGCATTAAGTATGGTGCGTAATGTAATCAACACAAATATCCTTAGACAAAGCATCAATGTTTTATCCCTAGTAGCAACATCACATCCACAACCTTAGAACTTTCTGTCCACTGTCCCAGATTTAATGGAGGCATGAACCCACTATCGAGCATAATTACCCCCTCTTGGAGTTACAAGTATCAACTTGGCCAGAGCCTCTACTAGCAACGGAGAGCATGCAAGAACATAAACAACACATATATGATAGATTGATAATCAACTTAACATAGTATTCTCTATTCATCGGATCTCACCAAACACAACATGTAGCATTACAAATAGATGATCTTGATCATGTTAGGCAGCTCACAAGATCTATAACAATGAAAGCACAAGCGGAGAAGACAACCATCTAGCTACGCTATGGACCCATAGTCCAAGGATGAACTACTCACGCATCAATCCGGAGGCGGGCATGATGATGTAGAGCCCCTCGGTGATGATTCCCCTATCCGACAGGTGCCGGAGGCGATCTCCCGAATCCCCGAGATGGGATTGGCGGCGGCGCCTCTCTAATGTTTTCCGTATCGTGGCTCTCGGTACGGGGTTTCGCCACGAGGCTTTAATTAGGCCGAAGGGTAGGTCAAAGGGCGACACGAGGCGCCCAGACACAACGGCGCGCGCCGAGGCCCGCGCCGCCCTGTTGTCGGCCGCCTCGTGGCCCCACTTCGTCTCCTCTTCGGACTTCGGAAGCTTCGTGACCCCGGGCGTTGATTTCGTCCAATTCGAGAATATTTCCTTACTAGGATTTCTGAAACCAAAAACAAAAAACAGAACGGCACTTCGGCATCTTGTTAATAGGTTAGTGCGGAAAATGTAAAATAACGCTGTAAGTATGTGTAAAACACTCAAGTATTGTAATAAAAGTAGCATGGAACATAAGAAATTATAGATACGTTTGAGACGTATCAAGCATCCCCAAGCTTAGTTCCTACTCGTCCTCGAGTAGGTAAACGATAACACAAATAATTTCTGAAGTGACATGCTACCAACATAATCTTGATCAACATTATTGTAAAGCATATGAGATGAATGGAGTGATCTGAACAAAAGATTGCTAACAAAGATAATGACTAAGAAAATGAATCATATAGCAAAACTTTTCATGAATAATACTTCCAAGCAAGTATCAATAAGTCTTGCATAAGAGATAACTCATAAGCAATAAATTCATAGTAGAATGCATTGAAGCAACACAAAGGATGATTAAGTTTCAGCGGATGCTTTCAACTTGTAACATGTATATCTCATGGATATTTGTCAAAATAGAGTAATATAACAGGTGCAATAAGTAAACATGTAAGAATCAATGCACACAGATAACACAAGTGTTTGCTTCTAAGATAGAAGGGAATGGGTAAACTGACTCAACAATAAAGTAAAAGATTGGCCCTTCGCAGAGGGAAGCATGGATTACTATTTTTGTGCTAGAGCTTTTTGTTTTGAAAACATAGAAACAATTTTGTCAACGGTAGTAATAATTCATATGTGCTATGCATAATACTTCCTACAAGTTGCATGCCTCATGCATAGAGTACCAATAGTGCTCGCACCTTGTCCTACTATCTCGGAAAACACGGATTCTCATTGCATACATATGCTTCAACCAAGTGTCACAAAGGGGTACCTCTATGCCGCCTGTACAAGTGTCTAAGGAGAAAGCACGCATTGGATTTCTCGCTTTTGATTATTCTCAACTTAGACATCCATACCGGGACAACATAGACAACAGATAATGGACTCCTCTTTTAATGCTTAAGCATTCAACAATAGTTAATATTCTCATAAGAGATTGAGGTTGTATGTCCAAACTGAAACTTCCACCATGATACATGGCTTTAGTTAGCGGCCCAATGTTCTTCTCTAATCATATGCATACTCAAACCATTTGATCATGAAATCCACTACTTCAGACAAGACGAACATGCATAGCATCTCACATGATATCCAACAAAGATAAAGTTGATGGCGTCCCAGAAAACATGGTTACCGCTCAACAAGCAACTTATAAGAATTAAGACACATAACTACATATTCATTACCACAATAGTTTTTAAGCTATTTATCCCATGAGCTATATATTGTAAAGGTAGAGGAATGAAATTTAAAGGTAGCACTCAAGTAATTTACTTTGGAATGGCAGAAAAATACCACATAATAGGTAGATATGGTGGACACAAATGGCATGGAGTTTGGCTCAAGGTATTTGGATGCACGAGAAGCATTTCCTCTCAGTACAAGGTTTGGGCTAGGAAGGTTGTTTGAAGCAAACACAAGTATGAACAGGTACAGCAAAACTCACACAAGAACATATTGCAAGCATTATAAGGCTCTACACTGTCTTCCTTGTTGTTCAAACACTTTACCCGAAAATATCTAGACTTAGAGAGAACAATCATGCAAACCAAATTAAACAAGCTCTACGGTAGTTCTTCATTAATAAATTAAACTACATGATGCAAGAGCTTAAACATGATCTATGAGAGCTCAAACAATTGCCAAATTGTCAAACCATATGCATCATTTTCCAATTCCAACCAAATAGCATTTTAACGAAGCAATAAGCATTCGCCATGAACATTAAAGCACAATTAAGAACACAAGTGTTCCATATGAAAAAGCGGAGCGTAATATCTCCAATATAAGGATGGTGAGATCCAACTTTATTCAAAACAAAACAAAAATAAAAGAAAACCGACGCTCCAAGTAAAGAACATAAGAATGTGATGGAATAAAAATATAGTTTCACTAGAAGTGACCTGATAATGTTGTCAATGAAGAAGGGGATGCCTTGGGCATCCCCAAGCTTAGATGCTTGAGTCTTCTTAAAATATGCAGGGATGAACCACAGGGGCATCCCCAAGCTTAGACCTTTCGCTCTTCTTGATCATAGTATATCATCCTCTTCTCTTGACCCTTGAAAACTTTCTTCACACAAACTTCAAGCAAACTCATGAGAGGGTTAGTGCACAATTAATAATTCACATGTTCAGAGGTGAAACAATCATTCTTTACACTTCTGGACATTGCATAAAGCTACTGGACATTAATGGATCAAAGAAATTCATCCAACATAGCAAAAGAGGCAATGCGAAATAAAAGGCAGAATCTGTCAAAAACAGAACAGTCCGTAAAGACGAATTTAAAGCTGGCACCAGACTTGCTCAAACGGAAAAACTCAAAACTAATGAAAGTTGCGTACATATCTGAGGATCACGCTCGTAAATTGGCAGATTTTTTCGAATTTCTACAGAGAACTGTGCCCAGATTCGTGACAGACAGCAATGCTGTTTCTGCGCAGCGATCCCAAATATAACATCAACTTTAACATAGAAACTTTACTTGGCACAACAAAACACAAAACTAAGATAAGGAGAGGTTGCTACAGTAGTAAACAACTTCCAAGACACAAATATAAAACCAATTACTGTAGCAAAATAACACATGGGTTATCTCCCAAGAAGTTCTTTCTTTATAGCCATTAAGATGGGCTCAGCAGTTTTAATGATGCACTCGCAAGAAATAGAAGTTGAAGCAAAAGAGAGCATCAAGAGGCAAATTCAAAACACATTTAAGTCTAACATGCTTCCTATGCATAAGAATCTTGTAAATAAACAAGTTCATGAAGAGCAAAGTAACAAGCATAGGAAGATAAAACAAGTATAGCTTCAAAAATTTCAGCACATAGAGAGGCATTTTAGTAACATGAAAATTTCTACAACCATATTTTCCTCTCTCATAATAACTTTCAGTAGCATCATGAGCAAACTCAACAATATAACTATCACTTAAAGCACTCTTATCATGAGTCTCATGCATAAAATAATTACTACTCCCAACATAAGCATAGTCATTCTTATTAATTGTAGTGGGAGCAAATTCAACAAAGTAGCTATCAAATATAGGAGGTATATTGTAATCATAATCAAATTTATCCTCCATAACAGGTGGTAACAAAAGACTACTATCATCATAATCATCATAAATGGGAGGCAAAGTATCATCAAAGTAAATTTTCTCCTCAATGCTTGGGGGACTAAAAATATCATGCTCATCAAAACCAGCTTCTCCAAGCTTAGAATTTTCCATAGCATTAGCAACAATGGTGTTCAAAGCATTCATAGTAATAACATTCCCATTAGCATGCATATAAAGTTCCATGGGTTTCTTAATTCTTTCTTCAAACACATCATGTCCTAATTCAAGATAAAGTTCATAAAGATCTCTCATATTTTTGTTGTTTTCCATTATGCCTAACTAGTGTAAACAAGAAACCAAAAGATGCAATTGCAGGATCTAAAGGAAATAGCTTCGAGTACTTACAACGGCGCCGGAAAATAGCTTAGTAGCCGAGGTCCGGAGTGTGAGTACCTTTTACCTTTCCTCCCCGGCAACGGCGCCAGAAAATAGCTTGATGTCTACTTCCCCCTCCTTTTCCTGACAGTGTTGGGCCTCCAAGAGCAGAGGTTTGTAGAACAGGCAAGTTTCCCTTAAGTGGATTACCCAAGGTTTATCGAACTCGGGGAGGAAGAGGTCAAAGATATCCCTCTCATGCAACCCTGCAACCACAAATCAAGAAGTCTCTTGTGTCCCCAACACACCTAATAGGTGCACTAGTTCGGCGAAGAGATAGTGAAATACAAGTGGTATGAATGAATATGAGCAGTAGTATGGCGCCAGAAAATAGCTCGCTGGCGTGCAGTTGATGGTAGTAATATTGCGGGAAGTAAACATGCAGTAGTAACGCAGCAGTAAAACAGTAACAAGCAGTGATAGCAGTATTTAGGAACAAGGCCTAGGGATTAGACTTTCACTAGTGGACACTCTCAACATTGATCACATAACAGAATAGATAAATGCATACTCTACACTTTTGTTGGATGATGAACACATTGCGTAGGATTACACGAACCCTCAATGCCGGAGTTAACAAGCTCCACAATAATGCTCATATTTTAGTAACCTTTAGTGTAAGATAGATCAAAAGACTAAACCAAGTACTAGCATAGCATGCACACTGTCACCTTCATGCATATGTAGGAGGAATAGATCACATCAATATTATCATAGCAATAGTTAACTTCATAATCTACAAGAGATCACAATCATAGCCTACGCCAAGTACTCACACGGTGCACACACTGTCACCTTTACACACGTGGAGGAGGAATAGAGTACTTTAATAACATCACTAGAGTAGCACATAGATGAATAGTGATACAAAACTCATATGAATCTCAATCATGTAAGGCAGCTCATGAGATCATTGTATTGAAGTACATAGGAGAGAGATGAACCACATAGCTACCGGTACAGCCCCGAGCCTTGATGGAGAACTACTCCCTCCTCATGGGAGCAGCGGCGGTGATGAAGATGGCGGTGGAGATGGCAGCGGTGTCGATGGAGAAGCCTTCGGGGGCACTTCCCCGCCCGGCGGGTGCCGGAACAGAGACTCTGTCCCCAGATCTTGCTTCGCGATGGCGGCGGCTCTGGAACTTCTCGTATCGTGGCTTCCTCTCTAAGGGTTTTCGATGCAGGGGCTTTATATAGGCGAAGAGGCGGCGCAGGAGGGTCGAAGGGGCGCCCACACCATAGGGGGGCGCGGCCCAGGCCCTGGCCGCGCCACCCTATCATCTGGGGCCCACAGGGCTCTCCTCTGGTGGCTCTCGGGTGTTCTGGATGCTTCTGGGCAAAATAGGAACCTGGGCGTTGATTTCGTCCAATTCGAGAATATTTCGTTACTAGGATTTCTGAAACCAAAAACAGCAAAACAGGTGGCACTTCGGCATCTTGTTAATAGGTTAGTTCCAGAAAATGCACGAATATGACATAAAGTGTGCATAAAACATGTAGGTATCATCAATAAAGTAGCATGGAACATAAGAAATTATCGATACGTCGGAGACGTATCACACTACTTTGTAAAATATGAACTACGGAGTATCTATCAAGCTAATTTTCTCCTATTTTATGTCTATTTCTAGTCTTTATTTGATCTTCTGTTTTACTGCACTCTATTTTTCATTATATTCTGTTTTTGGCGCTGCATTATAGCGCCTCTGAAAATACGCTGTTTCAGCCCTGCATTTGGCCGCCACAGTTTGCAGCTTCCGGTGAAGCTATTGCCGGCTCCATGCGCAGCATCAGCCCACAGCGCCAAAATATAGAGCCACTGCTGGAGTTGCTGTAATATGTTTGTCAGCAGGAGCTTACCTAATTAGTGAAAAAGATGTTCAGCGTGGGATTCGAAAAAGGATCTTCATGTTTTTTTTCCTAGCGATCCTAGTTCGGACTTTTGATTGTGTTGGCTAGTGCATGAAGCTTGACACCTGTATTATGTGATCCTGATATGAGGATAAGAACACCTTCAGGTTGCATTGCTAATGGTGTCTACTGCAGCAGTGGCGTACCTTCAATGGAGACTGATGCAAGAGAGTTGGTACTGGTGAACCTGCACCTGACATCATCGTGCCACCTGAAGTAGGTTGTGTATTGGGATTAGACTGATAAGCATAGCACCTTGCAAAGAACAAGATGCTGCTAGTGTTGGTTAACGTGATTTTACGCCAAAAGTCATGTATGCTCAACAGGTGCCGTACCTAGTTTGGATATTGTGTTGTTACCCTTTTGTGGTTTGGTGTTTGTCCAACAGAGAAAGCTACTCTTTTCCCGTGTAAGTGTTATTATGTGAACAAAAGTTGTATGTACATATATATCGGTCAGAGAACCAAGATTGCATATTCTTGCCTGGTTATAACACATAAGTCATAATAACAATTAAAGAGAAAAGGAACATTTGCCTTTGCAATGTGATTGTGCCAAGTAGATTAGACAACCAACCACAAACATTACAGGTCAACAGCCAAACGCATGCGAAAGTCCTAAGGTAAGCTCCATAATACATGTTGAAACCAAAAGCCTAGAAACCATAAGAAAGGTAGCTCCACATCACAGTTCCACGACAGCAGCAGTGTTTGCCCGTCGAGTGAAACTCGGAGGAAGAGGGATCACTCGGAAGGAGAAAAAAGGCAGAGCATTATGGTGTCTCCCCTTTTTCGGGTGATGATGATGATGTTGACTGTTGTGCAGGGTTTGTCAGTGCGCAGGACGTGCGAGCGAGCGAGCGAGTCGAGCGAGGCCGAGAATGAGAGAGATTTGTTTTTGTGTGAGAGGGACAACCGAAGGATCCGGAAGGACCCACAGACTTCCAATACGCATCCTGATGCGTCTTCTCTTGACAACGAAGATGGCTGGGAGTTGGCGTACCTATTGCACGTGACTTGTTCAAGTGTGGGACCACACGCGTGGGCACCACACGTAAGTGACAGACCTGTTGGTGTAAAAACTCGATTGATTATTATAGTGCATTAGAACAAAGTTTCCTATGGATTCAAGGGTAGGAAATCCAAGTTAACTCATTTACATGACATTATTTTTTCCATGAAGCAAAGTTAACACTATCAATTGGTACATTTTGGAGTGACTAAGAAGGATCAAGGCTTACTTATTCGTTTAATTTCACGTGTTAAACTTGTCTAAATCTTGTTCAAACCTAGGATTTGACCAAGATTCAAATGGGCAGAAAAATAAATAAAAAATAGAAAAATGAAAAACCAAATCACATAGTCTTCTTATGTCATATAGTAAGCATTCAAGTTGATAAACAAGGTCTAGACATATTCAAACCAGACAAATCATGTATCTATACCCCTAACCCTAAACATTGTCTTATGAAGTCAAGCATGAAGAGAAGTGGTTTTGGGTTTCAAAGATGGAAATTTCAAAAACCTCCCAAAAACTTCATTTTAGAGTGACTGAGAAGTTAGCATTAAAGTTGATAAACAAGGTTTAGACATATTCAAACCAGACAAATCATGTATCTACCCCTAACCCTAAACTCGGTCTTATGAAGTCTAGCATGAAGAGAAGTCGTTTTGAGTTTCAAACGTTTAAGCCAAAAGCCCCATTTCAAATATTTCAAACTTATTCAAATTTGGTTCAAATTTGAAAGACATACAAGTTATAGCACACATAGTGCATACATTTTCACACATACTGCACTAGATGCTAACCCTATAGTTTGAGGCCATTTGGATGAGGTCGAAAAAATTCTTGGATTAGAATCGTGTTGTTCGAACCCCGTAGTTGGATTTTTTGAACCCTTGATCTGTAGAACTGGGCAAAACCCAAGTTTAACCATGCAAGATTCAAATGGCCCTAAAAATTCAGAAAAAAATCAAAAGAATGAAAAACCAAAGCACATAGCATTCTTATGTCATATGTATAGTAAGCATTCAAGTTGATAAACAAGGTCTAGACATATATATTCAAACCCGAAAAATCATGTATATATCTACCCCTAAAACTCTAATTAAACTATGTCTTATGAAGTCAATCATGAAGAGAAGTGGTTTTTGGTTTCAAATATGGAAATTTCAAGAACCTCCCAAAAGCTTCATTTTAGAGTGACTAAGAAGGATCCAGGCTTATCTTTTCATTTCATGTTTTAAACTTGTTTAAATCCTGGTCAAACCTAGGATTTGACCAAGATTTATGGGCATAAAATTCAAAAAAATCAGAAAAATAAAAAACCAAAGCACATAAGCATATTCAAGTTGATAAACAAGGTTTGGACATATTCAAACCATACAAATCATGTATCTACCCCTAACCCTAAACTCTGTCTTATGAAGTCAAGCATGAAGAGAAGTGGTTTCGGGTTTCAAACATGGAAATTTCAAAAACCTCCCAAAAACTTCATTTTAGAGTGACTGAGAAGGTTACATGCTTCCCTTTTCATTCTCATGTTTTAAACTTGTTTAAATCTTGGTCAAACCTAGGATTTGACAAGATTCAAATGGGCATCAAAATTCAAAAAAATCAGAAAAAGAAAAACCAAAGCAATAGTTTTCTTATGTCATATAGTAAGCATTAAAGTTGATAAACAAGGGTCTAGACATATTCAACCAGACAAATCATGTATCTATACCCCTAACCCCTAAACTCTGTCTTATGAAGTCAAGCATGTGAAGAGAAGTGGTTTTGGGTTTCAAACATGGAAATTTCAAAAACCTCCCAAAAGCTTCATTTTAGAGTGACTAAGAAGGATACATGCTTCCCTTTTCATTTTCATGTTTTAAACTTGTTTAAATTATCTTGGTCAAACCTAGGATTTGACATGATTCAAATGGGCATCAAAATTTAAAAAAAATCAGAAAAAGGAAAAACCAAAGCAATAGTTTTCTTATATATGTCATATAGTAAGCATTAAAGTTGATAAACAAGGTCTAGATATATCCAAACCAGACAAATCATGTATCTACCCCTGTCGATCTTATGAAGCTAGTCTAGCATGAAGGGAAGTCGTTTTCGGTTTCAAACATAGAAATTTCAAGAACATCCCAAAAGCTTCTCCATTTTAGAGTGACTAAGAAGGATACAGACTTCCCTTTTCATTTTCATGTTTTAAACTTGTTTAAATCTTGGTCAAACCAAGGATTTGACCAAGATTCAAATGGGCCTAAAAATTTAGAAAAAATTCAAAAAAGAATGAAAAACCAAAGCACATAGCATTCTTATGTCATATGTATAGTAAGCATTCAAGTTGATAAACAAGGTCTAGACATATTCAAACCAAAAAATCATGTATATATCTACCCCTAACCCTAAACTGATCTGTCGATCTTATGGAAGTCAATCATGAAGAGAAGTGGTTTTGGGTTTCAAACATGGAAATTTCAAGAACCTCCCAAAAGCTTCATTTTAGAGTGACTAAGAAGGATCCATGCTTACTTACTCGTTTTCACGTGTTAAACTTGTCTAAATCTTGGTCAAACCTAGGATTTGACCAAGATATGATTCAAATGCGCAGAAAATTAAAAAAATCAGAAAAATGAAAAACCAAAGTACATAGTCTTCTTATGTCATATAGTAAGCATATTCAAGTTGATAAACAAGGTTTGGACATATTCAAACCATACAAATCATGTATCTATACCCCCTAACCCTAAACTTTGTCTTATGAAGTCAAGCATGAAGAGAAGTGGTTTTGGGTTTCAAAGATGGAAATTTCAAAAACCTCCCAAAAACTTCATTTTAGAGTGACTGAGAAGTTAGCATTAAAGTTGATAAACAAGGTTTAGACATATTCAAACCAGACAAATCATGTATCTACCCCTAACCCTAAACTCGGTCTTATGAAGTCTAGCATGAAGAGAAGTCGTTTTGAGTTTCAAACGTTTAAGCCAAAAGCCCCATTTCAAATATTTCAAACTTATTCAAATTTGGTTCAAATTTGAAAGACATACAAGTTATAGCACACATAGTGCATACATTTTCACACATACTGCACTAGATGCTAACCCTATAGTTTGAGGCCACTTGGATGAGGTCGAAAAAGTTCTTGGATTAGAATCGTGTTGTTCGAACCCCGTAGTTGGATTTTTTGAACCTTGATCTGTAGTACAGGGCAAAACCCTAGTTTAACCTATTTAATTATAGATTCGTATATCGATTTTTCTAGTACCTTTTTATTATTACTATGCAGCAGATGTGTGTTTGCCCGTCGAGTGAAACTCGGAGGAAGAGGGATCACTCGGAAGGAGAGAAAAAGGCAGAGCATTATGGTGTCTCCCCTTTTTGGGTGATGATGATGATGTTGACTGTTGTGCAGGGTTTGTCAGTGCGCAGGACGTGCGAGCGAGCGAGCGAGAGTCGAGCGAGGCCGAGAATGAGAGAGATTTGTTTTTTTTGTGAGAGGGACAACCGAAGGATCCAGAAGGACCCACAGACTTCCAATACGCATCCTGATGCGTCTTCTCTTGAAAGAAGATGGCTGGGAGTTGGCGTACCTATTGCACGTGACTTGTGCTCACTGAAGTGTGGGACCACACGCGTGGGCACCACACGTAAGTGACAGACCTGTTGGTGTAAAAACTCGGTTGATTATTATAGTGCATTAGAAAAAAGTTTCCTATGGATTCAAGGGTAGGAAATCCAAGTTAACTCATTTACATGACATTATTTTTTCCATGAAGCAAAGTTAACACTATCAATTGGTACATTTTGGAGTGACTAAGAAGGATCAAGGCTTACTTATTCGTTTAATTTCACGTGTTAAACTTGTCTAAATCTTGTTCAAACCTAGGATTTGACCAAGATTCAAATGGGCAGAAAAATAAATAAAAAACAGAAAAATGAAAAACCAAATCACATAGTCTTATTATGTCATATAGTAAGCATTAAAGTTGATAAACAAGGTCTAGACATATTCAAACCAGACAAATCATGTATCTATACCCCTAACCCTAAACATTGTCTTATGAAGTCAAGCATGAAGAGAAGTGGTTTTGGGTTTCAAAGATGGAAATTTCAAAAACCTCCCAAAAACTTCATTTTAGAGTGACTGAGAAGTTAGCATTAAAGTTGATAAACAAGGTTTAGACATATTCAAACTAGAAAATCATGTATCTACCCCTAACCCTAAACTCGGTCTTATGAAGTCTAGCATGAAGAGAAGTCGTTTTGAGTTTCAAACGTTTAAGCCAAAAGCCCCATTTCAAATATTTCAAACTTATTCAAATTTGGTTCAAATTTGAAAGACATACAAGTTATAGCACACATAGTGCATACATTTTCACACATACTGCACTAGATGCTAACCCTATAGTTTGAGGCCATTTGGATGAGGTCGAAAAAATTCTTGGATTAGAATCGTGTTGTTCGAACCCCGTAGTTGGATTTTTTTGAACCTTGATCTGTAGAACTGGGCAAAACCCAAGTTTAACCGTGCAAGATTCAAATGGCCCTAAAAATTCAGAAAAAAATCAAAAGAATGAAAAACCAAAGCACATAGCATTCTTATGTCATATGTATAGTAAGCATTCAAGTTGATAAACAAGGTCTAGACATATATATTCAAACCAGAAAAATCATGTATATATCTACCCCTAAAACTCTAATTAAACTATGTCTTATGAAGTCAATCATGAATAGAAGTGGTTTTTGGTTTCAAATATGGAAATTTCAAGAACCTCCCAAAAGCTTCATTTTAGAGTGACTAAGAAGGATCCAGGCTTATCTTTTCATTTCATGTTTTAAACTTGTTTAAATCCTGGTCAAACCTAGGATTTGACCAAGATTTATGGGCATAAAATTCAAAAAAATCAGAAAAATAAAAAACCAAAGCACATAAGCATATTCAAGTTGATAAACAAGGTTTGGACATATTCAAACCATACAAATCATGTATCTACCCCTAACCCTAAACTCGGTCTTATGAAGTCTAGCATGAAGAGAAGTCGTTTTGAGTTTCAAACGTTTAAGCCAAAAGCCCCATTTCAAATATTTCAAACTTATTCAAATTTGGTTCAAATTTGAAAGACATACAAGTTATAGCACACATAGTGCATACATTTTCACACATACTGCACTAGATGCTAACCCTATAGTTTGAGGCCATTTGGATGAGGTCGAAAAAATTCTTGGATTAGAATCGTGTTGTTCGAACCCCGTAGTTGGATTTTTTTGAACCCTTGATCTGTAGAACTGGGCAAAACCCAAGTTTAACCATGCAAGATTCAAATGGCCCTAAAAATTCAGAAAAAAATCAAAAGAATGAAAAACCAAAGCACATAGCATTCTTATGTCATATGTATAGTAAGCATTCAAGTTGATAAACAAGGTCTAGACATATATATTCAAACCAGAAAAATCATGTATATATCTACCCCTAAAACTCTAATTAAACTATGTCTTATGAAGTCAATCATGAAGAGAAGTGGTTTTTGGTTTCAAATATGGAAATTTCAAGAACCTCCCAAAAGCTTCATTTTAGAGTGACTAAGAAGGATCCAGGCTTATCTTTTCATTTCATGTTTTAAACTTGTTTAAATCCTGGTCAAACCTAGGATTTGACCAAGATTTATGGGCATAAAATTCAAAAAAATCAGAAAAATAAAAAACCAAAGCACATAAGCATATTCAAGTTGATAAACAAGGTTTGGACATATTCAAACCATACAAATCATGTATCTACCCCTAACCCTAAACTCTGTTATGAAGTCAAGCATAAGAGAAGTGGTTTCGGGTTTCAAACATGGAAATTTCAAAAACCTCCCAAAAACTTCATTTTAGACTGAGAAGGTTACATGCTTCCCTTTTCATTCTCATGTTTTAAACTTGTTTAAATATTGGTCAAACCTAGGATTTGACAAGATTCAAATGGGCATCAAAATTCAAAAAAAATCAGAAAAAGAAAAACCAAAGAAATAGTTTTCTTATGTCATATAGTAAGCATTAAAGTTGATAAACAAGGTCGATCTAGACATATTCAACCAGACAAATCATGTATCTATACCCCTAACCCCTAAACTCTTATGAAGTCAAGCATGTGAAGAGAAGTGGTTTTGGGTTTCAAACATGGAAATTTCAAAAACCTCCCAAAAGCTTCATTTTAGAGTGACTAAGAAGGATACATGCTTCCCTTTTCATTTTCATGTTTTAAACTTGTTTAAATTATCTTGGTCAAACCTAGGATTTGACATGATTCAAATGGGCATCAAAATTTAAAAAAAATCAGAAAAAGGAAAAACCAAAGCAATAGTTTTCTTATATATGTCATATAGTAAGCATTAAAGTTGATAAACAAGGTCTAGATATATCCAAACCAGACAAATCATGTATCTAGCCCCTATCGATCTTATGAAGCTAGCTAGTCTAGCATGAAGGGAAGTCATTTTCGGTTTCAAACATAGAAATTTCAAGAACATCCCAAAAGCTTCTCCATTTTAGAGTGACTAAGAAGGATACAGACTTCCCTTTTCATTTTCATGTTTTAAACTTGTTTAAATCTTGGTCAAACCAAGGATTTGACCAAGATTCAAATGGGCCTAAAAATTTAGAAAAAATTCAAAAAGAATGAAAAACCAAAGCACATAGCATTCTTATGTCATATGTATAGTAAGCATTCAAGTTGATAAACAAGGTCTAGACATATTCAAACCAAAAAATCATGTATATATCTACCCCTAACCCTAAACTGATCTGTCGATCTTATGGAAGTCAATCATGAAGAGAAGTGGTTTTGGGTTTCAAACATGGAAATTTCAAGAACCTCCCAAAAGCTTCATTTTAGAGTGACTAAGAAGGATCCATGCTTACTTACTCATTTTCACGTGTTAAACTTGTCTAAATCTTGGTCAAACCTAGGATTTGACAAAGATATGATTCAAATGCGCAGAAAATTAAAAAAATCAGAAAAATGAAAAACAAAAGTACATAGTCTTCTTATGTCATATAGTAAAGCATATTCAAGTTGATAAACAAGGTTTGGACATATTCAAACCATACAAATCATGTATCTATACCCCTAACCCTAAACTTTGTCTTATGAAGTCAAGCATGAAGAGAAGTGGTTTTGGGTTTCAAAGATGGAAATTTCAAAAACCTCCCAAAAACTTCATTTTAGAGTGACTGAGAAGTTAGCATTAAAGTTGATAAACAAGGTTTAGACATATTCAAACCAGACAAATCATGTATCTACCCCTAACCCTAAACTCGGTCTTATGAAGTCTAGCATGAAGAGAAGTCGTTTTGAGTTTCAAACGTTTAAGCCAAAAGCCCCATTTCAAATATTTCAAACTTATTCAAATTTGGTTCAAATTTGAAAGACATACAAGTTATAGCACACATAGTGCATACATTTTCACACATACTGCACTAGATGCTAACCCTATAGTTTGAGGCCACTTGGATGAGGTCGAAAAAGTTCTTGGATTAGAATCGTGTTGTTCGAACCCCGTAGTTGGATTTTTTTGAACCTTGATCTGTAGTACTGGGCAAAACCCTAGTTTAACCTATTTAATTATAGATTCGTATATCGATTTTCTAGTACCTTTTTATTATTACTATGCAGCACATGTGTGTTTGCCCGTCGAGTGAAACTCGGAGGAAGAGGGATCACTCGGAAGGAGAGAAAAAAGGCAGAGCATTATGGTGTCTCCCCTTTTTCGGGTGATGATGATGATGTTGACTGTTGTGCAGGGTTTGTCAGTGCGCAGGACGTGCGAGCGAGCGAGCAAGTCGAGCGAGGCCGAGAATGAGAGAGATTTGTTTTTTGTGAGAGGGACAACCGAAGGATCCAGAAGGACCCACAGACTTCCAATACGCATCCTGATGCGTCTTCTCTTGACAAAGAAGATGGCTGGGAGTTGGCGTACCTATTGCACGTGACTTGTGCTCACTGAAGTGTGGGACCACACGCGTGGGCACCACACGTAAGTGACAGACCTGTTGGTGTAAAAACTCGGTTGATTATTATAGTGCATTAGAACAAAGTTTCCTATGGATTCAAGGGTAGGAAATCCAAGTTAACTCATTTACATGACATTATTTTTTCCATGAAGCAAAGTTAACACTATCAATTGGTACATTTTGGAGTGACTAAGAAGGATCAAGGCTTACTTATTCGTTTAATTTCACGTGTTAAACTTGTCTAAATCTTGTTCAAACCTAGGATTTGACCAAGATTCAAATGGGCAGAAAAATAAATAAAAAACAGAAAAATGAAAAACCAAATCACATAGTCTTCTTATGTCATATAGTAAGCATTCAAGTTGATAAACAAGGTCTAGACATATTCAAACCAGACAAATCATGTATCTATACCCCTAACCCTAAACTTTGTCTTATGAAGTCAAGCATGAAGAGAAGTGGTTTTGGGTTTCAAAGATGGAAATTTCAAAAACCTCCCAAAAACTTCATTTTAGAGTGACTGAGAAGTTAGCATTAAAGTTGATAAACAAGGTTTAGACATATTCAAACCAGACAAATCATGTATCTACCCCTAACCCTAAACTCGGTCTTATGAAGTCTAGCATGAAGAGAAGTCGTTTTGAGTTTCAAACGTTTAAGCCAAAAGCCCCATTTCAAATATTTCAAACTTATTCAAATTTGGTTCAAATTTGAAAGACATACAAGTTATAGCACACATAGTGCATACATTTTCACACATACTGCACTAGATGCTAACCCTATAGTTTGAGGCCATTTGGATGAGGTCGAAAAAATTCTTGGATTAGAATCGTGTTGTTCGAACCCCGTAGTTGGATTTTTTATGAACCTCTGTAGAACTGGGCAAAACCCAAGTTTAACCGTGCAAGATTCAAATGGCTCTAAAAATTCAGAAAAAAATAAAAAGAATGAAAAACCAAAGCACATAGCATTCTTATGTCATATGTATAGTAAGCATTCAAGTTGATAAACAAGGTCTAGACATATATATTCAAACCAGAAAAATCATGTATATATCTACCCCTAAAACTCTAATTAAACTATGTCTTATGAAGTCAATCATGAAGAGAAGTGGTTTTGGGTTTCAAATATGGAAATTTCAAGAACCTCCCAAAAGCTTCATTTTAGAGTGACTAAGAAGGATCCAGGCTTATCTTTTCATTTCATGTTTTAAACTTGTTTAAATCCTGGTCAAACCTAGGATTTGACCAAGATTTATGGGCATAAAATTCAAAAAAATCAGAAAAATAAAAAACCAAAGCACATAAGCATATTCAAGTTGATAAACAAGGTTTGGACATATTCAAACCATACAAATCATGTATCTACCCCTAACCCTAAACTCGGTCTTATGAAGTCAAGCATGAAGAGAAGTGGTTTCGGGTTTCAAACATGGAAATTTCAAAAACCTCCCAAAAACTTCATTTTAGAGTGACTGAGAAGGTTACATGCTTCCCTTTTCATTCTCATGTTTTAAACTTGTTTAAATATTGGTCAAACCTAGGATTTGACAAGATTCAAATGGGCATCAAAATTAAAAAAAAATCAGAAAAAGAAAAACCAAACCAATATTTTTCTTATGTCATATAGTAAGCATTAAAGTTGATAAACAAGGTCGATCTAGACATATTCAACCAGACAAATCATGTATCTATACCCCTAACCCCTAAACTCTGTCTTATGAAGTCAAGCACGTGAAGAGAAGTGGTTTTGGGTTTCAAACATGGAAATTTCAAAAACCTCCCAAAAGCTTCATTTTACAGTGACAAAGAAGGATACATGCTTCCCTTTTCATTTTCATGTTTTAAACTTGTTTAAATTATCTTGGTCAAACCTAGGATTTGACATGATTCAAATGGGCATAAAATTTAAAAAAAAACAGAAAAAGGAAAAACCAAAGCAATAGTTTTCTTATATATGTCATATAGTAAGCATTAAAGTTGATAAACAAGGTCTAGATATATCCAAACCAGACAAATCATGTATCTACCCCCTGTCGATCTTATGAAGCTAGTCTAGCATGAAGGGAAGTCGTTTTCGGTTTCAAACATAGAAATTTCAAGAACATCCCAAAAGCTTCTCCATTTTAGAGTGACTAAGAAGGATACAGACTTCCCTTTTCATTTTCATGTTTTAAACTTGTTTAAATCTTGGTCAAACCAAGGATTTGACCAAGATTCAAATGGGCCTAAAAATTTAGAAAAATCAAAAGAATGAAAAACCAAAGCACATAGCATTCTTATGTCATATGTATAGTAAGCATTCAAGTTGATACACAAGGTCTAGACATATTCAAACCAAAAAATCATGTATATATCTACCCCTAACCCTAAACTGATCTGTCGATCTTATGGAAGTCAATCATGAAGAGAAGTGGTTTTGGGTTTCAAACATGGAAATTTCAAGAACCTCCCAAAAGCTTCATTTTAGAGTGACTAAGAAGGATCCATGCTTACTTACTCGTTTTCACGTGTTAAACTTGTCTAAATCTTGGTCAAACCTAGGATTTGACCAAGATATGATTCAAATGCGCAGAAAATTAAAAAAATCAGAAAAATGAAAAACCAAAGTACATAGTCTTCTTATGTCATATAGTAAGCATATTCAAGTTGATAAACAAGGTTTGGACATATTCAAACCATACAAATCATGTATCTATACCCCCTAACCCTAAACTTTGTCTTATGAAGTCAAGCATGAAGAGAAGTGGTTTTGGGTTTCAAAGATGGAAATTTCAAAAACCTCCCAAAAACTTCATTTTAGAGTGACTGAGAAGTTAGCATTAATGTTGATAAACAAGGTTTAGACATATTCAAACCAGACAAATCATGTATCTACCCCTAACCCTAAACTCGGTCTTATGAAGTCTAGCATGAAGAGAAGTCGTTTTGAGTTTCAAACGTTTAAGCCAAAAGCCCCATTTCAAATATTTCAAACTTATTCAAATTTGGTTCAAATTTGAAAGACATACAAGTTATAGCACACATAGTGCATACATTTTCACACATACTGCACTAGATGCTAACCCTATAGTTTGAGGCCACTTGGATGAGGTCGAAAAAGTTCTTGGATTAGAATCGTGTTGTTCGAACCCCGTAGTTGGATTTTTTTGAACCTTGATCTGTAGTACTGGGCAAAACCCTAGTTTAACCTATTTAATTATAGATTCGTATATCGATTTTTCTAGTAACTTTTTATTATTACTATGCAGCAAATGTGTGTTTGCCCGTCGAGTGAAACTCGGAGGAAGAGGGATCACTCGGAAGGAGAGAAAAAAGGCAGAGCATTATGGTGTCTCCCCTTTTTCGGGTGATGATGATGATGTTGAATGTTGTGCAGGGTTTGTCAGTGCGCAGGACGTGCGAGCGAGCGAGCGACGAGCGAGGCCGAGAATGAGAGAGATTTGTTTTTTTTGTGAGAGGGACAACCGAAGGATCTAGAAGGACCCACAGACTTCCAATACGCATCCTGATGCGTCTTCTCTTGACAAAGAAGATGGCTGGGAGTTGGCGTACCTATTGCACGTGACTTGTGCTCACTGAAGTGTGGGACCACACGCGTGGGCACCACACGTAAGTGACAGACCTGTTGGTGTAAAAACTCGGTTGATTATTATAGTGCATTAGAACAAAGTTTCCTATGGATTCAAGGGTAGGAAATCCAAGTTAACTCATTTACATGACATTATTTTTTCCATGAAGCAAAGTTAACACTATCAATTGGTACATTTTGGAGTGACTAAGAAGGATCAAGGCTTACTTATTCGTTTAATTTCACGTGTTAAACTTGTCTAAATCTTGTTCAAACCTAGGATTTGACCAAGATTCAAATGGGCAGAAAAATAAATAAAAAACAGAAAAATGAAAAACCAAATCACATAGTCTTCTTATGTCATATAGTAAGCATTCAAGTTGATAAACAAGGTCTAGACATATTCAAACCAGACAAATCATGTATCTATACCCCTAACCCTAAACTCTGTCTTATGAAGTCAAGCATGTGAAGAGAAGTGGTTTTGGGTTTCAAACATGGAAATTTCAAAAACCTCTCAAAAGCTTCATTTTAGAGTGACTAAGAAGGATACATGCTTCCCTTTACATTTTCATGTTTTAAACTTGTTTAAATTATCTTGGTCAAACCTAGGATTTGACGAAGATACAAATGGGTGGGCACAAAATTCAAAAAAATCAGAAAAATGAAAAACCAAATCACATAGTCTTCTTATGTCATATCGTAAGCAATCAAGTTGATAAACAAGGTCTAGATATATCCAAACCAGACAAATCATGTATCTACCCCCTGTCGATCTTATGAAGTCTAGCATGAAGGGACGAAGTCGTTTTGGGTTTCAAACATTGAAATTTGAAGAACATCCCAAAAGCTTCATTTTAGAGTGACTAAGAAGGATACAGACTTCCCTTTTCATTTTCATGTTTTAAACTTGTTTAAATCTTGGTCAAACCAAGGATTTGACCAAGATTCAAATGGCCCTAAAAATTTAGAAAAAAATCAAAAGAATGAAAAACCAAAGCACATAGTATTCTTATGTCATATGTATAGTAAGCATTCAAGTTGATAAACAAGGTCTAGACATATATATTCAAACCTAGGATTTGACTAAGATTCAAATGGGCATAACAAATTCAAAAAACAAAAACCAAACACATAGTCTTCTGATGTCATATAGCAAGCATTCAAGTTGATAAACAAGGTCTAGACATATTCAAACCAGAAAAATCCGGTATCTACCCCTAACCCTAAACTCTGTCTTATGAAGTCAATCAGAGAAGTCGTTTTGTGTTTCAAACATGGAAATTTCAAAAACCCTCCCAAAAGCTTCATTTTGGAGTGAATAAGAAGGATCCAGGCTTACTTTTCATTTTCATGTTTTATACTTGTTTAAATCTTGGTCAAACCTAGGATTTGACCAGGATTCAAATGGGCATAACAAATTCAAAAAAATAAAAACCAAACACATAGTCTTCTGATGTCATATAGCAAGCATTCAAGTTGATAAACAAGGTCTAGACATATTCAAACCAGAAAATTCATGTATCTACCCCTAACCCTAAACTCTATCTTATGAAGTCAAGCATGAGATGTCGTTTTGGGTTTCAAACATGGAAATTTCAAAAACCCTCCCAAAAGCTTCATTTTGGAGTGAATAAGAAGTCAAGCACGAAGAGAAGTCGTTTTCATGTTTTAAACTTGTTTAAATCCTGGTCAAACCTAGGATTTGACCAAGATTCAAATGGGCATAAAATATAAAAAAACAGAAAAATGAAAAACCAAAGCACATAGTCTTCTTGTGTCATATAGTAAGCATTAAAGTTGATAAACAAGGTCTAGACATATTCAAACAAGAAAAATCATGTATCTACCCCTAACCCTAAACTCTATCTTATGTAGTCAAACATGAAGAGAAGAAGTGGTTTTGGGTTTCAAACTTGGAAATTTCAAGAACCTCCCAAAAGCTTCATTTTAGAGTGTCTAAGAAGGATCCATGCTTACCTTTTCATTTTTCATGTGTTAAACTTGTTTAAATCTTGGTCAAATCTACAAATGGGCATGAAAATTCAAAAAAGAAATCAAAAAATGGAAATAGATGGGCATAAAAATACATTTTTTGCCAACATTGTGAATAAGTAAAATGGTACACTGATATCATTTTGCATATATAGGAGTAAAAAACTTGAGTATTCAAAGTTGATGGCCGTGAGAAGATTCACATACAGTATGTGCCAAAATATGTCTTCACAAGAAAGTTCGCTACAGATCCTGCATGAACCCTTCCCAAGTGGGTACAAAAACAAGCAAACTCATACAGTTTAATTTTGAATTCATTAGGATAAAGCTCAATTATAAAACCATATGTAGATGTGGATCGAGATAAAACACTGCAACTTGATTTGGACATCTTTCAGGGTCTAGCGTACATGTGAAAATTGAAGTGGTTGTAGATTGGTAGAGACACTTCACAAAAGACCACTCGTTTTGCCCTCCTTGTGCACAGATGAAATGGGGAATCCATTTTTTATTGCCAACACATGACCCAAAAAATCTACTACTACATCCCCGTTTGAAAATATATAGGTGTCTCACTTATGTCTTGATACATGCATTTTAGTCAGAGATACATATGTATCCATACAAATTTGAGATGCATATTTTTAACCTAGGGGCATATATGAATCTTTAGCAGGTGCGTTTTTTTACTAATCCATATGGAATATTTTGATAAAACCCTTTTAGAAGGCTTTGTTAAGGCCTCAAGGACAATGAGTTGGGAGGAGGCCAGGTAGACTGTAGCTAGGCATTGATTCGGAATTTATGATGCTTGCGACTTGCTTGCGTGGCTTGTTGATTTCCCAGGTGACGCAGCTTTTTTTGAGCCTGCCGAGATCCAGCGAACCCGCCGAAATCCGCAGATATCGATTCAGAGACGCCCTCCGACACGACGTGCGCGAAGAATCACACACGTGATGCCAGAGGAATTAACACGAGCGGTAACATTACAACAGGATTACAATAGAGCCCACAAGATACATATATTACAACAACGACTCCAACGAGTCAAGATACAAATATACAATACAAAGATCCAAATCATACAGAAGATCGAATACGTCCGAGTACGGACAAGATACAAATTGGACTAAGAGTCCTGAAGATAACCAATGGCGTCCATAACCCTGCCCAGGCCAAGCCGGAAGGGTAACCTTGCTAACGTCGTCTTCATCGAACATATCTTCATACCTGCCCGGTTATGTCCCGTAGAAGCAGCAATAAGTACGGGTTCGTACTTAACAAGACTTCAAGACGTATAAGCATTCGTCAACCAGTCGTCCTTTGTACTTGAGGCACGCAGGGGACTTAGAGGACGCAAGAGGAACGTCATAGGCAATATGGTGGGGTTAAGCGGCAGCGCGCAAGCACTAAAAACCTATAGAGACACTCTACAACATTCGTCTACTCAGAGAAGGTGAGAGAGCGCATAAACTAACAGTTCTATACTCTGCAAACATAACTCAACCGATGCGTTCCCCTTCGCAAAGAGGTACTTACAAAGGCACTCACGCAGTTATCAAGTTTTAACCAGTTATTATTTAAGTTGTTCTATCTTACTACACAAGTTATTAATATTGAAACAACAGGTGTAAGTTGTCTATGGTCGAGTCATACAGCTCCAAGTCGTCCATAACCGCGGACGCGGCTTATCGATAAGATTTAACCCTGCAGGGGTGCCCAAATGTAGCCACACGCACGCTCAACCCACTTACGACAGGTGGATATCACGACACGCACTCTCCTTCACTACAACAATGTCCAGGAAGCCACCTAACTAAGTTAAACCCGTATCGAAGTCCGGCCGTGCTCCGAAGCGGACCTAGCTATGTGCGTCAGCGTACTAGGTGGTCAGTGCCCAGCGGGATGACCACTTCGCAGCGGCTCCGCAACCTACGAACGTGCAAGAGACAACGGGGTACAAGGCCCCAAAAGTAACATCATATCATCGACCACAAAGAAACAAGCTTGCACGCCCGAGAGAAACAAAACGTTCAAACTAATTGTGCCCTTTGGACAAAGATGTAGATTAGCAGTGGTCGAGGGGGAACCAGTAAGCATACCCACGTGTGGTTAGAGCGCTCAGTCTCGGAACAGATAACAAGAACTCGGGGTCCTAAGATATTTAGGAAACACAAGTGAGCCGTCACAAAACGATCAGCTGACCCACCGATGCCTCCGCTAAACAAATGTCAACAACTAAAGTAACCATGATTCTTCCCAACATATAACCCGATAAGATAGCAAAAACGATACGAGATATAAACAGCACTAGCATGCACTACGACTCGCAAGGCAGACTCGATAACCAAACAATAGCCGTAGGAGGTTGGTGAGGCAATATGGGCTGCTTGAGGTAACAAGTGGAAAGGACACGTGACAAGAACGCAACTTAAGGATAGCATGAGGGAGAAGGCAAAATAAAATAGGTGAGCGACTCCTGCAGGGACAGGAGTATAGGGGAAATGCTTGCCTGTTAAAGCTTGCCGAGGAACATCCGGAAAACTCGCCGTATCTCACACACCACTTCGTGATCCTATCCGGGAAGAAGCAAATGCTGGACAAACAACGGGTGCAAGTCTTACAACTACGGAAGAAGAACCAGCATGATCAAGATAATATGCATGACATGGCAAATATGATGCGATGCAACTTATCCATATTAATCGAAGTCGGAACCCCGGACAATCAAATTAGGTTTGGAGTTGCATTTCTACCGGCAAATTTAAGTGTTGATTAGCATGGCATAGCATGGCAAGGATGAGCTACTTCAATATTAAACGGAGCGGGGGGAAACCTAGTCGGAATCCGGAAATACTCCGCATATATGTGAGGTGAACATGCATAACTATCACGTCTCGACATGAGGCAAGATGCAAACAGATGAATGGATGACATATTCATGTTCCTTATGTTTTTCTGATCAATTTTCATATAAAATACTTTGTATTTCGAGTTACGGTTCAAAAGATATGATTTATACAAGATATACACATTTTCTGCAATTTCCAGAAAAACAGAGAAGGGGGAAAACGTTTTATACCCACAAGGACGTAGCCACAGGCGCTGACATGTGGGTCTAGGTGCTGACTGGGTCGCTGACGAGGCAGGGAAGCTGAGGTGGCGCCGACAGAGGCTGACGGGGTGGGATCCACCTGTCAGATCGGAAAAGAATTAAAAATTGGGGATTTGGTATCCCTGAGATTCGAACTCACAATCTCCTGTTGCAGACAAAGGAACGGACCAGCTGCTCTGCTGTGTGGATGTTGACAAGGTTGAGAAGCAGGCAGTTTTATTGCTGACCACGGCGGAGCTCGGGCCCAGAAGAGACCATGGCGGAGCTCACAGACGAGCATGGATCTGGCGCGTCGGGGCGAGCTGGAATGAGCGAGATGGCGCCGTAGATGCGCATCAGCGCGGTGAATCTGGGACGTGCGGAGTTGGGGCCGGAAACCCGCCGGAGTACCGCCGGCGGCAAGATCCTGTGAAGAAAACGGCGGTCAACACCGGCGAAGCAGTAGAGGATGAAAACAAGAGGTGAAGAGGTCCTTGAGAGCAAGGAGACTACCACGAAGCCCAAGGAGGGGTCGGTGGAGCCGGGGGGTGGCCGGAGTGGCCGCAATCGAAGCTTTTTCCGCCGGGTTCGGAGAAGGAATTGGCGAAATTGGCGTCGATTCGGAGCGCGAGGGGACGATTCCTTGCAGGAGGATGGAGAGGACGGCGATGCGCTTCTCCTGGTACTCTCGGCTTGCCGCGGGGTGGACGGAGGTGACAACACGGTCAAGGTTTCTTCACGGGGGCCATGGTTCTGTGTGTAGTTTGCTTCTCTGTTTCCTTGCGTGAAGAGAAAAAGTTGGAGGGAAGAGAAGCTGGCGGCGCAAGGGAAGGAAGGGGCTAGGGTTTCTATGGCTTGAGAGGAGTTAAAAGGGGAGGGGTGGTTGGCGTCGTAGTGGTGGAGTGTGACGCCGGGCAAGGAAAAGAGAACACGCTTCTCTCGTGCTCTCCCAGGAAGACGACAGGGAAAAAGAGATACCCTTTGGATGGGGATGGTGGGCTAAACGAGCCAAGGGGAGAGGCAGGCTTTAGGAAGAAAGATGGGCTCCAAGCAAGGATGGATCAAAATTGGAGAGAGGAGGTTATTTTGAAATATCAAAATAATATAATTTAGAACTTAGCAAATATTTGAAACAGATTTGGAATTAGTTTTTCAACATATCCAAATAATAATATTTGGGTTTTATTATTATTGAAAATAAGGTAGACGGAGAAGGGTTCATATAAAGAACCATATGAGAGGAAAACACAAAATAGTTTTTATTCAAAATAATTTTTATTTGATAAAATCTTATGGATAATATGATGCATGATGCCATGATGATGCACAAAATAAAAACACAAGCAAATCTAATAGGGGGTGCTACCCTGGGTCGTTACAATCGACACCACTAACAAGGGATCGCGCCCCGAGATCCACCTTGGTACGTGGGAGAGACAAGAATTCTTGCTCCACGTAGATCGGTCGACACCACTAACAAGAAGTCGTTGTTCCACCGTTGATGAAGGAGATCCTTCGAAGATCGGACCTAATAGGTGAGGGGCAAAGATCGTCCAACCCACGTAGAAGCCTAAGACTCGGAAAAACTCAGATAAGAGAGATGACTCAAAACTCGCATAAGTAAGAAGAGAAAGAATAGATAAGGAGAAAAATCAGAGCTAATCAGATCTATCCAACGATTTTCAGAAACAGTTTTGACACTCTACACAACAGCGTCGTTGGCAAGGTTATCCTACAGCTGGACTAGTGGAGTGCGTCAGCCGAGCTACGATACCAACTTGTGACGCCGGAACCGGTACCACGAGGATCAGTGAACCGCGAAATCCGCAAGATATCGATTCAGAGACGCCCTCCGACACGACGTGCGCGAAGAATCACACACGTGATGCCAGAGGAATTAACACGAGCGGTAACATTACAACAGGATTACAATAGAGCCCACAAGATACATATATTACAACAACGACTCCAACGAGTCAAGATACAAATATACAATACAAAGATCCAAATCATACAGAAGATCGAATACGTCCGAGTACGGACAAGATACAAATTGGACTAAGAGTCCTGAAGATAACCAATGGCGTCCATAACCCTGCCCAGGCCAAGCCGGAAGGGTAACCTTGCTAACGTCGTCTTCATCGAACATATCTTCATACCTGCCCGGTTATGTCCCGTAGAAGCAGCAATAAGTACGGGTTCGTACTTAACAAGACTTCAAGACGTATAAGCATTCGTCAACCAGTCGTCCTTTGTACTTGAGGCACGCAGGGGACTTAGAGGACGCAAGAGGAACGTCATAGGCAATATGGTGGGGTTAAGCGGCAGCGCGCAAGCACTAAAAACCTATAGAGACACTCTACAACATTCGTCTACTCGGAGAGAGCGCATAAACTAACAGTTCTATACTCTGCAAACATAACTCAACCGATGCGTTCCCCCTTCGCAAAGAGTTACTTACAAAGGCACTCACGCAGTTATCAAGTTTTAACCAGTTATTATTTAAGTTGTTCTATCTTACTACACAAGTTATTAATATTGAAACAACAGGTGTAAGTTGTCTATGGTCGAGTCATACAGCTCCAAGTCGTCCATAACCGCGGACGCGGCTTATCGATAAGATTTAACCCTGCAGGGGTGCCCAAATGTAGCCACACGCACGCTCAACCCACTTACGACAGGTGGATATCACGACACGCACTCTCCTTCACTACAACAATGTCCAGGAAGCCACCTAGCTAAGTTAAACCCGTATCAGAGTCCGGCGAAACTCCGAGGCGGACCTAGCTATGTGCGTCAGCGTACTAGGTGGTCAGTGCCCAGCGGGATGACCACTTCGCAGCGGCTCCGCAACCTACGAACGTGCAAGAGACAACGGGGTACAAGGCCCCAAAAGTAACATCATATCATCTGACCACAAAGAAACAAGCTTGCACGCCCGAGAGAAACAAAACGTTCAAACTAATTGTGGCCACTGGACAAAGATGTAGATTCCGGCAGTGGTCGAGGGGAGACCCGGTAAGCATACCCACGTGTGGTTAGAGCGCTCAGTCTCGGAACAGATAACAAGAACTCGGGGTCCTAAGATATTTAGGAAACACAAGTGAGCCGTCACAAAACGATCAGCTGACCCACCGATGCCTCCGCTAAACAAATGTCAACAACTAAAGTAACCATGATTCTTCCCAACATATAACCCGATAAGATAGCAAAAACGATACGAGATATAAACAACACTAGCATGCACTACGACTCGCAAGGCAGACTCGATAACCAAACAATAGCCGTAGGAGGTTGGTGGAGGCAATATGGGCTGCTTGAGGTAACAAGTGGAAAGGACACGTGACAAGAACGTAACTTAAGGATAGCATGAGGGAGAAGGCAAAATAAAATAGGTGAGCGACTCCTGCAGGGACAGGAGTATAGGGGAAATGCTTGCCTGTTAAAGCTTGCCGAGGAACATCCGGAGAACTCGCGTATCTCACCAACGTGATCCTATCCGGGAAGAAGCAAATGCTGGACAAACAACGGGTGCAAGTCTTACAACTACGGAAGAAGAACCAGCATGATCAAGATAATATGCATGACATGGCAAATATGATGCGATGCAACTTATGCATATTAATCGAAGTCGGAACCCCGGACAATCAAATTAGGTTTGGAGTTGCATTTCTACCGGCAAATTTAAGTGTTGATTAGCATGGCATAGCATGGCAAGGATGAGCTACTTCAATATTAAACGGAGCGGGGAAACCTAGTCATATCCGAAATACTCCGCATATATGTGAGGTGAACATGCATAACTATCACGTCTCGACATGAGGCAAGATGCAAACAGATGAATGGATGACATATTCATGTTCCTTATGTTTTTCTGATCAATTTTCATATAAAATACTTTGTATTTCGAGTTACGGTTCAAAAGATATGATTTATACAAGATATACACATTTTCTGCAATTTCCAGAAAAACAGAGAAGGGGAAAACGTTTTATACCCACAAGGACGTAGCCACAGGCGCTGACATGTGGGTCTGGGTGCTGACTGGGTCGCTGACGAGGCAGGGAAGCTGAGGTGGCGCCGACAGAGGCTGACGGGGTGGGATCCACCTGTCAGATCGGAAAAGAATTAAAAATTGGGGATTTGGTATCCCTGAGATTCGAACTCACAATCTCCTGTTGCAGACAAAGGAACGGACCAGCTGCTCTGCTGTGTGGATGTTGACAAGGTTGAGAAGCAGGCAGTTTTATTGCTGACCACGGCGGAGCTCGGGCCCAGAAGAGACCATGGCGGAGCTCACAGACGAGCATGGATCTGGCGCGTCGGGGCGAGCTGGAATGAGCGAGATGGCGCCGTAGATGCGCATCAGCGCGGTGAATCTGGGACGTGCGGAGTTGGGGCCGGAAACCCGCCGGAGTACCGCCGGCGGCGAGATCCTGTGAAGAAAACGGCGGTCAACACCGGCGAAGCAGTAGAGGATGAAAACAAGAGGTGAAGAGGTCCTTGAGAGCAAGGAGACTACCACGAAGCCCAAGGAGGGGTCGGTGGAGCCGGGGGTGGCCGGAGTGGCCGCAATCGAAGCTTTTTCCGCCGGGTTCGGAGAAGGAATTGGCGAAATTGGCGTCGATTCGGAGCGCGAGGGGACGATTCCTTGCAGGAGGATGGAGAGGACGGCGATGCGCTTCTCCTGGTACTCTCGGCTTGCCGCGGGGTGGACGGAGGTGACAACACGGTCAAGGTTTCTTCACGGGGGCCATGGTTCTGTGTGTAGTTTGCTTCTCTGTTTCCTTGCGTGAAGAGAAAAAGTTGGAGGGAAGAGAAGCTGGCGGCGCAAGGGAAGGAAGGGGGCTAGGGTTTCTATGGCTTGAGAGGAGTTAAAAGGGGAGGGGTGGTTGGCGTCGTAGTGGTGGAGTGTGACGCCGGGCAAGGAAAAGAGAACACGCTTCTCTCGTGCTCTCCCAGGAAGACGACAGGGAAAAAGAGATACCCTTTGGATGGGGATGGTGGGCTAAAGGAGCCAAGGGGAGAGGCAGGCTTTAGGAAGAAAGATGGGCTCCAAGCAAGGATGGATCAAAATTGGAGAGAGGAGGTTATTTTGAAATATCAAAATAATATAATTTAGAACTTAGCAAATATTTGAAACAGATTTGGAATTAGTTTTTCAACATATCCAAATAATAATATTTGGGTTTTATTATTATTGAAAATAAGGTAGACGGAGAAGGGTTCATATAAAGAACCATATGAGAGGAAAACACAAAATAGTTTTTATTCAAAATAATTTTTATTTGATAAAATCTTATGGATAATATGATGCATGATGCCATGATGATGCACAAAATAAAAACACAAGCAAATCTAATAGGGGTGCTACCCAGGTCGTTACATGGCATAAGTTTTTGGTTGCCATGGATAGGTCTCATAGGAGTGCAGGTTGTAGGCGGTTATAAGTACGCGGGGCATTGATGATGTTATGCGAGTAGGCCTTTAAACTGGGAGGTGGCACAAGAAGATTTTAGTAAGGAATGGTTCCTTTCCAGAGGAATGGAATGGTTCCATCCCCGCGTTCGGTTTGGACAAAAAGGAGGTACAGAATGGTACTGTTTTTTGTTCGGTTGGAGGAATTGGAGAGCAGAACGGAATGTGGTTAAACTAAACTTTTGTCTAAGAATCGTAATTAACAATGGCAAATAGCCTTTTAAATCTTAAAATCGTAATTAACAACGCCTAATGGCCTTTTTAATCTTAAAATCGTAATTAATGTTATTTTTTGTATGGTCGGGGAATTTGGAGAGTAGAACGGAATGAAGTTAAAGTTTAATCTTTTGTCTAAAAATCGTAATTAATAGTGGCAAATGGCCTTTTTAATCTCAAAATCATAATTAACAACAACTAATAATTTTTTTGGTTGGATTAGTGAAGTGCTTTGTAATTAATAGCGGCTAAGTAACAGCCGTTCCACCACATTCCACCGATTCGGTGGAATGGGTGCATTCTGCATATGGGGAGAATATTCCCTTTCGAGGAACCACTCGGTTCCGTTCCATTCCACAACCGAACACAAGAATGGGCTCTAGGTGCGGAACGGTTCCATTCCATTCCACTTGGTTCTGGAACCATGATACCATGCATCGTTGACATAGTAACATGTAGTATTAATTGTATCATACACACCATACTTTTATATATGATACTATGCATTGTGACTAGTATTACTGACCTCATATATACGCTTACTTAGGTCAAACAATGGTCTTTTAAGTAGTATCGGTTTAATGAAGGTTGACCTATTTTTAACTTCATTTGTGCACTAGTAGATATGATTTGGCCCATTTTTATCCATAGGCTCATCTGATGTGATGTCTGCTATATATATTGTCTTCGATGAGTATCACGCGCATTACATACTCATACCATAGAACGAAGATGAAACCCCTTACCCTCAGCGACGTACGCAACATGGTGTTTGGGTTGAATGGCCCACCCTATTTTAAAATGTTTTAGTTAGTTATTTATGTAAAAAATTATCACATATAAAGTGGAAAAAAGAAAATTAGTAAGGTGTGCCCACCTGGCCTACGGTTGTTTTGTGCGTCCTCCACTGCGTACTCCTCTTGATCTGTGACGATGAACATAGTTCTTTAGAACACATGCAACACTTACAGTTGATAGGCCGTTGCAAAGCTAATCAATGATAAAACCTGCTTTTATAATCCATTGTACTTTGATTTAATTAGTCCCTCTAATGGACCCCAACTATGTGTGCTTGAGATTTAGCAAAATGCTTTGCCGCCGTGCCACAGAACAAATAATAAACAGACCAATCAAGTTTTTATCATTGCTAGACCTAACTAAGTGTTCAAGTGCTCAATTTTGACCACATTAGAGTTGAGGGGCCAAACATAATTCTTAAATACTTGAGGGACCGAACATATACTTCTAAACACCCGAGGGACAAGACAAATTTGAGTACTATTGTTATTATTAGACTAGTCACAATGGGGAGTATCATATAATAGTATCATGCATATGATACTAATGTACGATATTATTTTCACAATCCATAGTATCATCATGTAGTAGTATAATATGTTACATGTATTTAGTGATTTGTAGAATCTCAATACAAAAGTGTGTACAAGATTTGTTTGGCAGTAATTTTTCTAGTTCTACATGCTATGATACGATATCTACCTATGATACCACTATCGTCTCTTTCATCATTAACTGATATGACGCATCAACATTTTGCATGCATGTAGTGCATGATACTACTTATGATATTGCCATTGTGAGTAGTCTCCCTTTGTCCTAGAGTACAATGCCAATTTGTTTTCAGAGGCAAACTTAGACTAATACTTGGGCCCGCCAATTATGAGTTGCATGTCATTCAGAACTATATCATCGGATGCTTGTTTCGATGAACTTTCCAATGGTATATTTTGCGGATGTCATAAAATTAGGCTGGTCATACTATTTCTATAGTGGGTAGTATCATGGAGTAGTATCATAGTAATGCTACATTTATTATTTTTTAGAATCTCAATGCAAATTTGTGTACAAGATTTGTTTAGCATTAAGTTTTCTCGTTGTTTGCGCTATGATACAGTATCTACCTATGTTACACTAATCTCCTCTCTCCTACTTAATTAGCTGCCACATCAACATTTTTGTGGGACCAATGTGTATGATACTAGCTATGATACTAGCACTATCATGTGGGTACCTAAATCTCGAGTCAAAGTTTGACACGAAACCGATGTGGACTTTATTCATGGTGGAAGGGAGTAACAATCATAAGCACATTATTATTATTGATTGAACAACATTTTATTTGATGTGCCATAAGAAGTTTAGAAACTCCTAGCCCCCGGAGGTGGCGTTTTGGCACACGCGTGCATATGCACCAATTATAGAAAATGATTAAAAAAATTATATAAATGTTAATTTTTTTGGTATACATTGTGACATCATATGTTCGTTCACAAGTTTTCGTGGAAAAACGACATTTTGTGTGGCGTGTAAAAAAAGGCAAAAAATATACTGTACGTAGTCGTGTTACAACATCAAAATTTGTCTTTTTTAGAGGAGCCACATAATTTTTTTGTGAGAAAACTTGTGTACCAACATAAAATGTCTAGATATACATGTAAAATTTTAGTTTAGAATTTTTTGACACTTTGAAATATGGATTCACATAATGGGAGCATATGCTCCTATGAGGCAAAGTGCATTTCCGCTAGCCCCCGCCATTTCTTATATCTCTATATTGTCTATATATCTATACCTCTACCTCTACCCCCTTGGATTCCTGAACAGACGTACAGTACTAGTAGGGCCTACTATTTATTATTATTACATACTCTAAAAAAAAACCTACTGCAGCCAAAATTTAATATCATCGAGCGGTAAAATTCCCCGCCAACGCCCAAATATCTCGCGCCGCAAAGTTTCAGATCTGCGAATATTTTTTTCCTCAAAAGAAGGACTGCGAAATTCCCTTCTACTCCTCTATCGCCCAGCTTCGCCCTAGTTTCGCCCGCAAGCCCTCAGAGAAACCGCCCCTCTTGCCTACCTCCAGACCTTCCCGGCCGCCGCACCGGAAAATCACCGCCGCACTTCGCCGTTCAAGCTGCCACGGCTTCAAACCCCGAGGCTGCCCTATCCGCTTGATCCGCACCTACTCCGGCGTCCACCGCACCGTATCTCGTTCGCCGACTCTATCGACCACCGCACCTGACCAGCTTCGCCGACACCGACGCCCCCGTGCACTGCACATCATCTGCTTCACCGACCTTCTAGTTCGGCCGGCGCGCTGAACACTTCATCGACCGCCCAGCATGTCCTTCTCCGACCCCCCAAGATCTGCTTCCCCGGCACCCACCGCAACAGCAGTCCCCTCGCCGACCTCCACGTCACCCGTAAGAACGCGGAACACGTCTAAACGCCGCCCAGAAATAGGTAACCAGACATCCCTGCGCGTTTTGTTCTGTTAGGAGTATTGCAGCTGACTGTATTTCTGAATTCGTGCTATATTTCTAACTTACAAGTGCTTTCGTTGATAACCACCTCATCCTTTAGGTTTAAACACGACGCATAAGTATGTTTTTCCGTGACCAAACCCACCCATTCGCTGAAACTCTACATGGTATCAGAGCCTAGGTTTCCTTCCTGCTAGCCGCCACAAACAGTACCAAACAAGTTCTTCCTTTGATCACAAAACCCACCGTTGAGATGTAGAAATCCAGGCGGCGGGAGGCCGCATCAGGTGCTCTGCGTGGGTTGCGGCTATCACACACAGCGATGTGAGCTGTGTGAGATCGGCGGCTGCTCGCGCGGGGAGAAAGAAGAGGGTGAAGATCGTTTTGGTTTAGAAAGGAGAGAAGAGGAAGTGAATCCGTGGCAGAGAGATCTGGATCCGTGTGAGGGGCAGAAGTTGGAGGCGTGCGGAGTGGGGCGAGCCTTTGAGCGCAGGGCGGAGCCGGAGGTTGGTGCTGGACGTTGACCAGCGCGAGCCGGTCGATGTGGCCAGGTGCGGTCCGCCAGGTTGGCCAGGGCGCGCAGACGAGGCGCCATCCGAGTGGAAGTGAGGAGAAAATGGAGATGTGAGGCTGTGAGGATATGTGGTGATGGAGTTGATGAGGCTGCGGTTGAGTCGTGATGGAGTTGATGAGGCTGCGGTTTAGTGGTGATGGTGATGGTTGTGGATATGTCCAGGGGAAAGGCATGCGTGCCTGAGGTGAGACTGGTTGAGGCCTGACCGGGGGATAGGCATGGGTGCTTGAGGAGTGGATGGTTGAGGCAGGAGTTGGCTGGGGGTTTGTGGGAGAGACGGAAGAGGTCAGTGGCCGGGCAGAGTGGAGAAGAGAGGCTGAGGACATTGAGGCGAGTGTGGATGGTTCTGCGGAACTTGTGTGGTGAGGCAGCCGGGGTTGTTGAGGACGTGTATGGTTAGGAGTTGTGCGTATCCCAGATGGTTGAAGCTGGATATCTTCGCTGCTGATGAAGAGATGAATCGAGATGACAAGATGATGGAAAGTGCAATGCTGTCATGTATCCTAGGAGTTATGCTGAATGTTCATTACTGGTAGTTGTCATATGTGTCATGTTGTTGTTGCAAGATGGCCATGGTTGTTTACCCATGATCATCTTGAGGGGGTGTGTTGGACCATGAGTGAGTTTAGTAGTAGCGCTGTAGTAATATTGTATCCAGTGTGAGGCCCATAGAGGCCCATGTCCAGTAGTATTGTAACCCTAACTCAGATGATATAAATACACAGTGTGGTGGTCTGAGTAACCTAACCCACCCATTCGCTGAAACTCTACAAAATATGAGCCACCAATCATGAGCCGTTGAATGCTCTACATGTCCACGATTGACAACAACAACAACAACAAAGCCTTTATTCCCAAACAAGTTGGGGTAGGCTATACAAGTCCACAATTGACACGATTACAATTTCTCACTATTTGGCCGTAGGCTACTGCTCTAGTTACATCATGTTTGATATCTTTCTGCGATCCTGTATTACATGTTTATGCACGTCATAATGCTTCTACTACTATTTGGTGTCAATTTAATTATAGCAAAGCCGTGACTCGTAACTGTTTGTTGTTATTACACGTGCAGCAGGCACATCTTACACTCATAAACGTAGAGTAAAGCTCGCCTATAATCATGTAAGTACCTGCTGTTTTTTGTATATTGCTTAATGCAAACTTCTATATCTTGGACCTGTTTCTGTTTACAATTGGCCTCTCCTTCATGCAGAGGAGAAACAGTGAGGCACCAGGTTCTTCTGTCCAAGTACCCGATGAGGTCCGTGTGACTCAAAAAAAAGCTCACGTAAGTTCCCTGTTTTTTTTGGAATGTTAATTTACCTCCTGTGCATAGTTCAATTGCATCATTTTCTGTATGTTGCACTACCTAAGTTGCCTAATGGAATCTAATAAAATATAAACAATGACCATATGGAACATTGCACACTGCCTTTGACCCATCTGGCATCCGGCATGCCTGGGTATAAGTTACATGATTTGGCTATGTTAATACAAGTCCTGAAATTCTATTATGTTAATTTTTTGCCTGTTGCTTCATTGAGTTTGCCTGTTGTTCCATGGCTAGTGCATGAAGTTTGATAGAAATGATCCTAGCTGAAATGATGCACTTCGTGTTTTTTTATTGCTTTATTCCTAACCTAGCTTCCTATTCTACTTGAAACATGATTGCTTTATTCCTAACCTAGCTTCCTATTCTACTTGAAACATGGTGAAAAAATAGTTATATTACTTGTTTAAATGTCTAGCTTTGTTTTTCTGAGTCCCATTGACATGATGTGGTATATCCATATTCAAATGATCTGGCTGTTTATATAATACGCTCCATGTTCAATTGCTTCATTCAGTTTCTAGTAATCTATTATACATGATGCACATGGTGCTACTTGTTATATGCCCTTTTTTGTTTGAGTTTGATCATGAATTCAAGATTAAGCATTGCCTAAACGTTGACCAACGTAGGAAGATTCCCTCCCTTGTCTATACGTTGTGAGATAGATGATGAGACCTCTCTAGCAGCGAATTTATACGCGCTAGATAACACCCCGTTTAATTCGGTCCTGTTGGGACTCGAACCCGGGTGGGCTGGCTGCGCACTCGCAAGCCTTGCCACTGAGCTAGCACTCAGTTCTCAGATTAAGCAATGCCTCGTTATGCTTAATTTAAATGTTATGGCACTTCATACAAGCCATACAATTAATTGTTGCATTGACCTTCTGCGATGTCGAAGGCACTATCTGAGTCATGCTTAAATCAATCATACATTATTTTCCTAATTGTATCAAATCCAACATGCACATCTTTTGACTGTATTTGGCTATTTGCTAGATTTCTTCTGTGCAGTGACCTGGCTTCGTTATTGGGCACATGATGTCTAGTTGCTTGGTTCATTGTATACATCATCGCCATGATCTAGTTTGGTTTGTTCTAAGAGGCATGTGGCTTAACTGGTTTCTTTGTTGTATCTGCCCATGGTTCTTTCAAAATTATGTCAACAATGCTGTTTGTTTGCCTTGTATTGTATTGCATTTTAACTTGTTTTGTCTTAGTTTCAGCCTGCAAACAAAGCTGTAATGTCAGTAGGGACAACCCATTTATCAAGTGTTGCGGTCATTTCACAGAGCAACAGTGACAGTGGCACGTGCTCTCATTGGTCCACTGAGTCCAGTACACCAACCATTCCAGAAGAAATAGATGTACGAGGCTCTATTTTGGATTGCTTGTTGTGTTATATCAGCTCAATGATGTTCTTGAAATTGGAGGTCTTTTATTGCATCATATGATGTTGTAACTTGTTTTATCTAAATTTCAGGCTTCAAATAAAGCTACAATGCCAGAAGCAAGGGCCAATGCCTCAAGTATTGATGTTTCACAAAGCAGCAGTGAGAGTGCATATTGCTCGCATAGGCCCATGGTATCTATTGGTCAACTTAATCCGGCACAAAGAGATTTGGGGGATGCACTCCAAGAGGCAGTTGATATATTTGGGCGGGAAAACAAAGATGCTGATGAATTAATTGCCAAGACACGCCAAGAGATACATGAATTGAAAAATAGGCAAACTTTGACAGAAAATGTTCTAAAGAATCTCCTATGCACTTGTCATGGTAAGCCAGTTGTGATGTGTCTGGGAATTGAAGGTGTCTAAATAAACTTTGATTCTGTTGTTCAGTCAAGTGGACTGCTGATGCCAATGCTGTAACTAATTACTGCTCAAAATTTCGTTCAAAATTTCGTGGTCTGTAATAATTGCAAATTTTGTTGTTGTACTAAAATTAGATATGTTCCATGTGGCTGCTGTATTTTGTGTGAAATAATATCCTGATGTGTACTTCAATTAAACCATAAATCGACTGCATGCTGAAAATTTGAATCTGAGCGCACGTGTGAACTGTTTTCTGCTCGTAATGCAATAAAGGCTGTTTCTTCGAAGGACTACGTACATGGGGAACGGGATCCTCTAACTTGAAGGTGAAAAGTTAGAGAAGCTACAGTACTCTAACTTTCCTTCCCCCAAACCATATGTCTAAAATCCAAATAATTTAAATTAATTTGCACAATACAAACTTGTGTCTTGCATTTGAAGTAATTACATGCAGAGAAAATTATGGTGTAATAAAATTTAGTTTAGTTTTTAAACATCTACAGTAATCACCTTTATTAGTTAAAGACAGTGCATAACCTTGTACTTATGCTACAGAAGCCTGACTTTGCTTCTTTATTTTTCCTGACTTAGCTCCTTCACGTTAGAGGATACGGTTCC
This sequence comes from Lolium multiflorum, assembly GCA_030979885.1. Taxonomy (NCBI): domain Eukaryota; kingdom Viridiplantae; phylum Streptophyta; class Magnoliopsida; order Poales; family Poaceae; genus Lolium; species Lolium multiflorum. The sequence continues at coordinate 155,279,985 of CM061753.1, forward strand.
CGTACATGGTAGCCCATTAATAATTATGCCTGCTAGCAAGATAGATGGTCCTTATTATAGTCAGGCATGTCAACTTGTATGATTAAAAGTAGTTCGTACACATTAAATCTACCATCTGCATTTTTCTCTGTAATAACTTTTCTTTTTACACAACTCAAAACTTGTCTGGCTAATATGAAATTTGAGATGGCAAAACCCGGGAAAGATAAAGATATCACCAAAAACTCTTTCCTGCGAAATGCTGGGTTTTGAAGCCCAAGTCCAAGTCTTTCTCTGCTCAAGTTTTGGAGGAACAACTCCAAGTAGAACGAGTTGCAACAGCTATGCTAAGAACAAAAGTTGACATGTTGAGATCGAGATTAGAAGCATGTGATGCCCTATTGCACGAGGCCAATCAAGTTCGTTATAATCTCCCAAAGACTAAGAAAATGCCATAGATAATTGGAGATGAACACTAACATAGTGAGTACATTGGTCTTGTGAAATGTTTCCTTAGATTAAGGCACCGTTCAGACTTTTGTTGGTGGATGCATTTATCTGCGGTTGGGATCAACTTGGTAGTTGTTCCTGTGGATGTTATATAAATTAATTGCCTAGCCTTTTTTGAATCAGTTCGAACTTAAATGGTATCATAGCCAAGGTCTCAAGTTTGAATTGTCGAACGTGTGGTTTAATTTAATCTCTGTCGGGCGGCAAAATCTCCCACCAATCCTGAAATATTTCAAACGCATTTTTGAATGGGATTAAGAAGATAGATCATGATCATGGTAGTGACCTATATTCAACGTGATGATGATTTGATTTTGCACTCGGCCTTGAACAGAGGTACTAGTACGGTGTCACAATTTTTTATCATTATACTTGGACGGTAGCCAAATTCAAAATCTCATAGCGGCAAAACTTCCCGCCCACAAAATACAAATATTTCACACGCTTCCAAATTCCCATTCTACCCCTGTGGAGATGACAGCAAAGTCGGTTGGTGAGGGGTTTGCCCGTCATTTTTTCGATCACCACCTCCCTAGCCCGGAAACCCTCCCAAAAAAATACATTTCCTTCAGTCTCTCTCTGAGACCCACCGGAACTTCTCAAGTCCCTCTCTCTACCACCTCCACGACCACCGCACCGGAACATCCCCGCCGGACTTCCCTGGCCTACCCGGCCTCGCGATCCTCGTCATCCGGCTGCCTGCCGGAGCCGCTTCATCGACGCCGTCATCAACCGGACGGCTCATCCAGCGTCTACCGTCGCAGTGCGGTATCGTCCACCCCGCCGGAGCCGCTTCGCCGGATCCGTCGTCCACCGCATCGGATCTTGCTCACCGACACCGCTGTGCATGAACCGGATCTGCTTCACCGGCGCCTTGCATGATCTAAACTCTTCTACTGTCGCTTTTCTATTGCTTGCCTGCAAGTTCTTGTTTAATCTGGGGGAACCTGTTTGTGCTAACGACGCGCCGTTACGTCTTTGCAGATGAGATGAGTAACCATGAAGTGTAATGGCCGTCTCTCCAACCCCAAGTAGCACATGTAGTGTACTTCATCACCGGATCTATCAACCCCAGGAAGATCTGCTGTGACTCCCACAAAGTGCTTCTCCTAATGTAAGTCCCTTGTTTTAGCGCCATGTTCTTGGTTCAGATGCTTGTTTGTCTGAAGCTCTTTTAGTTCATTCCTAGCTATGACCGTAACACCTTGCTATTTTCTAGTTCATTGCTAACTTTAAGCGATTGAACATTTTGGTTTGCATTCCCTGCTCTGTAGATGTAGCCATCATAACTTCTATCTTGCTCAGTCGTTGTTACAAAAATTATAGGCTGCTACTATTTTGTTCATGCCAATATTGTTCTTCAAAAGCTGCTATCACTCTGCTATCTAGCTATGACCGTAAGTATTTAGTTTGGCATGCTATCACTCTGCTATCTAGCCTGTAGTACAAATAAACTTGTCATACTACTAGATAATAATTTTGTGTGCCATCTTGTTCTTCAAAAGCTGCATTATTGACTTGTTTCTCTGACTTGGCATGACGCTCACATATGGAATGCTGAACATATTGGTTTGCATTCCCTCTTATACAAGTTCACAGGTGATCCCACTATATTCTGTATCTGGTCCATCCTAAGCTCCAGCATTAACTATCCTCTATGTGTTGCTCATTACAAGTTTATATCCCGAAACATCTTGATTTGCATCCCCTTCACTATAAGTTCAGGAGTATTATTTAGTTCACGGCCAATTTGAAGTAATTGCACTTGGCACATGTTGGTTCACATTCCCTCCTCTTTAGCTTTTGCCATCGTAACTTCTATTTTTGGTTTACATTCCCTGCTCTGTAGATGTAGCCATCATAACTTCATCTTGCTCAGTCGTTGTTACAAAATTTATAGCCAAATGTTATTCCCTGAACATGTTGGTTTGCATGGGACTCGACAGTAGTAAGTCTGCTGTTTCATTTTAACGTGCTCTGTTATATTGGCTGTTGGTATGCGGCATGCACTCTTTGTTTGCTTATTGTGCGCATTACAATGATCTTCTTATAACGACGAAATGATGAGTTCCAAATTCTTTGGCAAACAATATTGTAGTGTCTTTGCCTTTCCATTGTTGCTGTCTTAACTTGTAAGGTCTTTGTTTCAGATATAGGTGGTGCATGGACAACTTAAAAGATTGCCGAATGGCTTCATTGTATTGCTAGGTTCAATTACCATTCAATTTCTCTGGGTTCTGTAATATTTTTTCAAAGCCTTGCAGCTGATGTAATATTTAGTTAGTTTTTATAGTTCTTTCGCGCATTTTTTCTATGGTGCTTGTGGTAAGTGAGGCTATCCGACAGAAATCATGTGCTGCGTAAATATTCTCAGTATCAAAATCACAAATTCCCATCCCTTAAACGGCCCAATTAAGCGAAATCACATAAGTGCCGGCCCGCAAAATCCTAAAGCGCCTATTATGCAACTAAACATATAAACAGCACTTGATTTATGGTTGGCCCACTAATTGGGCCGGTCCACCTACTTTAATGTGGACCCCACCCACATCTGGGCGGCCACCCAAAGCGGGCCCCACAAGCTTATTGGGCCGATACGTCTCCAACGTATCGATAATTTCTTATGTTCCATGCTACTTTATTGATGATACCTACATGTTTTATGCACATTATATGTCGTATTTATTTTACGGAACTAACCTATTAACAAGATGCCGAAGAGCCGATTCTTGTTTCTGCTGTTTTGGTTTCAGAAATCCTAGTAAGGAAATATTCTCGGAATTGGACGAAATCTTCGCCCAGGGTCCTATTTTTGCACGGAGCTTCCAGAAGACCGAAGAGGGAAGGAAGTGGGGCCACGAGGCGCCGTCACCATAGGGCGGCGCGGCCCAGGCCCTGGCCGCGCCGACCTATGGTGTGGGGCCCTCGTGTGGCCCCCCACGTTGCCCTTCGCCTACTTAAAGCCTCCGTCGCGAAAACCCCAGTACCGAGAGCCACGATGCGGAAAACCTTCCAGAGACGCCGCCGCCGCAAATCCCATCTCGGGGGATTCAGGAGATCGCCTCCGGCACCCTGGAGAGGGGATTCATCTCCCGGAGGACTCTTCATCGCCATGATCGCCTCCGGAGTGATGAGTGAGTAGTTCACCCCTGGACCATGGGTCCATAGCAGTAGCTAGATGGTCGTCTTCTCCTTGTTGTGCTTCATTGTTGGATCTTGTGAGCTGCCTAACATGATCAAGATCATCTATATGTAATACTATATGTTGTGTTTGTCGGGATCCGATGGATAGAGAATACTATGTTATGGTGATTATCAATCTATTGTTTATGTGTTGTTTATGATCTTGCATGCTCTCCGTTATTAGTAGAGGCTCTGGCCAAGTTTTTACTCTTAACTCCAAGAGGGAGTATTTATGCTCGATAGTGGGTTCATGCCTTCATTGACACCTGGGACAGTGACAGAAAGTTCTAAGGTTGTGATGTGCTGTTGCCACTAGGGATAAAACATTGATGCTATGTCTAAGGATGTAGTTGTCGATTACATTACGCACCATACTTAATGCAATTGTCTGTTGCTTTGCAACTTAATACTGAATGGGGTTCGGATGATAACCTGAAGGTGGACTTTTTAGGCATAGATGCAGTTGGATGGCGGTCTATGTACTTTGTCGTAATGCCCAATTAAATCTCACTATATTTATCATATCATGTACATGCATTGTTATGCCCTTTTCTATTTGTCAATTGCCCGACTGTAATTTGTTCACCCAACATGCTTTTATCTTATGGGAGAGACACCTCTAGTGAACTGTGGACCCCGGTCCTATTCTTTACATAGCATACAATCTCTGCAATACTTGTTTTTTACTTGCAAATAATCACCTTCCACTCGATACGCTTAATCCTTTGTTACAGCAAGCCGGTGAGATTGACAACCTCACTGTTTCGTTGGGGCAAAGTACTTTGGTTTTGTTGTGCAGATTCCACGTTGGCGCCGGAATCCCTGGTGTTGCGCCGCATCACATTTCGCGACCATCAACCTTAAACGTGCTTCTTGGCTCCTCCTGGTTCGATAAACCTTGGTTTCTTCTGAGGGAAAACTTGCTTTGTGCGCATCATACCTTCCTCTTGGGGTTCCCCGGACGTGTACATTTACGCGCATCAAGCCTGTTTTCTGGCGCCGTTCGGGGAGATCAAGACACGCAAGGGGAGTCTCCACTTCTCAATCTCTTTACTTTGTTTTTGTCTTGCTTTATTTTATTTACTAATTTGTTTGCTGCACCTAAACAAAACACAAAAAAATTAGTTGCTAGCTTTACTTTATTTACTGTGTCTTGCTCTCATATCAAAAACACAAAAAAATTAGTTACTTGCATTTAGTTTACTTTTGTTATCATGTCTAGTTCTGTACTTGTTACTTCTTCACCTAAGGAATTAGTTTTTACTTTTAAACAAGGGGATGAGGAAAGTTTTAAAGATGCTTGGTCGAGAATTTTTACTTCTTATCGTAAAGCTGAACCTCAAATGACGCTAAGTTTGCTCCTTAGTAATTTTTATTTTGGTCTTATGATTCGCTATAGATATGCCTTGGATGCTGTAGTGGGAGGAGATTTCCTTCATTGCAATGGGGATCAAGCTTTTAATGCCATAAAGAAGTTGGTTGCATCACATGATTCAGCTAATAACTTTGATTCAGCCCTTATTAGCATTTATAATAGATTAAACACTCTTGAGACAAGGGCATCTTGCTTGAATGAAAATTATAGATATGTTCGTAACCGTCTTGATCAAGTTTTAGTGAACTCTGAACCTTCATTATGGGATCCTACTATTAAAATTGTTATCGGTGACCAAACTCTTCATGCCAATTGTGATATTATGTCTGAATTTTGCTTAATGCCTAAGAGTATTCATGAATCTTTGCAACTTTGGGGATTCGTTGAAGGGGGAGAAGGAATAACTCTTATTGATAACTCTGTTATAATCCCTAAAGGAATAGCTGCGGGTGTGCATACAACCATTCTTGGTAGAACAATATCCATTGATTATCTTGTTATTGAATGTGCAGGAACAGGACAAATCACACTCGGAAGATCCCTGCTGAAACTATTGGGGGCAGTCATAGATATGGGAGAAGGCACCCTAAAATTCACCTCTACACCTGGGGGTAGACATGTATTCCCTAAACCAAAGAGTAAGAAAAAGAACAAGAAAGGTAAGGGTAAAGCCCAAGGTAATGTTGATGCCTCATCTCTTGATAATACTTGATTTGCACTTTCTGCGCCTAGCTGAAAGGCGTTAAAGAAAAGCGTTTATGGGAGACAACCCATGTTTTTACTACAGCAATTTTTTGTTTTGTTGAGTCTTGGAAGTTGTTTACTACTGTAGCAACCTCTCCTTATCATGTTTTTGTGCCAAGTAAAGTTTCTATGTCAAAGTTGATGTTATATTTGGGATCGCTGCGCAGAAACAGCATTGCTGTCTGTCACGAATCTGGGCACAGTTCTCTGTAGGAAATTCGAAAAAATCTGCCAATTTACGAGCGTGATCCTCAGATATGTACGCAACTTTCATTAGTTTTGAGTTTTTCCATTTGAGCAAGTCTGGTGCCAGCTTTAAATTCGTCTTTACGGACTGTTCTGTTTTTGACAGATTCTGTCTTTTATTTCGCATTGCCTCTTTTGCTATGTTGGATTCATTTCTTTGATCCATTAATGTCCAGTAGCTTTATGCAATGTCCAGAAGTGTAAGAATGATTGTGCCACCTCTGAACATGTGAATTATTAATTGTGCACTAACCCTCTAATGAGTTTGCTTGAAGTTTGGTGTGAAGGAAGTTTTCAAGGGTCAAGAGAGGAGTATGATATACTATGATCAAGAGGAGTGAAAGCTCTAAGCTTGGGGATGCCCCCGTGGTTCACCCCTGCATATTCTAAGAAGACTCAAGCGTCTAAGCTTGGGGATGCCCAAGGCATCCCCTTCTTCATCGACAACATCATCAGGTTCCTCCCCTGAAACTATATTTTTATTCAGTCACATCTTGTGTTCTTTACTTGGAGCGTCGGTTTGTTTTTTTTTTGTTTGAATAAAATGGATCCTAGCATTCACTTTGTGGGAGAGAGACACGCTCCGCTGTTGCATATGGACAAATATGTCCTTAGGCTTTACTCATAATGTTCATGGCGAAGTTTCTTCTTCGTTAAATTGTTATATGGTTGGAATTGGAAAATGCTGCATGTAGTAATTCTAAAAATGTCTTGGATAATGTGATACTTGGCAATTGTTGTGCTCATGTTTAAGCTCTTGCATCATATGCTTTGCACCCATTAATGAAGAAATACATAGAGCTTGCTAAAATTTGATTTGCATATTTGGTCTCTCTAAGGTCTAGATAATATCTAGTATTGAGTTTTGAACAACAAGGAAGACGGTGTAGAGTCTTATAATGTTTACAATATGTCTTTTATGTGAGTTTTGCTGCACTGGTTCATCCTTGAGTTTGCTTCAAATAACCTTGCTAGCCTAAACCTTGTATCGAGAGGGAATACTTCTCATGCATCCAAAATCCTTGAGCCAACTACTATGCCATTTGTGTACACCATACCTACCTACTACATGGTATTTCTCCGCCATTCCAAAGTAAATTGCTTGAGTGCTACCTTTAAAATTCCATCATTCACCTTTGCAATATATAGCTCATGGGACAAAATAGCCTTAAAAACTATCGTAGTATTGAATATGTACTTATGCACTTTATCTCTTATTAAGTTGCTTGTTGTGCGATAACCATGCTTCTGGGGAACGCCATCAATTACTCTTTATTGAATATCATGTGAGTTGCTATGCATGTCCGTCTTGTCTGAAGGATCTATCACCTTAGTGGTTGGAGCATGCAAAATTGTTAGAGAAGAACATTGGGCCGCTAACTAAAGCCATGAATCATGGTGGAAGTTTCAGTTTTGGACATATATCCTCAATCTCATATGAGAATAATAATTTTGCTACATGCTTATGCATTAAAGAGGAGTCCATTATCTGTTGTCCATGTTGTCCCGGTATGGATGTCTAAGTTGAGAATAATCAAAAGCGAGAAATCCAAAATGCGAGCTTTCTCCTTAGACCTTTGTACAGGCGGCATGGAGGTACCCCTTTGTGACACTTGGTTGAAACATGGCATGCAAAGATCCGGTAGTCCAAGCTAAGTAGGACAAGGTGCGGGCACTATTAGTATACTATGCATGAGGCTTGCAACTTGTAAGATATAATTTACATAACTCATATGCTTTATTACTACCGTTGACAAAATTGTTTCATGTTTTCAAAATAAAAGCTCTAGCACAAATACATCAATCGATGCTTTCCTCTTTGAAGGGCCATTCTTTTACTTTTATTGTTGAGTCAGTTTACCTATCTCCCTCCACCTTAAGAAGCAAACACTTGTGTGTGTGCATTGATTCCTACATACTTGCATATTGCACTTGTTATATTACTTTATGTTGACAATATCCATGAGATATACATGTTATAAGTTGAAAGCAACCGCTGAAACTTAATCTTCCTTTGTGTTGCTTCAACACCTTTACTTTGATTTATTGCTTTATGAGTTAACTCTTATGCAAGACTTATTGATGCTTGTCTTGAAGTACTATTCATGAAAAGTCTTTGCTATATGATTCACTTGTTTACTCATGTCATTACCTTTGTTTTGATCGCTGCATTCATTACATATGTTTACAAATAGTATGATCAAGATTATGATGGCATGTCACTTCAGAAATTATCTTTGTTATCGTTTTACCTGCTCGGGACGAGCAGAACTAAGCTTGGGGATGCTGATACGTCTCCAACGTATCGATAATTCTTATGTTCCATGCTACATTATTGATGATACCTACATGTTTTATGCACATTATATGTCGTATTTACGCATTTTGGAACTAACCTATTAACAAGATGCCGAAGAGCCAGTTGCTGTTTCTGCTGTTTTTGGTTTCAGAAATCCTAGTAAGGAAATATTCTCGGAATTGGACGAAACCTTCGCCCAGGGTCCTATTTTTGCACGGAGCTTCCAGAAGACCGAAGAGGGAAGGAAGTGGGGCCACGAGGCGCCGTCACCATAGGGCGGCGCGGCCCAGGCCTGGCCGCGCCGACCTATGGTGTGGGGCCCTCGTGTGGCCCCCCATGTTGCCCTTTCGCCTACTTAAAGTCGCACCCCCAGTACCGAGAGCCACGATACGGAAAACCTTCCAGAGACGCCGCCGCGAATCCCATCTCGGGGGATTCAGGAGATCGCCTCCGGCACCCCGGAGAGGGATTCATCTCCCGGAGGACTCTTCATCGCCATGATCGCCTCCGGAGTGATGAGTGAGTAGTTCACCCCTGGACCATGGGTCCATAGCAGAGTCGTCTTCTCCTTGTTGTGCTTCATTGTTGGACCTTGTGAGTTGCCTAACATGATCAAGATCATCTATATGTAATACTATATGTTGTGTTTGTCGGGATCCGATGGATAGAGAATACTATGTTATGGTGATTATCAATCTATTGTTTATGTGTTGTTTATGATCTTGCATGCTCTCCGTTATTAGTAGAGGCTCTGGCCAAGTTTTTACTCTTAACTCCAAGAGGGAGTATTTATGCTCGATAGTGGGTTCATGCCTTCATTGACACCTGGGACAGTGACAGAAAGTTCTAAGGTTGTGATGTGCTGTTGCCACTATGGATAAAACATTGATGCTATGTCTAAGGATGTAGTTGTCGATTACATTACGCACCATACTTAATGCAATTGTCTGTTGCTTTGCAACTTAATACTGAATGGGGTTCGGATGATAACCTGAAGGTGGACTTTTTAGGCATAGATGCAGTTGGATGGCGGTCTATGTACTTTGTCGTAATGCCCGAATTAAATCTCACTATATTTATCATATCATGTACATGCATTGTTATGCCCTTTTCTATTTGTCAATTGCCCGACTATAATTTGTTCACCCAACATGCTTTTATCTTATGGGAGAGACACCTCTAGTGAACTGTGGACCCGGTCCTATTCTTTACATAGCATACAATCTACTGCAATACTTGTTTTTTGTTTACTTGCAAACAATCACCTTCCACTCGATACGCTTAATCATTTGTTCAGCAAGCCGGTGAGATTGACAACCTCACAATTTCGTTGGGGCAAAGTACTTTGGTTTTGTTGTGCAGATTCCACGTTGGCGCCGGAATCCCTGGTGTTGCGCCGCATCACATTTCGCGACCATCAACCTTCAACGTGCTTCTTGGCTCCTCCTGGTTCGATAAACCTTGGTTTCTTTCTGAGGGAAAACTTGCCACTGTGCGCATCATACCTTCCTCTTGGGGTTCCCAACGGACGTGTACATTTACGCGCATCACCCACTAACTTGTTGGGCCAGCCCAACTGCTTTATGGCGGGCCCCACATTTATTATTGGGCCGGCCCACTATCTTGTTGGGCCAGCCCACTTGCTATATGATGGACCCCACAAACTAAATGGGCCGGCCCATTAACGGGAATGTGGGACCCACTGTGTGTTTGGTCGGCCCACTAGTTTGGTGGGCCCACTTGCTATATGGTGGACCCCACATACAAAATGGGCTGGCCCTTTAACAGGAAAGTGGGACCCACCTGTGTTTTTGTCCCGGCCCACTATCTTGTTGGGCCGGCCCTTTAAAAGGGACGTGGGTCCCACATGCTAATTGGGCCGGCCCACTTGCTATATGGTGGACCCCACATCCTAAATGGGCCAGCCCTTTAACAGGAAAGTGGGACCCACCTATGTTTTTGGCCCGGCCCACTGTCTTGTTGGGCCGACCCACTTGCTATATGGTGGACCCCACATACTAAATGGGTCGGCCCTTTAACAGCAAAGTGGGTCCCACATGCTAATTGGGCCGGCCCAATAACTTCTTGGGCCGGCCCAGTTGCTTTAAGGTGGACCCCACTTGTTAAATGGGCCGGCCCGATAACAGGAAAGTGGGCCCCACATGCCTTGTGGGCCGGCCCTTTTGCCTGTTGACCGGTCAAACGAGTGCATTCGGCCCGGCCCACATGCTTAGTGGGCCGGCCCATTAAATTTTGACCAGTCAACCTTAGAGGTTAGGCCCGGCCCACGTACTTAATGGACCAGCCCAGCTATATAGTTGACCGGTCAAACTAAGTCAGCTGGCCCGGCCCGCAAACTTAATGGGCCGGCCCGCTTAAGACGTGGCAGGCCTCGTGTGGGCCTACCATCTACCACGGGGTTTCAGCCGGTTAACGCCGTTAACTGCCAGTTAACGGCGTCGCCACGTGTCAGTTTGCATGACGTCAGCAGTCAACGGGCTCCCGAAAACACATGCGCAACGGTCCGATTTTCCGTGGCGGAAGGGCGCCCAAACGCGACGGACCGAAAAAAACGTCGTAGGACTTTGCCTGACGCAGTTTCGACAACAGAACCCATATCGTCGGGTTAGGCCCATAGGCGACGAAAAATACCCCTTAGTGGACGATTTTGGGACGTTGTCTATCAGAACTTTTCTTGTAGTGTCATATAGTCGCAACAATAATTCATGTTATTTTGATGTGTATCACTGATGCAAAATCATTGTTTCACTGCAACAAGTATACAGTTTACTGGAAGAAAAATATGTGTACTATTTCAGCATATACGATCTTACAAGATTGATTTGTGTTAACATGCAGGAGTCCTGATAATCTGGCACTGCAAGAATTCCTTCAACATAAAGGAATTTGTTTCACAACTGTTGACATCAGGGGTGACTCTAGCAGGTTTGCTAGAGATGGCATTAAAATTCCTAAACATAATTGGATTGACATTCAGGATATGATCAATTTCAATGGTCCTGGCAATAGGACTGGCATGGGTGATTTGGCAGCCGCCATCATTGACCCATCTTACAAAGACATGAAGACCAAGTTCCCTACTAGCAGCCACGATCAATGGGAGTGCATGCCATTGCCTGAAGTAAACTTGAGGTATGCTGCGATTGATGGGTATGTCAGTTTTGAGTTGTACAGGCGACTCAAAAAAATCAATGATGGGCAGCGTCAAGCACAACCAATTCCAAGGGAAGTGGTTTGCCCGGATTGCAAGGAAGCGGCTAGGTTGGCCGCTCTTCCCCCTGCCTGGCGCGACGAGAAGAAGCAGTGTGTCGGGACAACCTACTGGGAATTTGTATCTTATTGCTTTAGGCACAACATACCATTTGATCCGAAGAATATGCCACCATGGATAAAGGACCCGTGCGAGCCTACTTCGGGGTCTCCGTGGGATGGCGGTTCACATGGTGAGCAAGCTAGGGCAACGGCTGGATGTGGTGAGCTAGCAAGGGCAGGGCCTGTATCTGGTTGGGAAGCTCCAACAAGGATTCCCGACACACGAAGTGCGAACGAGTGCAGAACTTGGACTGCCAACCCATGGGAGGCAGGTACAAGCGGCACCGGCAAGCGCATCAAGAGGGATGATGATAATTGGTGAACTAGGCTGGCGTTATATGTTTCCAAGATTGTACATAAGTTTAGAATTATGAACTGGTAGTATTGTTTAGGTGATGTAATTACTTTTGCAACAATGTGTATGAGGTTTCAGAACCACGCATCCTTATTTAAACATGTTTAAAACATGAAAATGAAAAGGTAAGCCTGCATCCTTCTTAGTCACTCCAAAATGAAGCTTTTGGGAAGGTATTTGAAATTTCCATGTTTGAAACCCAAAACGACTTCTCTTCGTGATTGACTTCATAAGACAAAGTTCAGGCTTAGGGGTAGATACATGATTTTTCTGGTTTGAATATGACTAGACCTTGTTTATCAACTTGAGTGCTTACTATATGACATAAGAAGGCTATGTGCTTTGGTTTTTCATTTTTGAAATTTTATGCCCATTTGAATCTTGGTCAATTCCTAGGTACGGTTTGACCAAGATTTGAACAAGTTTAAAATATGAAAATAAAATGTAAGCCCGGTCTGGATCCTTCTTAGTCACTCTGAAATGAAGCTTTTGGGAGGTTTTTGAAATTTCCATGTTTGAAACCCAAAACCACTTCTCTTCATGCTTGACTTCGTAAGATAGAGTTTAGGGTTAGGGGTAGATACGTACATGATTTTTCTAAGTATTTTTATGCCCATTTGAATCTTGGTCAAATCATAGGTTTGACCAAGATTTAAACATGTTTAAAATATGAAAATGAAAAGGTAAGCCTGCATCCTTCTTAGTCACTCCAAAATGAAGTTTTTGGGAAGGTTTTTGAAATTTCCATGTTTGAAACCCAAAAACGACTTCTCTTCGTGCTTGACTTCATAAGACAAAGTTTAGGGTTAGGGGTAGATACATGATTTTTCTGGTTTGAATATGTCTAGACCTTGTTTATCAACTTGAGTGCTTATTATATGACATAAGAAGGCTATGTGCTTTGGTTTTTCATTTTTTATACCCATTTGAATCTTGGTCAAATCCTAGGTTTGACCAAGATTTGAACAAGTTTAAAACATAAAAATAAAAGGTAAGCTCGACCTGGATCCTTCTTAGTCACTCTAAAATGAAGCTTTTGGGGGGTTCTTGAAATTTCCATGTTTGAAACCCAAAACCACGTCTCTTCATGCTTGACTTCATAAGACAGAGTTTAGGGTTAGGGTAGATACATGATTTGTCTGGTTTGAATATGTCTTGACCTTGTTTATCAACTTGAATGCTTAATATATGACATAAGAATACTATGTGCTTTGGTTTTCATTTTTTGATTTTTTCTGAATTTTTATGCCCATTTGATCTTGGTCAAATCCTAGGTTTAACCAAGGTTTAAACAAGTTTAAAACATGAAAATGAAAAGGTAAGCCTGCATCCTTCTTAGTCACTCCAAAATGAGGCTTTTGGGAAGGTTTTTGAAATTTCCATGTTTGAAACCCAAAACGACTTCTCTTCGTGCTTGACTTCATAAGACAAAGTTTAGGGTTAGGGGTAGATACAAGATTTTTCTGGTTTGAATATCTCTAGACCTTGTTTACCAACTTGAGTGCTTACTATATATGACATAAGAAGGCTATGTGCTTTGGTTTTTCAGTTTTTTTGAATTTTTATACCCATTTGAATCTTGGTCAAATCCTAGGTACGGTTTGACCAAGATTTGAACATGTTTAAAACATGAAAATAAAAGGTAAGCATGGATCCTTCTTAGTAACTCTAAAATGAAGCTTTTGGGAGGTTTTTGAAATTTCCATGTTTGAAACCCAAAACCACTTCTCTTCATGCTTGATCGACTTCATAAGACAGAATTTAGGGTTAGTGGGTAGATACATGATTTGTCTGGTTTGAATATGTTTAGACCTTGTTTATCAACTTGAATGCTTACTATATGACATAAGAATACTATGTGCTTTAGTTTTCATTTTTTTGATTTTTTCTGATTTTTTTGCCCATTTGATCTTGGTCAAATCCTAGGTTTAACCAAGATTTAAACAAGTTTAAGACATGAAAATGAAAAGGTAAGCCTGCATCCTTCTTAGTCACTCCAAAATGAAGCTTTTGGGAAGGTTTTTGAAATTTCCATGTTTGAAACCCAAAACCAGTTCTCTTCATGCTTTACTTCATAAGACAGAGTTTAGGGTTAGGGGTAGATATACGTGATTTGTCTAGTTTGAATATGTCTAGACCTTGTTTTATCAACTTGAATTCTTACTATATGACATAAAAAAACTATGTGGTTTGGTTTGATAGTTCATTGTTCATAATTCATAGTTGATCATACATACGGATCATACATACAGAATTGCGCGATCCTTATCGCGACTTCTAACCTATCTAGTCGTCGAGGAAGATGATGGTCGCGTTCTCCTCCGCATCCCGCGCCTCCTTCTCCTTCACGGCGGCGATGGCCGCCGCCTTGTCTTCTTCCTCCGCCCTCTTCTTGTCGGCATCGTCCTTGAGGGACGCGGCCAGCGCCTTCAAGAAGAGGGGGTCTTCCCCTTCCTCCGCCTCCTCCGCCTCCTCGCCGGCTGGCGGCGCGAATCCGCCGCTGGTGCTCGCCTCCCACGCCGCCTTCGACCGGCGGTTCCTCTCCCGGTCGGCGCGCCATTTGTTGAAGACGGGGCCGCTCATCGGTTTGAGCGGCGGATCCGCCTTGTACCAGAGCCCGCCCGGGGCGAACTCGCGGAGCGACGACGGCATGTACAGGGAGCCTCTGTACCTGCACGCCGCGCGCCGACTCCCGGCGGCGGACTGCTTGCACTGGAGCCGCCACGCCTCCTCGAGCGTGTCCGGCGCGCGGGATCGCTTCGATCCGCTCGCGGGCGACGCGGAACTGGTACGGCGTGAATACATGGCGAGCGGCGAAGAATCACCACCCTGCAATCAAGGCCAAGCACGCAGCATATGGCCTCTTCCTTACGTCTTTTGCCTGGTTTGTTGCCGGTCAACGCCCCTGCTGCTGGCCCTGATGCTCCTGGTCCTGTTTAAAGTTCAGCATTAAACTCTACTATACAACTGTCGTGGTCTTGTGATGTACAGTAGTACTCTTTTGATGCATTTGTGATGTAGTAGTACTGTACTTTTTTTTGAACTGATATAGTACTATCTAAGAAAAGTACTCCCTCCGATTCACATTCTTTTTAGCACCAAGAAATATGGATCGGAGCGAGGGAGTAAATTACCCTTTTGTTGTGGCTTATTTTGGCTTTTGGCTTTGGCAAAAGCCAAAAAAAGCACCTAAATAGGTGCTTTTTGGGCTTTTGGATTTTGGAAGCCAAAAGAATAGAATCTTTGTTCTTGGCTTCCAAAATCCAAAAGCCCAAAAAAGCACCTATTTACGTGCTTTTTTTGGCTTTTGCCAAAGCCAAAAGCCAAAAAAAGCCACAACAAAAGGGCCATAAACATGGCATCTCGTGCATGAAGCTTGACAGATTGATCGGGTTGGCTAGAACGGCTAAACAATGCTGCTCATTAGGCAAATGCATGCCATGTACGATAGTATACATCCAGTAAAGAAGTCTATACTGACATAAAAAAGACTACATTGGGGATGAGAGTCATTTGTATCTTGGTATAATCCTAGGTTTGACAATGATTTAAACAAGTTTAAAATATGAAAATGAAAAGGTAAGCATGGATACTTCTTAGTCACTCTAAAATGAAGCTTTTGGGAGGTTTTTGATATTTCCATGTTTGAAACCAAGAACCACTTCTCTTCATGCTTGGCTTCATAAGATAAAGTTTAGGGGTTAGGGGGTAGATACATGATTTGTTTGGTTTGAATATGTCTAGACCTTGTTTATCATCTTGAATGCTTACTATATGACATAAGAAGACTATGTACTTTGGTTTTTCATTTTTTTTTTTTTTTAATTTTATGCCCATTTGAATCTTGGTCAAATACACTAGCTATGACCAAGATGTAAACAAGTTTAAAACATGAAAATGAAAAGGTAAGCATGGATCCTTCTTAGTCACTCTAAAATGAAGCTTTTGGGGGGTTCTTGAAATTTCCAAGTTTGAAACCCAAAACCACTTCTCTTCATGCTTGACTACATAAGACAGAGTTTAGGGTTAGGGGTAGATACATGATTTTTCTTGTTTGAATATATCTAGACCTTGTTTATCAACTTTAATGCTAACTATATGACATAAGAAAACTATGTGCTTTGGTTTTTAATTTTTCTGATTTTTTTATTTTGATGCACATTTGAATCTTTGTCAAATCCTAGGTTTGACCAAGATTTAAACAAGTATAAAACATGAAAATGAAAAGGGGAAGCCTGTATCCTTCTTAGTCACTCTAAAATGAAGTTTTTGGGATGTTCTTGAAATTTTCATGTTTGAAACCCAAAACCACTTCTCTTCATGCTTGACTTCATAAGATAGAGTTTAGGGGCTAGGGGATAGATACATGATTTGCCTAGGTTTGAATATGCATGTCCAAACCTTGTTTATCAACTTGAATGCTTACTATATGACATAAGAAGACTATATGCTTTTGTTTTTCATTTTTCTGATTTTTTTTTTAAAATTTTATGCCCATTTGAATCTTTTGGTCAAATCCTTGGTTTAATTTGACACGGATTTAAACAAGTTTAAAATATGAAAATGAAAAGGTGGTAAGCAGGCATGGATCCTTCTTATATATATTAGTCACTCTAAAATGAAAATGAACGTGAAAATTGTTTAGGGTTTGGGGTAGATACGTACATGATTTTTCTAAGTATTTTTACGCCCATTTGAATCTTCGTCAAATCCTAAGTTTGACCAAGATTTGAACAAGTTTAAAACATGAAAATGAAAAGGGTAAGCCTGGATCCTTGTTTAGGGTTAGGGGGTAGATACATGATTTTTGTGGTTTGAATATGTCAGACCTTGTTTATCACCTTGAATGCTTACTATATGACATAGGAAGACGGTGTGCTTTTGTTTTTCTTTTTTTTTTTTTTTTTGAATTTTTATGCCCATTTGAATCTTGGTCAAGTCATAGGTTTGACCAAGATTTAAACATGTTTAAAACATGAAAATGAAAAAGTAAGCCTGGATCCTTCTTAGTCACTCCAAAATGTACCAATTGATAAATGAGTTAACTTGGCTTCGTGGAAAAAATAATGTCATGTAAATGATTTAACTTGGCTTTCGTACCCTTGAATCCATAGGAAACTTTGTATAAATGTAGTAGTATAATAATCAACCGAGTTTTTACATCAACAGGTCTGTCACTTACGTGTGGTGCCCATGCGTGAGGTCCCACACTTCAGTGAGCACAAGTCACGTGCAATAGGTACGCAAACTCCCAGCCATTTTCTTTGTCAAGAGAAGATGCATCAGGATGCGTATTGGAAGTATGTGGGTCCTTCTGGATCCTTCGGTTGTCCCTCTCACAAAAAAACAAATCTCTCTCATTCTCGGCCTCGCTCGACTCGCTCGATCGCTCCTGCTCACTGACAAACCCTGCACAGTCAACATCATCACCCGAAAAAGGGGAGACACCATAATTCTCTCCCTTCTTCTCTCCTTCCGAGTGATCCCTCTTCCTCCGAGTTTCACTCGACGGGCAAACACACATGTGCTGCATAGTAATAATAAAAAAGTAGAAAAATCGACCTACGAATCTATGATTAAATAGGTTAAACTAGGGTTTTGCCCACTACTACAGATCAAGTTCAAAAATATCCAACTACTAGTTCGATTTTGGGCTACTAATATAAAATTAAAATAAGTTGAACTAGTATTCCTCTAAAAAATCATTTTGGTATGCATTGTTTGATACTTTTCATAGCTATAGTGCATCACAAATTTATGATTTCATGCTTTGCTTTGCCAATTTCGATTTTTTCTAACCACCTTCTCTTTGATTTCAAATTTAGGTCAAACTATCGATGCCTACTATGTGTTTTCTACTTGAATTGGATGCAGCGTGCGCACATGTTTTGCCATTGTTTTGGGCTTCCACACATCTTTGGGGCATCCAAGTATTTAAGTTACCTTGTTTTTTGAATTGTAATTCATACCCTTCCTCCCAATTTTTATGCCCATTTGAATCTTGGTCAAATCCTAAGTTTGACCAAGATTTGAACAAGTTTAAAACATGAAAATGAAAAGGTAAGCCTGAATCCTTCTTAGTCACTCTAAAATGAGAAGCTTTTGGGAGTTTTTGAAATTTCCATGTTTGAAACCCAAAACCACTTCTCTTCATGCTTGACTTCATAAGATAGAGTTTAGGGTTAGGGGGTAGATACATGATTTGTCTAGTTTGTTGTTTAGACCTTGTTTATCAACTTGAATGCTTACTATATGACATAATAATACTATGTGCTTTGGTTTTCATTTTTTTGATTTTTTCTGAATTTTTATGCCCATTTGATCTTGGTCAAATCCTAGGCTTAACCAATATTTAAACAAGTTTAAAACATGAAAATGAAAAGGTAAGCCTGTATCCTTCTTAGTCACTCCAAAATGAAGCTTTTGGGAAGGTTTTTGAAATTTCCATGTTTGAAATCCAAAACGACTTCTCTTCGTGCTTGACTTCATAAGACAAAGTTTAGGGCTAGGGGTAGAAACATGATTTTTCTGGTTTGAATATGTCTAGACCTTGTTTACCAACTTGAGTGCTTACTATATGACATAAGAAGGCTATATGCTTTGGTTTTTCATTTTTTTGAAATTTTATGCCCATTTGAATCTTGATCAAATCCTAGGTACGGTTTGACCAAGATTTGAACAATTTTAAAACATGAAAATAAAAGGTAAGCCCGACCTGGATCCTTTAGTCACTCTAAAATGAAGCTTTTGGGGGGTTCTTGAAATTTCCAAGTTTGAAACCCAAAACCACTTCTCTTCATGCTTGACTACATAAGACAGAGTTTAGGGTTAGGGGTAGATACATGATTTTTCTTGTTTGAATATATCTAGACCTTGTTTATATCAACTTTAATGCTAACTATATGACATAAGAAAACTATGTGCTTTGGTTTTTAATTTTTCTGATTTTTTTTATTTTGATGCACATTTGAATCTTTGTCAAATCCTAGGTTTGACCAAGATTTAAACAAGTATAAAACATGAAAATGAAAAGGGGAAGCCTGTATCCTTCTTAGTCACTCTAAAATGAAGTTTTTGGGATGTTCTTGAAATTTTCATGTTTGAAACCCAAAACCACTTCTCTTCATGCTTGACTTCATAAGATAGAGTTTAGGGGCTAGGGGATAGATACATGATTTGCCTAGGTTTGAATATGCATGTCCAAACCTTGTTTATCAACTTGAATGCTTACTATATGACATAAGAAGACTATATGCTTTTGTTTTTCATTTTTCTGATTTTTTTTAAATTTTATGCCCATTTGAATCTTTTGGTCAAATCCTTGGTTTAATTTGACACGGATTTAAACAAGTTTAAAATATGAAAATGAAAAGGTGGTAAGCAGGCATGGATCCTTCTTATATATATTAGTCACTCTAAAATGAAGCTTTTGGGAGGTTTTTGAAATTTCCATGTTTGAAACCCAAAACCACTTCTCTTCATGTTGTTGACTTCATAAGATAGAGTTTAGGGGTTAGGGGTATAGATACATGATTTGTCTTGTTTGAATATGTGTCTAGACCTTGTTTATCAACTTTAATGCTTACTATATGACATAAGAACACTATGTGCTTTAATTTGGTTTTTAATTTTTATATTTTTTTGAATTTTGATGCACATTTTGAATCTTGGTCAAATCCTAGGTTTGACCGAGATTTGAACAAGTTTAAAACAAGAAAATAAAAGGTAAGCCCGCCAGACTGGATCCTTCTTAGTCACTCTATAATGAAGCTTTTAGGGGGGTTGTTGAAAATGTAAGCATGTATCCTTCTTAGTACGTCACACCACAATGAAGCTTTTGGGAGGGTTTTTGAAATGTCCATGTTTGAAACCCAAAACGACTTCTCTTCGTGCTTGACTTCATAATTAAGACAAAGTTTAGGGTTAGGGGTAGATACATGATTTTTCTGGTTTGAATATGTCTAGACTTTGTTTATCAACTTGAGTGCTTACTATATGGCATATATAAGAAGCTAGGCTATGTGCTTTGGTTTTTCATTTTTTTTGAATTTTTATGCCCATTTGAATCTTGGTCAAATCCTAGGTACGTACGGTTTGACCAAGATTTGAACATGTTTAAAACATGAAAATAAAAGGTAAGCATGGATCCTTCTTAGTCACTCTAAAATGAAGCTTTTGGGAGGTTTTTGAAATTTCCATGTTTGAAACCCAAAACCACTTCTCTTCATGCTTGGCTTCGTAAGATAGAGTTTAGGGTTTGGGGTAGATACGTACATGATTTTTCTAAGTATTTTTACGCCCATTTGAATCTTCGTCAAATCCTAAGTTTGACCAAGATTTGAACAAGTTTAAAACATGAAAATGAAAAGGGTAAGCCTGGATCCTTGTTTAGGGTTAGGGGGTAGATACATGATTTTTGTGGTTTGAATATGTCAGACCTTGTTTATCACCTTGAATGCTTACTATATGACATAGGAAGACGGCGTGCTTTTGTTTTTCTTTTTTTTTTTTGAATTTTTATGCCCATTTGAATCTTGGTCAAGTCATAGGTTTGACCAAGATTTAAACATGTTTAAAACATGAAAATGAAAAAGTAAGCCTGGATCCTTCTTAGTCACTCCAAAATGTACCAATTGATAAATGAGTTAACTTGGCTTCATGGAAAAAATAATGTCATGTAAATGATTTAACTTGGCTTTCGTACCCTTGAATCCATAGGAAACTTTGTATAAATGTAGTAGTATAATAATCAACCGAGTTTTTACATCAACAGGTCTGTCACTTACGTGTGGTGCCCATGCGTGAGGTCCCACACTTCAGTGAGCACAAGTCACGTGCAATAGGTACGCAAACTCCCAGCCATTTTCTTTGTCAAGAGAAGACGCATCAGGATGCGTATTGGAAGTATGTGGGTCCTTCTGGATCCTTCGGTTGTCCCTCTCACAAAAAAAACAAATCTCTCTCATTCTCGGCCTCGCTCGACTCGCTCGCTCCTGCTCACTGACAAACCCTGCACAAAAGTCAACATCATCACCCGAAAAAGGGGAGACACCATAATTCTCTCCCTTCTTCTCTCCTTCCGAGTGATCCCTCTTCCTCCGAGTTTCACTCGACGGGCAAACACACATGTGCTGCATAGTAATAATAAAAAAGTAGAAAAATCGACCTACGAATCTATGATTAAATAGGTTAAACTAGGGTTTTGCCCACTACTACAGATCAAGTTCAAAAATATCCAACTACTAGTTCGATTTTGGGCTACTAATATAAAATTAAAATAAGTTGAACTAGTATTCCTCTAAAAAATCATTTTGGTATGCATTGTTTGATACTTTTCATAGCTATAGTGCATCACAAATTTATGATTTCATGCTTTGCTTTGCCAATTTCGATTTTTTCTAACCACCTTCTCTTTGATTTCAAATTTAGGTCAAACTATCGATGCCTACTATGTGTTTTCTACTTGAATTGGATGCAGCGTGCGCACATGTTTTGCCATTGTTTTGGGCTTCCACACATCTTTGGGGCATCCAAGTATTTAAGTTACCTTGTTTTTTGAATTGTAATTCATACCCTTCCTCCCAATTTTTATGCCCATTTGAATCTTGGTCAAATCCTAAGTTTGACCAAGATTTGAACAAGTTTAAAACATGAAAATGAAAAGGTAAGCCTGAATCCTTCTTAGTCACTCTAAAATGAGAAGCTTTTGGGAGTTTTTTGAAATTTCCATGTTTGAAACCCAAAACCACTTCTCTTCATGCTTGACTTCATAAGACAGAGTTTAGGGTTAGGGGGTAGATACATGATTTGTCTAGTTTGTTGTTTAGACCTTGTTTATCAACTTGAATGCTTACTATATGACATAATAATACTATGTGCTTTGGTTTTCATTTTTTTTGATTTTTTCTGAATTTTTATGCCCATTTGATCTTGGTCAAATCCTAGGCTTAACCAATATTTAAACAAGTTTAAAACATGAAAATGAAAAGGTAAGCCTGTATCCTTCTTAGTCACTCCAAAATGAAGCTTTTGGGAAGGTTTTTGAAATTTCCATGTTTGAAATCCAAAACGACTTCTCTTCGTGCTTGACTTCATAAGACAAAGTTTAGGGCTAGGGGTAGAAACATGATTTTTCTGGTTTGAATATGTCTAGACCTTGTTTACCAACTTGAGTGCTTACTATATGACATAAGAAGGCTATATGCTTTGGTTTTTCATTTTTTTGAAATTTTATGCCCATTTGAATCTTGATCAAATCCTAGGTACGGTTTGACCAAGATTTGAACAATTTTAAAACATGAAAATAAAAGGTAAGCCCGACCTGGATCCTTTAGTCACTCTAAAATGAAGCTTTTGGGGGGTTCTTGAAATTTCCAAGTTTGAAACCCAAAACCACTTCTCTTCATGCTTGACTACATAAGACAGAGTTTAGGGTTAGGGGTAGATACATGATTTTTCTTGTTTGAATATATCTAGACCTTGTTTATATCAACTTTAATGCTAACTATATGACATAAGAAAACTATGTGCTTTGGTTTTTAATTTTTCTGATTTTTTTATTTTGATGCACATTTGAATCTTTGTCAAATCCTAGGTTTGACCAAGATTTAAACAAGTATAAAACATGAAAATGAAAAGGGGAAGCCTGTATCCTTCTTAGTCACTCTAAAATGAAGTTTTTGGGATGTTCTTGAAATTTTCATGTTTGAAACCCAAAACCACTTCTCTTCATGCTTGACTTCATAAGATAGAGTTTAGGGGCTAGGGGATAGATACATGATTTGCCTAGGTTTGAATATGCATGTCCAAACCTTGTTTATCAACTTGAATGCTTACTATATGACATAAGAAGACTATATGCTTTTGTTTTTCATTTTTCTGATTTTTTTTAAATTTTATGCCCATTTGAATCTTTTGGTCAAATCCTTGGTTTAATTTGACACGGATTTAAACAAGTTTAAAATATGAAAATGAAAAGGTGGTAAGCAGGCATGGATCCTTCTTATATATATTAGTCACTCTAAAATGAAGCTTTTGGGAGGTTTTTGAAATTTCCATGTTTGAAACACAAAACCACTTCTCTTCATGTTGTTGACTTCATAAGATAGAGTTTAGGGGTTAGGGGTATAGATACATGATTTGTCTTGTTTGAATATGTGTCTAGACCTTGTTTATCAACTTTAATGCTTACTATATGACATAAGAACACTATGTGCTTTAATTTGGTTTTTAATTTTTATAATTTTTTTTGAATTTTGATGCACATTTTGAATCTTGGTCAAATCCTAGGTTTGACCAAGATTTGAACAAGTTTAAAACAAGAAAATAAAAGGTAAGCCCGCCAGACTGGATCCTTCTTAGTCACTCTATAATGAAGCTTTTAGGGGGGTTGTTGAAAATGTAAGCATGTATCCTTCTTAGTACGTCACACCACAATGAAGCTTTTGGGAGGGTTTTTGAAATGTCCATGTTTGAAACCCAAAACGACTTCTCTTCGTGCTTGACTTCATAATTAAGACAAAGTTTAGGGTTAGGGGTAGATACATGATTTTTCTGGTTTGAATATGTAAGCCTGAATCCTTCTTAGTCACTCTAAAATGAGAAGCTTTTGGGAGTTTTTTGAAATTTCCATGTTTGAAACCCAAAACCACTTCTCTTCATGCTTGACTTCATAAGACAGAGTTTAGGGTTAGGGGTAGATACATGATTTTTCTTGTTTGAATATATCTAGACCTTGTTTATATCAACTTTAATGCTAACTATATGACATAAGAAAACTATGTGCTTTGGTTTTTAATTTTTCTGATTTTTTTATTTTGATGCACATTTGAATCTTTGTCAAATCCTAGGTTTGACCAAGATTTAAACAAGTATAAAACATGAAAATGAAAAGGGGAAGCCTGTATCCTTCTTAGTCACTCTAAAATGAAGTTTTTGGGATGTTCTTGAAATTTTCATGTTTGAAACCCAAAACCACTTCTCTTCATGCTTGACTTCATAAGATAGAGTTTAGGGGCTAGGGGATAGATACATGATTTGCCTAGGTTTGAATATGCATGTCCAAACCTTGTTTATCAACTTGAATGCTTACTATATGACATAAGAAGACTATATGCTTTTGTTTTTCATTTTTCTGATTTTTTTAAAATTTTATGCCCATTTGAATCTTTTGGTCAAATCCTTGGTTTAATTTGACACGGATTTAAACAAGTTTAAAATATGAAAATGAAAAGGTGGTAAGCAGGCATGGATCCTTCTTATATATATTAGTCACTCTAAAATGAAGCTTTTGGGAGGTTTTTGAAATTTCCATGTTTGAAACACAAAACCACTTCTCTTCATGTTGTTGACTTCATAAGATAGAGTTTAGGGGTTAGGGGTATAGATACATGATTTGTCTTGTTTGAATATGTGTCTAGACCTTGTTTATCAACTTTAATGCTTACTATATGACATAAGAACACTATGTGCTTTAATTTGGTTTTTAATTTTTATATTTTTTTTGAATTTTGATGCACATTTTGAATCTTGGTCAAATCCTAGGTTTGACCGAGATTTGAACAAGTTTAAAACAAGAAAATAAAAGGTAAGCCCGCCAGACTGGATCCTTCTTAGTCACTCTATAATGAAGCTTTTAGGGGGGTTGTTGAAAATGTAAGCATGTATCCTTCTTAGTACGTCACACCACAATGAAGCTTTTGGGAGGGTTTTTGAAATGTCCATGTTTGAAACCCAAAACGACTTCTCTTCGTGCTTGACTTCATAATTAAGACAAAGTTTAGGGTTAGGGGTAGATACATGATTTTTCTGGTTTGAATATGTCTAGACTTTGTTTATCAACTTGAGTGCTTACTATATGGCATATATAAGAAGCTAGGCTATGTGCTTTGGTTTTTCATTTTTTTTGAATTTTTATGCCCATTTGAATCTTGGTCAAATCCTAGGTACGTATGGTTTGACCAAGATTTGAACATGTTTAAAACATGAAAATAAAAGGTAAGCATGGATCCTTCTTAGTCACTCTAAAATGAAGATTTTGGGAGGTTTTTGAAATTTCCATGTTTGAAACCCAAAACCACTTCTCTTCATGCTTGGCTTCGTAAGATAGAGTTTAGGGTTTGGGGTAGATACGTACATGATTTTTCTAAGTATTTTTACGCCCATTTGAATCTTCGTCAAATCCTAAGTTTGACCAAGATTTGAACAAGTTTAAAACATGAAAATGAAAAGGGTAAGCCTGGATCCTTGTTTAGGGTTAGGGGGTAGATACATGATTTTTGTGGTTTGAATATGTCAGACCTTGTTTATCACCTTGAATGCTTACTATATGACATAGGAAGACGGCGTGCTTTTGTTTTTCTTTTTTTTTTTTTTTTTTTTTGAATTTTTATGCCCATTTGAATCTTGGTCAAGTCATAGGTTTGACCAAGATTTAAACATGTTTAAAACATGAAAATGAAAAAGTAAGCCTGGATCCTTCTTAGTCACTCCAAAATGTACCAATTGATAAATGAGTTAACTTGGCTTCATGGAAAAAATAATGTCATGTAAATGATTTAACTTGGCTTTCGTACCCTTGAATCCATAGGAAACTTTGTATAAATGTAGTAGTATAATAATCAACCGAGTTTTTACATCAACAGGTCTGTCACTTACGTGTGGTGCCCATGCGTGAGGTCCCACACTTCAGTGAGCACAAGTCACGTGCAATAGGTACGCAAACTCCCAGCCATTTTCCTTCTGGATCCTTCGGTTGTCCCTCTAACAAAAAAAACAAATCTCTCTCATTCTCGGCCTCGCTTGACTCGCTCGCTCCTGCTCACTGACAAACCCTGCACAGTCAACATCATCACCCGGAAAAGGGGAGACACCATAATTCTCTCCCTTCTTCTCTCCTTCCGAGTGATCCCTCTTCCTCCGAGTTTCACTCGACGGGCAAACACACATGTGCTGCATAGTAATAATAAAAAGTAGAAAAATCGACCTACGAATCTATGATTAAATAGGTTAAACTAGGGTTTTGCCCACTACTACAGATCAAGTTCAAAAATATCCAACTACTAGTTCGATTTTGGGCTACTAATATAAAATTAAAATAAGTTGAACTAGTATTCCTCTAAAAAATCATTTTGGTATGCATTGTTTGATACTTTTCATAGCTATAGTGCATCACAAATTTATGATTTCATGCTTTGCTTTGCCAATTTCGATTTTTTCTAACCACCTTCTCTTTGATTTCAAATTTAGGTCAAACTATCGATGCCTACTATGTGTTTTCTACTTGAATTGGATGCAGCGTGCGCACATGTTTTGCCATTGTTTTGGGCTTCCACACATCTTTGGGGCATCCAAGTATTTAAGTTACCTTGTTTTTTTGAATTGTAATTCATACCCTTCCTCCCAATTTTTATGCCCATTTGAATCTTGGTCAAATCCTAAGTTTGACCAAGATTTGAACAAGTTTAAAACATGAAAATGAAAAGGTAAGCCTGAATCCTTCTTAGTCACTCTAAAATGAGAAGCTTTTGGGAGTTTTTTAAATTTCCATGTTTGAAACCCAAAACCACTTCTCTTCATGCTTGACTTCATAAGACAGAGTTTAGGGTTAGGGGTAGATACATGATTTGTCTAGTTTGTTGTTTAGACCTTGTTTATCAACTTGAATGCTTACTATATGACATAATAATACTATGTGCTTTGGTTTTCATTTTTTTGATTTTTTCTGAATTTTTATGCCCATTTGATCTTGGTCAAATCCTAGGCTTAACCAATATTTAAACAAGTTTAAAACATGAAAATGAAAAGGTAAGCCTGTATCCTTCTTAGTCACTCCAAAATGAAGCTTTTGGGAAGGTTTTTGAAATTTCCATGTTTGAAATCCAAAACGACTTCTCTTCGTGCTTGACTTCATAAGACAAAGTTTAGGGTTAGGGGTAGAAACATGATTTTTCTGGTTTGAATATGTCTAGACCTTGTTTACCAACTTGAGTGCTTACTATATGACATAAGAAGGCTATATGCTTTGGTTTTTCTTTTTTTTTGAAATTTTATGCCCATTTGAATCTTGATCAAATCCTAGGTACGGTTTGACCAAGATTTGAACAATTTTAAAACATGAAAATAAAAGGTAAGCCCGACCTGGATCCTTTAGTCACTCTAAAATGAAGCTTTTGGGGGTTCTTGAAATTTCCAAGTTTGAAACCCAAAACCACTTCTCTTCATGCTTGACTACATAAGACAGAGTTTAGGGTTAGGGGTAGATACATGATTTTTCTTGTTTGAATATATCTAGACCTTGTTTATATCAACTTTAATGCTAACTATATGACATAAGAAAACTATGTGCTTTGGTTTTTAATTTTTCTGATTTTTTATTTTGATGCACATTTGAATCTTTGTCAAATCCTAGGTTTGACCAAGATTTAAACAAGTATAAAACATGAAAATGAAAAGGGGAAGCCTGTATCCTTCTTAGTCACTCTAAAATGAAGTTTTTGGGATGTTCTTGAAATTTTCATGTTTGAAACCCAAAACCACTTCTCTTCATGCTTGACTTCATAAGATAGAGTTTAGGGGCTAGGGGATAGATACATGATTTGCCTAGGTTTGAATATGCATGTCCAAACCTTGTTTATCAACTTGAATGCTTACTATATGACATAAGAAGACTATATGCTTTTGTTTTTCATTTTTTTTTTTTTAATTTTATGCCCATTTGAATCTTTTGGTCAAATCCTTGGTTTAATTTGACACGGATTTAAACAAGTTTAAAATATGAAAATGAAAAGGTGGTAAGCAGGCATGGATCCTTCTTATATATATTAGTCACTCTAAAATGAAGCTTTTGGGAGGTTTTTGAAATTTCCATGTTTGAAACCCAAAACCACTTCTCTTCATGTTGTTGACTTCATAAGATAGAGTTTAGGGGTTAGGGGTATAGATACATGATTTGTCTTGTTTGAATATGTGTCTAGACCTTGTTTATCAACTTTAATGCTTACTATATGACATAAGAACACTATGTGCTTTAATTTGGTTTTTAATTTTTATATTTTTTTTGAATTTTGATGCACATTTTGAATCTTGGTCAAATCCTAGGTTTGACCGAGATTTGAACAAGTTTAAAACAAGAAAATAAAAGGTAAGCCCGCCAGACTGGATCCTTCTTAGTCACTCTATAATGAAGCTTTTAGGGGGGTTGTTGAAAATGTAAGCATGTATCCTTCTTAGTACGTCACACCACAATGAAGCTTTTGGGAGGGTTTTTGAAATGTCCATGTTTGAAACCCAAAACGACTTCTCTTCGTGCTTGACTTCATAATTAAGACAAAGTTTAGGGTTAGGGGTAGATACATGATTTTTCTGGTTTGAATATGTCTAGACTTTGTTTATCAACTTGAGTGCTTACTATATCAAGTTGTGTCTGAGTCGAGTCAATGTTGAGTCGTTGAGTCACCTAGTATTATTATTATGGTGGTGTACTTGTGTTCATGTACTTGTTTCAGACAGGTATTGCTGTTTTGGTGAAGGAGACATGCATCATCCATTTTTGGTGGGGTTAATTGGTTCTAGGGTTAATTGGTTCTATGCCACTCCTCAATTCACAAGTTGTGTTTATGCCATTCCAAAAACTGAAGTTGTGTTTATGCCACTCTCAATTCTCAATACCCCCTTCTATGCCATTTTCAACAATACAACATGAAAACGGTTCAATAAATAGTCGTATTTCAGTTTATACTTTCGTATTGACCAAAATAAACCTGTGTTCAGATTTGGAGCGACTTTTGGGTGTTTCGGGCACACAAGAAATCCAAAATTTTCAAATTCTGGCAAAAATTAGAACTTCTCAGAAAAATCTATTTTTTTATAGGAAATCAAAAACACTGAAACGAGTATACTATTTTAATTTGAGCCATTTATGTGCAGATTTGCATAAAAAGGCTGACATTTTCTGTTCTGTCTAGAAATTGGTAAAATTTTGTCCAAAAAATCAAACTTCTTCGAAAAATCTGATAATTTTACAGAATGTCAAGAACACTAATATGAGTCATCCAAGTATTTAAGTTACCTTGTTTTTTTTGAATTGTAATTCATACCCTTCCTCCCAATTTTTATGCCCATTTGAATCTTGGTCAAATCCTAAGTTTGACCAAGATTTGAACAAGTTTAAAACATGAAAATGAAAAGGTGAGCCTGAATCCTTCTTAGTCACTCCAAAATGAGAAGCTTTTGGGAGTTTTTTGAAATTTCCATGTTTGAAACCCAAAACCACTTCTCTTCATGCTTGACTTCATAAGACAAAGTTTAGGGTTAGGGGGTAGATACATGATTTGTCTGGTTTGTTGTTTAGACCTTGTTTATCAACTTGAATGCTTACTATATGACATAATAATACTATGTGCTTTGATTTTCATTTTTTTGATTTTTTCTGAATTTTTATGCCCATTTGATCTTGGTCAAATCCTAGGTTTAACCAATATTTAAACAAGTTTATAACATGAAAATGAAAAGGTAAGCCTGCATCCTTCTTAGCGCATCCACAATGTTGCTATTGCCAAATCTGATACGATGGTGAATTTGGCTTTGGTGTGAAATATAGCAATAGCTCCACAATGTAGTGGTTCCAAATATTTATAACGTGGGTCCCGCCATCAAGCTAAAACAACACATAAAGCCAATATGGAACTACTCTCACAATGTAGGGAACTAGTTCCAAATGCCAAAAGTGAAATTTGGCATCGGAGCACCTACTTGCTCCGGTTCCCTGTTTTTCTGGTTTTGGAACTACCTCTACAATGTATGGAACTAGTTCCAAAAGCCAAAAATCAAATATGGAACCACTTTTGGCTACACGTTGTGGATGCTCTTAGTCACTCCAAAATGAAAGCTTACATATACTCTTGGAATACTGTTTTGGGTGATTTGTCATTCAAAAATTTGGTATCATTCGGATCGGAGGAAGTATAGTTGGAGATGAATGGCCCACCAAGTCTCTGCCTTGAAGTTTGCTCTTTGACCAGATAAGTATTACTACTCGCGAGGTGCCGAGGAGACGGGGAGGCCAAATTTAAGGACTAACCTTTGCTCTTGCCGTCTTCCTCAGTTCACCACTTTGTTTACCTCTTGGAATACTACTTCGCCACCATGACCGGGAGCAAGTCTCGCCACAGAAGGGCTCGTGCGGCTGCGGCGAAGCTGAGGGAATCCCAGCAATGGCGTCCCTGTGCTGCTGTCGAGGTGCCTTCTGCGCAAGAGTCTTCAAGGGCGTCGCAGCCCGCGACTGCTACCTTCAGGCGATCCTCCGTTCTTGCGCATCTTTCTATGTCTTTCACAACTTATCATCCCCTCCTTTTCTTACCTTCTCTCAATCGTATATTCAGGTCGGGCGGCCTTAGTTTTCCCGCAGCCCTCCTGCCTGCGGAAACATCTTCCACGGAGCCAAGTTCTCAAAGCAGCGAGGTATAGACATTCGTGCAAATTGGGATTCCCATTTTCTCTTTCTTGGTACTTCTCTGGGTACACTTCTGATTTTGTGCTCCATCCCCATCTGATAGAAGCCCCGCTACGAGATCGGGCCCATTTTAGAAATGGTTATGGGCGATTTCTGCGTCGAGACGGCGGACAGAAGCGCCCTCGCCGATGAGTGCATGAGACTTTATTCTGAGCTCGCCACTGAGAAGATCCGGATTCGCATTCTCGACGATATCGCCATGAAATCGTTCACTGCGAGTAATGAGATCCAGCGGCGGAGCCTCGGCCAGGCGGAGACCATGGACAAACTCGCCGGACTGATCCTGAACCTCACGGTTAGGACGGACAAACTAGAGGCCGAGCTGTCACAGGAGAAGGCTCTCAACTCCGAGCTGAAGCGTCAAGCAGGCTCAAGGTAGATCTTGACCAGGTCACTGTGTACCACTAGCTGCAATCCTTGATGACTGCTGTGTCACCTGGCTTCCGAGTTTCTGAAGGTTGTGTTACCACCCGATTTTGGCCAAATCAGGAGATGGGCCGTAAGTGAAGATGGGCTTGAAGGACGTACACATGAAGCATCTTTGAAGCGGCCTTGCGCTGAGAGTTTGGGCTAAGTTGCCCGTGTATCTGTAAATTATTAGATCGCGTTGTATTTAGATTAAAGAGATAGAGTCTGGCCCGTGCACGGTTAGGTGCACGCCTCAATTAGAAAGTCCCTTGGACTATAAATATGTATCTAGGGTTATCGGAAAAGGAGGACAATCACCGTTCAACCAACACAAACCAATCTCGGCGCATCGCCACCCCTTTCCTACGAGGGTTTCTACCGGTAAGCATCATGCTGCCTAGATCGCATCTTGCGATCTAGGCAGCATAAGCTTATATTGTTCATGCGTTGCTCGTACTGAAGCCTTTTTGATGGCGAGCAACGTAGTTATCATAGATATGTTAGGGTTAGCATTGTTCTTCACGTAATATGCTACCGTAGTGCAACTCTTGCATATCTAGCTGCCCTTACGTCTATCCAGACGTAAGGGCAGCATCTTGCTTGATCATGCTTAGTAGATCCGATCCGTTATAGTTGCTCCTTGCATCTGCAAGGATTAGTTTAATATCTGCATAGTTAGGCCTTATGCTGGGGTCGGAGGATCCGGTGGTGCGTTAGGCGTTGTTTACCGTCCCTGCGAGGGATGTTCCGGGGATCAACGTTATGTTGGTTTTTAGGCCTCTCGTAGGGGTAGTTTGCATCATCTCTCGTAGCTGCTAGGCCCGATCGCACGTAGGACGTTCCGATTATGCGGTGAAAACCCTAAACTGTCGTGGATCGTTTTAGCTTTGTCCTGATCAAGCAGGATCCCCATGCCATTGCAAATCCATCAAGGACCATGGGGCGATCGGCTCTTTGAGCCGATCCACAGGGAAACCTGAGAGCCGATAAGGCTCGTATTTAACGTGCACGTGTCTACCATGCAGGAACAATCGAAGCACTAACACCTTCCTGACCAGGTCTAGGTCAGGTGGCACGCCCTAGCAACCGCCAGGACGTGGCCAGAAGATTTGCGGGACGACGCGAGGTGCCAGGGATCCACTAAGCGGCCCTGGGAGCTTCCCGGCTCTTCGTGTTGCTTAACCAAACCCGTCGGGGGGTTTTGGAGGGTAACACATTCTGCCACGCCCGGTGGGACATCTTCTGCAACATCCACGTCAACATCCATGTCGGCATCGGCATCCGAGATGGCGGACGAACCGATCATGTACAAGGATCTCCCCACGGAACATAAGAAGAAGTACGATGACCTGAAGGCCATCCTGGAGGCCGAACTCATCGGCTCCTTTGAGAAGACCCGGTCGCACGGCGTCAGGTTCAAAGGATTCGCACCACAAGGCATCCTCGATGGGTTGGATCTGTCTCTCCCTTCAGAGGAACGTACCAGAGCCCTGCGACAGGAGATCAACTACGTGGTGGCCCATTCACTGCATCGGCACTCTGAGAGCCTGGTGAACACTTTGGAGCGCGTTGCGCTCCGGGTGGTGCAAGAGATCATGGAGCGTCGTTACTCCCCTTCAGGACCTGTTCTAGGGACTCACCAGGGAGAGATGCAACTCCACACCAGGCCACCTCTGCCGTACGCAATGGCGGCTCCACAGCAACAAGGCTCACCGGCATACGTCGTCTACAAAGTTGGGGGTGACCCGGGCGACTATCAGTTCTTGCATGACCCGCCCAAGGAAATCCCACACGGATACGTGTGCACGTATGTGCCGGACTGCAACAACTGGACGCAGGCGATCCAGGCTCCACCAGGAGGGATTGCCGGAGCAGGAGCAATTGTTCCGGCAGGAAGAACAACTGCAGCAGCGGGGAGTCTAGGAGCAGAAGCTGAGAAACAAGCGTGGCTAGCCAAGTATGCCACTACACCAGTCCATGAAAGCTCAGCTGCTACTACCTCCACCGCAGATCAGATCAGTGCAGTCTTGAGAGACCAGTTCGGCATCCTGCCGAAGAAGAAGATAATCGGCTATTCCAAGCCGTACCCCAATGAGTTCGACCTGATCCCACTACCACCCAAGTACCGGCTTCCGGACTTCAACAAATTCAGTGGGTCAGAAGGATCTAGCTCCATCGAGCACGTGAGCCGATACTTGGCCCAGCTGGGCATGGCTTCGGCATCGGATCAGCTACGGGTGAGGTGCTTCTCGCAATCCCTCACCGGTCCAGCTTTTGGATGGTACACCTCGTTGCAGCCAAATTCAGTGCAATCATGGAAGCAGCTGGAGGAACTGTTCCACACCCAATACCATTCAGAGACTACTGAAGCTGGTATTGCCGAACTAGCACAGGTTCGGCAAAAGCGAGGAGAGACAGTGGCTGAGTACATTCAGCGTTTCAGAACTGTCAAGAACCGATGCTATTCGGTTCATATAACTGAGAAAGAGGCAGTCGAGCTGGCCGTGGCAGGCCTTGCAGCGTCGTTCAAGGA
Source organism: Lolium multiflorum (assembly GCA_030979885.1). Classification (NCBI taxonomy): domain Eukaryota; kingdom Viridiplantae; phylum Streptophyta; class Magnoliopsida; order Poales; family Poaceae; genus Lolium; species Lolium multiflorum. The sequence goes on from CM061753.1 coordinate 155,313,461, forward strand.
TCTGACGTTCCAAGTTGAGTACAACTCGCTGACGCACCTGGTCAACAGACTGACCTTATATGAGCAGCGCCATCCAGAACTGTACCAAGACAAGTTCAAGCGCGCGATCAGCCTGGTCAATGCCGATGAAGATGAAGATTCCGCGGAAGATCAGGAAGTTGCGGTAGCCGAGTGGACTCGGACGCCAGTACCTGTGTCCTGCCAATGGGTGAATCCACCAGGGCCTCCAAGAGGGTTGGACTTTGACGTGACCAAAACTGAACAGATCTTCGATCTGCTACTGAAAGAGAAACAGTTGAAGCTACCCGAAGGCCACAAGATCCCTACGGCACAGGAGATGAACAAGAGGCCATACTGCAAATGGCATCATACGTTCACGCACGCCACCAACGACTGCAAAGTGTTGCGCGCACAAATTCAGATGGCGATAGAATCAGGCCGATTAACTTTCGGACAGTTTGCCATGAAGGTAGACATGCGTCCGTTTCCGGACGTCAACATGGTGGACCTAAGCCACTCCATAAGAGAACCAGGGTTCTCTTTCGATGTCAATATGGCAGGGTTTGTGATCCGCCATGGCGTGGACAAAGCAGAGAGCAGCCACTCTCGTGGCAAGGATAAAGAGGAGGCCGTTCCACGCGACCGGCCCCAAGACGACGATAGACGGTACCTAACCGAAGAGGAGGTGAGAAGCATACGGTATCAACGCCCATTATCCGTGCATCTCCTCAACAAATACGAGCAGCAGTATGACCGACGTCGACGCTACGACGAAGACGATGAGAAATATCGTCGGTCTGATGCGAACAGGAGGTATCGTCAGAACGACAGGAACAACGACGGGTACGAACGCCGCGCCAGAGGGAGGTCTGGGGAACGAGACAACGTGGACAAGCACTAGAACTGTCCCTTCTTCAAACATTGCTGGGACTCAGGAATGAGCCGATTGCCAACAATCGAGAATTGCCCAGAATGCAAACAGCAAAGAAGAAGGGCAAGTGAAGTTTCAGTGTTCGAGCGTCTGGGACCCCTCCCACCACAGAACAAACGAGCTGAGTCCTCTCAAGAAGAAGACTTCGAGGAGTCAGATGGAGAAGAAGATAGGTATCACCGACCAAGGTGGTGCCCTGATGGACTCAGCCATTCTCAGAAGCGTAGAGTGCAGCGGCTGCGAAACCTGGAAGAAGCCGAGGCACAGTACCTGTACACGTTGAGAAGAGCGCGGCCCGATCTGGCCGCGAAAATCCAGCAAACATGGAGACGAAGGCGCGCCCGCCAAAGAAAGTATGGCGCCCCAAACAGGGAAAGCCGATGCACAGGCATCGGCTGATGCCGATGCAGAGACATCGGCTGATACAAACATGGTATTCATACTCCCGTCGGAGTTTCGCGCTCCAAGCGACGAGGAAGTTTCAGTGGCTCAATTCGACTGCGGTCCACGACCGGTTATCTTTGAGAAGCCACGAGATAGAAGCTACAGGCATCTGAAAGCCCTATACTTGAGGGGTTACATCAACGGGCAGCCTGTCAGCAAGATGTTGGTTGATACCGGAGCGGCAGTCAACATAATGCCGTATTCCATGCTACGTCGTTTGGGACATTCCAGCGACGATCTGATCAAGACCAACATCACATTAAGCGACTTCAACGGCCAGGCGTCAGAAGCGAAAGGTGTTCTGAATGTAGAGCTTACTGTAGGCCGGAAGACCATACCTACTGCGTTCTTCATCGTCGACAGCAAAAGCAATTACGCCGTCCTATTGGGAAGGGACTGGATTCATGCTAACTGTTGCATCCCGTCTACAATGCACCAATGCATCATACAGTGGGATGGAGATGAAGTGGAAGTCGTTCAGGCGGATGACTCAATCGAGATATCGCTAGCTGCCATGAGCGTGTGGGAAGCAGATGACCAAGAGCCGCTCTCTGGAATCAGTTTAGAGGGTTGTGAGCGCATCGAAGCCTCGAAAAATGGGGTAAGGCTGGTTCTATCCACCGGCCTAACGGAGTAGCGAGTCCAAGACATTGGACATACGTGGCAAGGCCGATCCCTGCGATCGGCCCTCAAAAAAAATGAAAAGCAAAGGATCTTATCTCCAGCATGCCACGTAGCTACAGTGGAAATCCAAGAAGTTGCAAACCATCGCCAAGCATTGCAACGGAAAGGGAGGCCGATTCCCGCAATCGGCCGAAATTATCCTCAACATACCTTCGTCTGTGTTCAGCATTGATCCAACAGATGCCTGAAGAACCGATACCATCAATTGCTTGACAGAATCGGCTCGGGGGGCACATACATAGATGAATAAGATGGAGGATACGGAGCTGGGAACGGACGTCAAATTTCCAGCAGAGCAGCCAAGTATGGGGGCCGATACGTAAGCAAATCGGCCGCAAAAAATCGAAATTACAGAAATTTTTGGGCACAGCCGATGCTTAGACATCGACTTAAGAATTCAAAGCCGATGCACGGCCATCGACTCAGGAGGCTCAACGGAAAATTAACCTGACTTGGGTCTTCTCCGCAAGGACCTCCAAATCCCGTGGCGGGCCATCAGGGTCAGCAGTGCTAGCAGGAGCATCATTGTGGCGTCCTTGCCTTGACTTATTTGAAGATCCGATATGCGTGCAAGATGAGGGTGGTAACCGATCAAACCACAAGAGCAGCACAAGCATACAAATCAGATTGAGGATGAGCCCAACGAAGGGAGCAGCGCAAGCACATCTCTTCTAGGACCATGAGGATGGCCGATGATGGAGCAATCGGCTGTGGCATTACTGCCTACGGGCTGAGCCAAGGTGACAACCTCGCCAAACATCCTCAGAAACTGCATCAGTCTGCCCGAGGTAATGAGCATATCGAGCGAAGTGCGAGAATAAGCTGGGAGGAGTTCAAGGACCGCTACGTGTGAGGCTTCGTAGTTTAAGGGAGCCGCTGATCTCCAAACCCGTCCTAGTGCATCGTCTCCTTGGGTGTAAACTTTCCTGCCCTGTTTTGATGAAGAGTTGGAATGGCTCGGGGGGGGCAGCTCACCTTGGAGGTTCTCTGCTATTGAGGCCGATGTGGTCAGAATCGGCTGACGCCGCACTACTCTTGGGAAGACGATGATGGACCATTTGGTTGATACACCGTTATCCTCGTCTTGACCGAGACTCGGGGGGCAGCGGACCCTGGAGATTCTCCGCTCTGAAGAGCCGATGGTATTGAAATCGGCTGTCTCTACATCGTAACCATGCTGAAAGGTGGCGGGCTCTTGCAGAGGAAAACCACCAGGGTCGATGGGAGGAGTTTGAAGAAGAAGCCATCATCAGTGATTAGGCTTTAGGCCAGTTTGTTGCTGCACAGAGGCAAAGCATCGCGAGAAAGGTTGTAGACGATCGAAATTTTCAGCAATGGCCCAAAAAAGTTCTCCTGAAGGCATCAATCTGGAGTCCGCTTAGAAGACCAACATTAAGTGCAGGAGACTTGGATTTCCAAAGTTTCAGGTTGGCGTGATTGCGATTTGGTCCTGTCCGATTGGAATTTGAGAATCTGAGTTGATCTATCTCGAAAGTTATCATGAGAAACCAAGGCATGGAAATCGGCTCATTGAGCATCGACCAAATCGACAATCGGCAGATTCAATGCAAAGAGCAATCGGCTAAATCATCACAAAGGAAATCGGTGAAGTCAAATTGGAGGAATTCTTCATTGATGAACGGGATTTCTTACATAAGAGCTGATTGCTCTCAAAAGGAAGGCCTAGGGGATACATTGCCCCGTCTACTACTCCTAGCCCTATCCTATCTAGGGGCTGCTGCTGCCCTCATCGTCGCCGTCGCCGCTGTCGGCGCTGCTCCCGGCCGGCTCGTCGTCGCTGCTGTAGCGGCCGCCGGCAGGACCCTCGTTGTCCTCATCCTCCTCGTCAGCATCGTCGTCCTCGCTGTCGAAGTCGCTGAGGTTCCCGGGCCAGGGGCAATGGCGCTTGGCGGCTCGTCGGAGGAGCTGTCGTCCTCCTCCTCCTTCTCCTTCACCTCCTCGGAGGAGGTGACCCCGTCCCAGGAAAAGCGGTCGTCGTCGCTTTCCTCCACCGCTTCCTCATTGGCGAGGAAGCGGAGGTCTCTCCCCGTCGGTCGAGGATTTGTCATCCTCGGACCAGACGGAGAAGTCGTGGTCCTCCTTGTCCCACGCTGTTGGGGCAAGGATGTCGTACGCCGCCTGCGTACCCCACTCTGGTGTCGATTCCCTAATGGGGGAGGACACGTAGGAAAGACCCGACGAGGTGGAAGAGGAAGAAGAAGAAGACATTGTGGCCGAGGAGGGTTTTTGGAAGTGCTAGTGCGGAGGGGATGAAGAAAAGGGGCTACAGGAAGTGGCCAAATAAAAGGGGAAATAACGACTCAATGCTTAAGCAGGGACGGGTGCCAGAACCGTCAAGTCATGCAGAGAAGGCGAGGAGGCGAGACGTCATCATGAAGAAAACTGCGACGGTTCTGCCATGACATGACCCTTCGAAGGAGACAGATGGTTTTGCAATTATCATTATCAAAACCAGGGGGGCATGTGTTACCACCCGATTTTGGCCAAATCAGGAGATGGGCCGTAAGTGAAGATGGGCTTGAAGGACGTACACATGAAGCATCTTTGAAGCGGCCTTGCGCTGAGAGTTTGGGCTAAGTTGCCCGTGTATCTGTAATTATTAGATCGTATTGTATTTAGATTAAAGAGATAGAGTCTGGCCCGTGCACGGTTAGGTGCACGCCTCAATTAGAAAGTCCCTTGGACTATAAATATGTATCTAGGGTTATCGGAAAAGGAGGACAATCACCGTTCAACCAACACAAACCAATCTCGGCGCATCGCCACCCCTTTCCTACGAGGGTTTCTACCGGTAAGCATCATGCTGCCTAGATCGCATCTTGCGATCTAGGCAGCATAAGCTTCGTATTGTTCATGCGTTGCTCGTACTGAAGCCTTTTTGATGGCGAGCAACGTAGTTATCATAGATATGTTAGGGTTAGCATTGTTCTTCACGTAATATGCTACCGTAGTGCAACTCTTGCATATCTAGCTGCCCTTACGTCTATCCAGACGTAAGGGCAGCATCTTGCTTGATCATGCTTAGTAGATCCGATCCGTTATAGTTGCTCCTTGCATCTGCAAGGATTAGTTTAATATCTGCATAGTTAGGCCTTATGCTGGGGTCGGAGGATCCGGTGGTGCGTTAGGCGTTGTTTACCGTCCCTGCGAGGGATGTTCCGGGGATCAACGTTATGTTGGTTTTTAGGCCTCTCGTAGGGGTAGTTTGCATCATCTCTCGTAGCTGCTAGGCCCGATCGCACGTAGGACGTTCCGATTATGCGGTGAAAACCCTAAACTGTCGTGGATCGTTTTAGCTTTGTCCTGATCAAGCAGGATCCCCATGCCATTGCAAATCCATCAAGGACCATGGGGCGATCGGCTCTTTGAGCCGATCCACAGGGAAACCTGAGAGCCGATAAGGCTCGTATTTAATGTGCACGTGTCTACCATGCAGGAACAATCGAAGCACTAACACCTTCCTGACCAGGTCTAGGTCAGGTGGCACGCCCTAGCAACCGCCAGGACGCGGCCAGAAGATTTGCGGTAGATCTTGACCAGGTCACTGTGTACCACTAGCTGCAATCCTTGATGACTGTTGTGTCACCTGGCTTCCGAGTTTCTGAAGGTTAATTTTCGAAATTTTGTTCGTAAAATTGGCCTGTGGAAATGTAAACAAACTAGTACTCTTACTTTATTATATTAGTACTTGTGTCAATGTAGTAGTTGTGTCTGAGTCGAGTCAATGTTGAGTCGTTGAGTCACCTAGTATTATTATTATGGTGGTGTACTTCTGTTCATGTACTTGTTTCAGACAGGTATTGCTGTTTTGGTGAAGGAGACATGCATCACCCATTTTTGGTGGGGTTAATTGGTTCTAGGATTAATTGGTTCTATGCCACTCCTCAGTTCACAAGTTGTGTTTATGCCATTCCAAAAACTGAAGTTGTGTTTATGCCACTCTCAATTCTCAATACCCCCTTCTATGCCATTTTCAACAATACAACATGAAAACGGTTCAATAAATAGTCGTATTTCAGTTTATACTTTCGTATTGACCAAAATAATCCTGTGTTCAGATTTGGAGCGACTTTTGGGTGTTTCGGGCACACAAGAAATCCAAAATTTTCAAATTCTGGCAAAAATTAGAACTTCTCAGGAAAATCTATTTTTTTATAGGAAATCAAAAACACTGAAACGAGTATACTGTTTTAATTTGAGCCATTTATGTGCAGATTTGCATAAAAAGACTGACATTTTCTGTTCTGTCTAGAAATTGGTAAAATTTTGTCCAAAAAATCAAACTTCGAAAAATCTGATAATTTTACAGAATGTCAAGAACACTAATATGAGTCTACTATTCTAATATGAGCCATTTCTGGGCACATATGATCCATTAAACATAGGTGCAAAGTACGGTCCAGATTATCTGAGAGTATGTACAAACTGTAGTATAGAGAAGTCGTTTTGGGTTTCAAACATGGAAATTTCAAGAACATCCCAAAAAGCTTCATTTTAGAGTGAGTAAGAAGGATCCAGGCTTACCTTTTCATTTTCATGTTTTAAACTTGTTTAAATCTTGGTCAAACCTAGGATTTGACCAAGATTCAAATGGGCAGAAAATTAAAAAAATCATAAAAATGAAAAACCAAAGTACATAGTCTTCTTATGTCATATAGTAAGCATTCAAGTTGATAAACAAGGTCTAGACATATTCAAACCATACAAATCATGTATCTACCCCCTAACCCTAAACTCTGTCTTATGAAGTCAAGCATGAAGAGAAGTGGTTTTGGGTTTCAAACATGGAAATTTCAAAAACCTCTTAAAAATTCATTTTAGAGTGACTAAGAAGGATATGATGCAGGCTTCCCTTTTCATTTTCTTGTCTTAACTTGTTTAAATCTTGGTCAAACCTAAGATTTGACCAAAAGATTCAAACGGGCATAAAATTCAAAAAAATCAGAAAAATGAAAAACAAAAGCATATAGTCTTCTTATGTCATATAGTAAGCATTCAAGTTGATAAACAAGGTCTAGACATATTCAAACCAGAAAAATAATGTATATATCTACCCCTAACCCTAAACTTTGTCTTATGAAGAGAAGTGGTTTTGGGTTTCAAACATGGAAATTTCAAGAACCTCCCAAAAGCTTCATTTTAGAGTGTGACTAAGAAGGATCCAGGCTTACCTTTTCACTTTCATGTTCTAAACTTGTTTAAATCCTAGTCAAACCTAGGATTTCACAAAGATTCAAATATATGGGTATAAAATACAAAAAAATAGAAAAATGAAAAACGAAAGCACATAGTCTTCTTATGTCATATAGTAAGCATTAAAGTTGATAAACAAGGTCTAGACATATTCAAACTAGACAAATCATGTATCTCCCCCTAACCCCTAAACTTTGTATTATGAAGTCAAGCATGAAGAGAAGTGGTTTTGGGTTTCAAACATGGAAATTTCAAAAACCTCTTAAAAATTCATTTTAGAGTGACTAAGAAGGATGCAAGCTTCCCTTTTCATTTTCATGTCTTAAACTTGTTTAAATCTTGGTCAAACCTAAGATTTGACCAAAAGATTCAAACGGGCATAAAATTCAAAAAAAATCAGAAAAATGAAAAACAAAAGCATATAGTCTTCTTGTGTCATATAGTAAGCATTCAAGTTGATAAACAAGGTCTAGACATATTCAAACCAGAAAATCATGTATATATCTACCCCTAAACCTAAACTATGTCTTATGAAGTCAATCATGAAGAGAAGTGGTTTTGGGTTTCAAACATGGATATTTCAAGAACCTCCCAAAAGCTTCATTTTAGAGTGTGACTAAGAAGGATCCAGGCTTACCTTTTTCATTTTCATGTACTAAACTTGTTTAAATCCTGGTCAAACCTAGGATTTCACAAAGATTCAAATATATGTGTATAAAATATAAAAAATAGAAAAATGAAAACCAAAGCACATAGTCTACTTATGTCACATAGTAAGCATTCAAGTTGATAAACAAGGTCTAGACATATTCAAACCAGAAAAATCATGTATATATCTACCCCTAACCCTAAACTCTGTCTTATGAAGTTAATCATGAAGAGAAGTGGTTTTGGGTTTCAAACATTGGAATTCCAAGAACCTCCCAAAAGCTTCATTTTAGAGTGTGACTAAGAAGGATCCAGGCTTACCTTTTCATTTTCATGTTCTAAACTTGTTTAAATCCTGGTCAAAACTAGGATTTCACAAAGATTCAAATATATGGGTATAAAATTCAAAAAAATAGAAAAATGAAAAACCAAAGCACATAGTCTTCTTATGTCATATAGTAAGCATTAAAGTTGATAAACAAGGTCTAGACATATTCAACCTAGACAAATCATGTATCTACCCCCTAACCCCTAAACTCTGTCTTATGAAGTCCAACATGAAGAGAAGTGGTTTTGGGTTTCAAACATGGAAATTTCAAAAACCTCTTACAAAATTCATTTTAGAGTGACTAATTAAGAAGGATGCATGCTCCCCTTTTCATTTTCATGTCTTAAACTTGTTTAAATCTTGGTCAAACCTAAGATTTGACCAAAAGATTCAAACGGGCATAAAAAATCAGAAAAATGAAAACCAAAGCACATAGTTTTCTTATGTCATATAGTAAGCATTCAAGTTGATAAACAAGGTCTAGACATATTCAAACCAGAAAATCATGTATATATCTACCCCTAACCCTAAACTCTGTCTTATGAAGTCAATCATGAAGAGAAGTGGTTTTGGGTTTCAAACATGGAAATTTCAAGAACCTCCCAAAAGCTTCATTTTAGAGTGACTAAGAAGGATCCAGGCTTACCTTTTCATTTTCATGTTTTAAACTTGTTTAAATCCTGGTCAAACCTAGGATTTGACAAAGATTCAAATATATGGGCATAAAATTCAAAAAAAATAGAAAAATGAAAAACCAAAGCACATAGTCTTCTTATGTCATATAGTAAGCATTAAAGTTGATAAACAAGGTCTAGACATATGCAAACTAGACAAATCATGTATCTACCCCCTAACCCTAAACTCTGTCTTATGAAGTCAAGCATGAAGAGAAGTCGTTTTGGGTTTCAAACATGGAAATTTCAAGAACATCCCAAAAGCTTCATTTTAGAGTGACTAAGAAGGATCCATGATTACCTTTTCATTTTCATGTTTTAAACTTGTTTAATCTTGGTCAAACCTAGGATTTGACCAAGATTCAAATGGGCACAAAATTTAAAAAATCAGAAAAATGAAAAACCAAAGTACATAGTCTTCTTATGTCATGTAGTAAGCATTCAAGTTGATAAAATGGTTCATGCCGGCGTCTTAGCTCCTAAAAAAAATTATACACCAATTGATTTGACGAATTGATGATTTACTCTAGTCTGCTTCTAGACCATGCAGCTAGCGAGTATTCATATGTACTGCATGGAGCCCCCAACTTTTGACTTCCCGTGTCGGAAAAGGCCTGTTTAATAATGTGGGGCAGTGAGGTATCCCGAAGTATCTAGAGGGTTCCAGTGTTTCAGGCTTTCAGCATCGCCAGTCCAAGGGAAGGATGGGTGACGAATCCGTGCATTCACAGCCGTTAGATCTGAAGAGTCCTTGTATGATGAGCGGTAGATAGCACCTCTAAGCTGCAAATCAACAGCTTCAATTACTTCAAATGAGCATTGGCCGGAAGGCTGACAGAGTGAAAAAATTCAATTTCAAAAACTCATGTATAGAATAGAAAAAAATAAAAAACATGTAGATAGAATAGAGGTATAGATAGATTAGCCCAAAAAAGAAGAGGACGGGGAAATTTCGAACGCTCGCCTTTAACTCAGCACAGCAGACACCTCCCTCGCGCACCTAAACTTTCGAACGCGCGCCCAATATTTCGAACGCTCGCCTTTAACTCAGCACCCAGCCCACCTTGTTCTTCTCTAGACACCTCCTTCGGCGCCCTGTTCTTCTCTAGACACACCCTCGGTGAACCAGGCCGCGCACCAAAACTTCCCCACGCTGTCTATCAGCCGCGTCAGCCGGCGACTGCTGGTGGCGCCGTTCTTCTCCAGCCGCACCGGCAGGCGCGGTCAGCTGGTAGATCCTCACGGTATGCATGCTATCTTCAGGCCTGGGCAAGTACGATTCATTATAGCTCAATCGAAGTCAGTCGCCGTCGCCCAGCCCTTATAAGTTCGTTAGTTCGTTCGAATCGATCGGTTGATATTGTTTTCCTCTCGATGTGTTTGTTTGACATTGTTTTCCGCTTTACCTATTTGCTCGAATTCGTTCGTACTGTACACTGTACTGCTCACCATTGCCCAATGTCTGTAGTCGTCGCTTGGTGCCAGTCCTCTATGGACCTGTTTGTAATCTTATTACTTCTGGGTTCTTTGCACTGCTAATACATCGGTGGATTTACGGCCAAAAAGAAGAAAGAATTTGTTGGTATTATATTGCTTTCGATTGATCTGTTCGCCCCCAAGCTTTTACAGAAGCCGCAAGAGATTCAAGGATGAAATGGCTCTCCTTGTTTGCGGTGGCGGATCTACAGGGTATGCCGTATATGCCACGGCATACCCTGCGTCCAAGCCGTGCAAGATCTTTGATAGTTTAATGAGCTGAGCAATTAATCAAGATGAGTGATGTATATGTATACATGCGGTGCTAATACATGTGGCGTGCAGCCATGCGAACACTGAGCTAGTGCATGTAACCGATTGATTAGACATCCGATTGATTAATGCATTGGCTTTAGCCAACAGTCTACTTGCATGTTTTTCAAGATGTGCGATTTTGTCTCGCGTGTAAGCCTACAAGGCCAGCTATGGCCATGCACCATGACCTGATTAGATATCATGATTAATCAAAGGAAATATCTTGCTACTGTATATACGATTAATCAACTGATAATTAATCTTTGGTAGTCAAGTATATGATTAATTATATATATTTAGTGAGAATTCAGTTCAAAATTAGAGCACCCCGTCAACGGTGCATTTTTCAACAATTTACATTTTGATTATATGCAAAATCTGTTTTATTTAATCATTTTGACATACTCCCTTCAATCCAAATTAATTGACTCAACTTTGTCTAGATACTGATGTATCTTAGACAAGTTTGTTGAGTAGATACATTTATATCTAGACAAATTTGAGTTAATTAGTATGAATCCGAGAAAGTATTTTATTTAATTATTTTTATTAGGACAAAAGAAATTCAATAGAAACTCCAAAATTTTGTTGTGTCATACCCTTTCCTAAAATCCTAGGTCCGCCACTGCTTGTTTGTAAGGCAAAGAGGAAATCATATCATGGCTTATCATCATGGGTATAACCTTTTTAGCTAGATTTTGCTGTTTGGGATCTATGATCCTTTTAGTTGCTGCTCTCCAGTAACATTTTCCCTCTTTTTTATTACAGTGAAAAATACACAGCGAGGAAACCACTGTCCAGCCTAAAAAAATAGACCTCAGTTGGTTTGCTGAAATCGGCTCAAATAACGTGGCATTTAGTTATATAGTTTTATATTCGACCTGTTTGCTCAGATATGTTGGTTTACATTCATACGCAACCTGTTGGGCAAGTATGGACACAGCTTCAGTGACTTTCAGGTCAAAATTCCAGCGGTTGAGTGATTTTTGGTTGGATCCATTCCTGTGCGTTCGATCGGCTTTTGATGGCTGTTATTGAGACAAAGTCATGGCTGGACTTTTGACGCAGCTCCAGTGACGTTCAGGTCAAAAGCCCAGCGTTGACTTTGGTTCAATATCAGCCATCCAAAGCCAATCGAACACACATGAATGTATCCAACCAAAAATCACTCTACAATAAGTCGTTTCCAGACAAAAACAATGTTTATTCCCAAACTATTTTTTTTGAATCCGACCAATCTTTCCCGGAATGCAGAAGAAATATATAAGATTTACTGGAATGTTGTTCTTTTTACTGGACAGTTTGAATTTTAAGTTTAAAGTTGGTTGTAAAACATAAAATGAGGTTTATTGATAAACAATATGGCTGAATCTGATGAAACTCCCCCAGAATGCATAACCCGACATATAAGATTTACTGGATTTTTGTTTCAAAAACTTCTAGGCAGTACGAATTTTAAGTTTAAAATTTTCTCGTGAAACTTAAAATGGGTAAATTTTGGATCCATTCTCGTGCGTTCGATTGGCTTTTGATGGCTGTTATTGAAACAAGTGTTAATTGGTTCTATGCCACTCCTCAATTCACAAGTTGTGTTTATGCCATTACAAAAACTGAAGTTGTGTTTATGCCACTCTCAATTCTCAATATCCCCTTCTATATATGCCATTTTCAATACTCCACTATAATAAATATAGCATATCTATGATAGTACTCTATGATACCACCCACTATGCACCCATGTTCCAAACACCACTCCCGCTGACTGTACTTTATTGTATCGAGCGATAAGCTTGATGAGCAACCCAAACAAACAAAAAAAAAGATTGTACGAATATGTTAAGTGAGTACTATGCACACGAAATACTCAGTTCCTCGCATATACTATGAACTTGTATCAAAATGAAATATATTCAGCTGACTTGGCTATGTTTTGCAGGTTGTACATGGAAACGAATGGAAAGCTATCGGCACGTGGGAGTGGGTTTCAGGACTGGTTTGAGAAATATGTAAGATGTTCAATTGCACTCTGACTTGTCTATGTGTTTTCACATGAGATGACCTCTTGTCTATTTTGTAATCGTAGATCTCGAAACTCCATGCGGAGAATCCAGGCGCTGTTAGTGCTGATCTCCTTGTCCTATCACGTGGTCCAGATAAGAGGGTGTTGGTAGCTGCAGCTTGCAATGCCAATGGTGTCCATTACAGCTCCTATGAGCGTGAACAACATTTGAAGACACGAAATAGTGGCATCACAACCAGTGGAGATCACTTGACAACCAGAAAGAAGAGATCAGAGTCATTTGACCATTATGGTCACATAGAAGAGGTTATTCAGTTGTTCTATAGTGATAAGGTTACTGTCCGATCTGTGGTTCTATTTAAGTGTTATTGGTACAACCAAGATCCAAACAAGGGCAAAGGTGCCAGAAATGATGGGTATTTCATATCAGTTAATACTACTGCTCAGTGGTACAAGGATGATCCTTATATTTTGGTACCTCAAGCGGCCAAGGTACTTTTCTTGGAAGACAGATCTAGAAAAGGATGGCAGTATGTGCAAAAGTTTGTGGCAAGGAACATATATGATTTGGATGAGAATGCGGATCCAATAATTGGTGCCCAGCAAGATGATTTCGCTGGTTGTATGCAAACTAAAGTTGCTGACATTGATGAAACCTCGTTGGATACAGGTATCCCTGCACATGATGGAGAAGTAGATTTCACTGTTGAGGTTAGCATAGTCGACAAAGAGATGGATAAACTGAAGCTACCTGGTGAATCTCAGGAGGAGAATGGACACGACGAGCAGGATGAGACCATGCACGAATATCAGAATGAAGACGGAGGTGATGATGATGATGATGATGATGATGATGATGATGATTAGACTCTTGTCTCTGTATCATGCTGTGAGATGAAGAACCATGATTTGTTTTGATTTTTCTATTTGGAAAATGTATGAGTCCTGAAGACAATTATCTGTTGGATTGTAATCCCATGATGACTAATTATTTATGTTTGTTGTCCTACTAAAAGTTGGTCAAACTTAATTGTGTGGAAGTAATCCCATGCTGTTTGATTCATAGGGTCATATCCCATAGGAAAATAGAATGATAATAGATCAAACTAATGCAGAATATCTTATAACCACAATCAAATAGAATTTCTCTTGACATAGGATTCAAGTTGGCATGGCATCCCTATCATACAGGGTTTTTATTCATACTATGCTACAAATCGAAAATAAGATGGGTCAGCACTTTATCGCGGCAGATAGGGCAGCTGGCGTTCGTTACAAACCAGGAGAAGATGCACTTCCTATGGAACGGGTGTTTGCATCCCCGGAGACGCACCGTTGTGCGCTGCGACAGCCCCAGCATGCATATGCTGCAGTGGCCGTCCTCCGGCGCAACTAGGACCCAACTGTCCTGCAGCGCCGGCAAGTTGACGATGAGCCGGTGGTCCACCCTAAGGGTGAGGTCGAAGTGGAGGCCACCGAGCCGACGACACGCCTGCTGCCACATCAGGTGCATAACATCGTAAGGCATGATGATGTCCCACTCCTCCTCCGTGAGGTTCAGGTTCTTGAGCAGCCATACACGGGCAAGAATCTCGCGCATAGTTCGCACGACATTGCCCCCACTACGCAGCTCCCTCGGAGGCAAGCCAAGATCCAGCACCACCTCTTCGCAGGGTGTAGTGGTGATATCGTCCTCATCCAGTGGGGCAGGGAGGGGGCCGGCCATCCTCCTGAGCTCGTACGTCCTCGAGAAGAAGATGTGCACTGTCATAGTGTACGGGGACGCCTCGCCCTCGCCCACGGCCGGCGGCTCGCCGACGGAGAAGTCGGTCGTGCTTGCCGACACACGGCAGGCACGGAAGACATGTGGGCCAGACTCGATGATGCGCTCGCGTGAGGAGCGCTCTAGTAGGGGCGTCGCCGCCATTGGGGATTCTTCGGAGGGCTGTAGACTGGCGGCTAGTCGACGGTGAGGTGGTTGGTGTGAGATCTCTGGGATGAGGCCAGGGGAAGTGGGCGAAGTGCTCGGGACTAGGGACTGCCCTCAACTTTCCGCAGTAGTATGATAATAATTGGTGGACGAGGGAGACTAGTCCAGAGACTACCCAAAGTTGATAAATCATGTTCGAGGGAAAATGCCCAAGATTTATTATCAAAATTCAAGCTAATTTCGCCGATTTTGTTCTGCCGTTCATTAGACATCATCCAACGGCCTTGGTCTCTGGGATTCGCTGCTACAGTGTCATCTACTATTTTCTACCCAATTCCAGAAACATCCATAAAGCTAGTAGATAGCTTTCCTGCTTGTTGGCCCCACCCCATTTTTTTAATCTTTTCTTCCTTATCCCCTTCGCTCATGCTAGCAGCTACTTGCAGCCATTGCTACACCAGCGAGGTGATCTCTATGATAGGCACGGTTTTAGTAAGACAGCAAGTTGTAGATAGCTAACCATGAGACACATGCCTCTCTGGTTGAGACTGAGCTCGCTCTTGTGATTGGGCTCCAATGGTCGAGGTGAGTCACAGCTGCAATGACAGAGGTTTGTGCTGAATTAATTAGCACAGAGGCGTAACTAGCACTAGATGGAGAAGGCATAGTACACATATCGGACACGAAGTCGCGTCTGGCGAGCAGCTCGCATTCACTTGCATCAGTGCGGTACAACAAAGATGATGAAGAAGGATTGGAGCTTTGAAGGTAGTCAGAAAAGTTACAAAAAATAATACGTGCAAAACTTAACCTGTATAAACGCACATGCATGGATAATTTTACATTTCTGCATGAGAAAGACATGTCAATTTTCAGTACGACATGGTTTGATTTGTCAAATTTGATGCTCCTTAATGCATTTTAAGTGAAAATTACAGGTTTATTCATTATAATTGCCGATTTTTAACGTTACGTGCAGCTGACTAGCAAACTATAAGTGTGTGATTGCTTGCTTCCAAAATAAGGATATGTAATCATTTTGTATAAGGTAGTACCAATTAGTCGTTATATTGCAGAACTTAAAGAGTTTTGAGAGATTCAACTCGTTGCTACTCCATAAGAATGGTCATGTTGACAAATTTGATCCAGTGTTGAACAGAGCCAGAAACATTTCAAAAACTTGAGCATGGAAGAGGCTAGGGGTAAATGCCCCAAGGCCAGCCGAGCCTATCGTAGGTGCCGTCCCGAGGAGGAAGTACCTTAATTTGGGGCGCGCGCGGACGCTGCGGTACCCCGAGCTCGAGACGCCGCCGTACCGGTAGCTCGACCCGCGACGAGGCATGGCGGCGGCGGCGGAAGGTAAAGCTCCTGCTGACAAACATATTAGGCACAAATGGGCAACCTTCAGTAACCCATGTTCCATTTTTTTTGTCAGGATAACCCCATGTACCACCTTCCCAATAGAAAAAGTACTGTTCAACCTTCCCCTGTTGGGCCCAATATTTCACTTTTGGGTTGCCAAGGAACATCTACATGGTAATTGTTATCGGTCTACTTGATCCGGCTGTCGAAGCCCAATAACTACAAATGGGCCTTTCTGCTCATGCAATTTCGGCCCTTTTCTAATGAAACACAGATCCTATGATTGGCAAATAAAAATACACGGAGATTCTACATAAAAGTTGTTTTTATTTATTTTGAATTATAGGGTTCCAATTTTTGAAACTGCTCATGCCCAATATGAAAATCCTTGATCGCTCCATACCCACATGGATAACGGTATTTTTAAAAATTCATAAAGTGGATTTGAAATTTAAAACATATCCTAATAATTCCTTGATTTAATCTATCAACTTGCAAGATCTTGGAGCCAAAGAGCTTGTATTAGTCTGCGAAAATAATACTGATAAACCTGTCGTTAACAAGAAATGAAGGTTTATCGTTCAGAGAGGATGCCATGTGGGACCCATGAGACAGTAGCGTCCTCAACGTTTCAAAGAAAAAGGCAAGTAGCCCGAAAATAGGGGTAAAAAATAAATCCTACAAAGGAAACATTTATAGTTCATAGAGGCTGACATGTGGGACCGATCTGCCAGCTGCATCCTCATCATTTCGAAGTCGGCAGGGATCAGAAGAAAAAGGCAAATAGCCAGAAATTAGGGGTCAAAAATAAATCCAAAAAGGAAACTTTTATTCTTCATAGAGGATGACATGTGGGACCGACCTGCCAGCAGCGTCCTCATCGTTTCAAAGGCCGCAGGGGATCAAAAGAAAAAGGCAAATAGCCAGAAATTAGGGGTAAAAAATAAATCCAACAAAGGAAAGGTTTATTGTTCATAGAGGCTGACATGTGGGACCCATGAGCCAGCGGCGACCTCAATTTCAAAGGCGGCATATGATCGAAAAGAAAAAGGCAAGTTAGCAAAAATCAGGGGTAAAAAAATCTAAGAAATGAAACTTTATTGTACAGTCCCATGAGCCAGCACCTTACTCAACGTTTCAGTGGCGGCATGAGATAGAAAGAAAAAGGAAAGTGACCAAATATCAGGAGCAAAAAATAATCCAAGAAAAGAAACTTTTATTGTACATAGAGGATGACATATGAGTCCCACTTATACAAGCTCTTTCGCTCCAAGATCTTGCAAGTTGATTGTTGATACGTCTCCGACGTATCGATAATTTCTTATGTTCCATGCTACATTATTGATGATATCTACATGTTTTATACACATTATATGTCGTATTTACGCATTTTCCGGCACTAACCTATTAACAAGATGCCGAAGAGCCAGTTGCTGTTTTCTGCTGTTTTTGGTTTCAGAAATCCTAGTAAGGAAATATTCTCGGAATTGGACGAAATCAACGCCCAGGGTCCTATTTTTGCATGAAGCTTCCAGAAGACCAAGGGGAAAGGAAGTGGGGCCACGAGGCGCCGCCACACTAGGGCGGTGCGGCCGGCCCTGGCCGCGCCGGCCTGGTGTGTGGGGCCCTCGTGTGGCCCCCGCGTTGCCCTTCCGCCTACTTAAAGTCTTCGTCGCGAAACCCTCTGTACCGAGAGCCACGATACGGAAAACCTTCGAGATGCCGCCGCCAATCCCATCTCTGGGGATTCAGGAGATCGCCTCGCACCCCGGAGAGGGGAATCATCTCCCGGAGGACTCTTCATCGCGATGATCGCCTCCGGAGTGATGAGTGAGTAGTTCACCCCTGGACTATGGGTCCATAGCAGTAGCTAGATGGTCGCCTTCTCCTAATTGTGCTTCATTGTTGGATCTTGTGAGCTGCCTAACATGATCAAGATCATCTATCTGTAATACTATATGTTGTGTTTGTCGGGATCCGATGGATAGAGAATACTATGTTATGGTGATTATCAATCTATTACCTATGTGTTGTTTATGATCTTGCATGCTCTCCGTTATTAGTAGAGGCTCTGGCCAAGTTTTTGCTCTTAACTCCAAGAGGGAGTATTATGCTCGATAGTGGGTTCATGCCTCCATTAAATCTGGGACAGTGACAGAAAGTTCTAAGGTTGTGGATGTGCTGTTGCCACTAGGGATAAAACATTGATGCTATGTCTAAGGATGTAGTTGTTGATTACATTACGCACCATACTTAATGCAATTGTCTGTTGCTTGCAACTTAATACTGGAAGGGGTTCGGATGATAACCTGAAGGTGGACTTTTTAGGCATAGATGCATGCTGGATAGCGGTCTATGTACTTTGTCATAATGCCCTAATTAAATCTCACTATATTTATCATATCATGTATATGCATTGTTATGCCCTTTTCTATTTGTCAATTGCCCGACTGTAATTTGTTCACCCAACATGCTTTTATCTTATGGGAGAGACACCTCTAGTGAACTGTGGACCCCGGTCCTATTCTTTACATCGCATACAATCTACTGCAATTGTTCTTTACTGTTTTCTTCGCAAACAATCATCTTCCACACAATACGGTTAATCCTTTGTTACAGCAAGCCGGTGAGATTGACAACCTCACTGTTTCGTTGGGGCAAAGTACTTTGGTTGTGTTGTGCGGTTCCACGTTGGCGCCGGAATCCCTGGTGTTGCGCCGCATCACATTTCGCCACCATCAACCTTCAATGTGCTTCTTGGCTCCTCCTGGTTTGATAAACCTTGGTTTCTTTCTGAGGGAAAACTTGCTGCTGTGCGTATCATACCTTCCTCTTGGGGTTCCCAACGAACGTGTGAGTTACACGCCATCAAGCTCTTTTTCTGGCGCCGTTGCCGGGAGATCAAGACACGCTGCAAGGGGAGTCTCCACTTCCCAATCTCTTTACTTTGTTTTTGTCTTGCTTTATTTTATTTACTACTTTGTTTGCTGCACCTAAACAAAACACAAAAAAATTAGTTGCTAGTTTTACTTTATTTACTGTCTTGCTCTCTATATCAAAAACACAAAAAAATTAGTTACTTGCATTTAGTTTACTTTTGTTATCATGTCTAGCTCTGTACCTGTTACTTCTTCACCTGAGGAATTAGTTTTTACTTTTAAACAAGGGGATGAGGAAAGTTTTAAAGATGCTTGGTCGAGAATTTTTACTTCTTATCGTAAAGCTGAACCTCAAATGACGCTAAGTTTGCTCCTTAGTAATTTTTATTTTGGTCTTATGATTCGCTATAGATATGCCTTGGATGCTGTAGTGGGAGGAGATTTCCTTCATTGTAATGGGGATCAAGCTTTTAATGCCATAAAGAAGTTGGTTGCATCACATGATTCAGCTAATAACTTTGATTCAGCCCTTATTAGCATTTATAATAGATTAAACACTCTTGAGACAAGTGCATCTTGCTTGAATGAAAATTATAGATATGTTCGTAACCGTCTTGATCAAGTTTTAGTGAACTCTGAACCTTCATTATGGGATCCTACTGTTAAAATTGTTATCGGTGACCAAACTCTTCATGCCAATTGTGATATTATGTCTGAATTTTGCTTAATGCCTAAGAGTATTCATGAATCTTTGCAACTTTGGGGATTCGTTGAAGGGGGAGAAGGAATAACTCTTATTGATAACTCTGTTATAATTCCTAAAGGAATAGCTGCGGGTGTGCATACAACCATTCTTGGTAGAACAATATCCATTGATTATCTTGTTATTGAATGTGCAGGAACAGGACAAATCACACTCGGAAGATCCCTGCTGAAACTATTGGGAGCAGTCATAGATATGGGAGAAGGCACCCTAAAGTTCACCTCTACACCCGGGGGTAGACATGTATTCCCTAAACCAAAGAGTAAGAAAAAGAACAAGAAAGCTAAAGGTAAAACCCAAGGTAATGTTGATGCCTCATCTCTTGATAATACTTAAATTACACTTTCTGCGCCTAGCTGAAAGGCGTTAAAGAAAAGCGCTTATGGGAGACAACCCATGTTTTTACTACAGAATTTTTTTTTATATTTGAGTCTTGGAAGTTGTTTACTACTGTAGCAACCTCTCCTTATCATGTTTTTTGTGCCAAGTAAAGTTTCTATGTTAAAGTTGATGTTATATTTGGGATCGCTGCGCAGAAACAGCATTGCTGTCTGTCACGAATTCTGGCACAAGTCTCTGTAACAAATTCGAAAAAATCTGCAAATTTACGAGCATGATCCTCAGATATGTACGCAACTTTCATTAGTTTTGAGTTTTTCCATTTGAGCAAGTCTAGTGCCCCTTTCAGGTTCGTCTTTACGGACTGTTCTGTTTTTGACAGATTCTGCCTTTTATTTCGCATTGCCGTATTTGCTATGTTGGATGAATTCCTTTGATCCATTAATGTCCAGTAGCTTTGTGCAATGTCCAGAAGTGTTAAGAATGATTGTGTCACCTTTGAATATGTGAATTTTAATTGTGCACTAACTCTCTAATGAGTTTGCTTGAAGTTTGGTGTGAAGGAAGTTTTCAAGGGTCAAGAGAGGAGTATGATATACTATGATCAAGAGGAGTGAAAGCTCTAAGCTTGGGGATGTCCCCGTGGTTCATCCCTGCATATTTTAAGAAGACTCAAGCGTCTAAGCTTGGGGATGCCCAAGGCATCCCCTTCTTCATCGACAACACCATCAGGTTCCTCCCCTGAAACTATATTTTTATTCAGTCACATCTTATGTACTTTGCTTGGAGCGTCGGTTTGTTTTGTTTTTGTTTTTGTTTGAATAAAATGGATCCTAGCATTCACTATATGGGAGAGAGACACGCTCCGCTGTTGCATATGGACAAATATGTCCTTAGGCTTTACTCATAATGTTCAAGGCGAAGGTTGAAATTTCTTCGTTAAATTGTTATATGGTTGGAATCGGGAAATGCTACATGTAGTAATTCTAAAATGTCTTGGATAATGTGATACTTGGCAATTGTTGTGCTCATGTTTAAGCTCTTGCATCATATACTTTGCACCCATTAATGAAGAAATACATAGAGCTTGCTAAAATTTGGTTTGCATATTTGGTCTCTCTAAGGTCTAGATAATTTCTAGTATTGAGTTTTGAACAACAAGGAAGACGGTGTAGAGTCTTATAATGTTTACAATATGTCTTTTATGTGAGTTTTTGCTGCACCGGTTCATCCTTGAGTTTGCTTCAAATAACCTTGCTAGCCTAAACCTTGTATCGAGAGGGAATACTTCTCATGCATCCAAAATCCTTGAGCCAACCACTACGCCATTTGTGTCCACCATACCTACCTACTACATGGTATTTCTCCGCCATTCCAAAGTAAATTGCTTGAGTGCTACCTTTAAAATTCCATCATTCGCCTTTGCAATATATAGCTCATGGGACAAAATAGCCTTAAAAACTATTGTGGTATTGAATATGTACTTATGCACTTTATCTCTTATTAAGTTGCTTGTTGTGCGATAACCATGCTTCTGGGGACGCCATCAACTATTCTTTGTTGAATATCATGTGAGTTGCTATGCATGTCCGTCTTGTCTGAAGTAAGAGAGATCTACCACCTTAATGGTTGGAGCATGCATATTGTTAGAGAAGAACATTGGGCCGCTAACTAAAGCCATGAATCATGGTGGAAGTTTCAGTTTTGGACATATATCCTCAATCTCATATGTGTTGTTTATGATCTTGCATGCTCTCCGTTATTAGTAGAGGCTCTGGCCAAGTTTTTGCTCTTAACTCCAAGAGGGAGTATTTATGCTCGATAGTGGGTTCATGCCTCCATTAAATCTGGGACAGTGACAGAAAGTTCTAAGGTTGTGGATGTGTTGTTGCCACTAGGGATAAAACATTGATGCTATGTCTAAGGATGTAGTTGTTGATTACATTATGCACCATACTTAATGCAATTGTCTGTTGCTTGCAACTTAATACTGGAAGGGGTTCGGATGATAACCTGAAGGTGGACTTTTTAGGCATAGATGCATGCTGGATAGCGGTCTATGTACTTTGTCGTAATGCCTTGATTAAATCTCACTATATTTATCATATCATGTATATGCATTGTTATGCCCTTTTCTATTTGTCAATTGCCCGACTGTAATTTGTTCACCCAACATGCTTTTATCTTATGGGAGAGACACCTCTAGTGAACTGTGGACCCGGTCCTATTCTTTACATCGCATACAATCTACTGCAATTGTTCTTTACTGTATTCTTCGCAAACAATCATCTTCCACACAATACGGTTAATCCTTTGTTACAGCAAGCCGGTGAGATTGACAACCTCACTGTTTCATTGGGGCAAAGTACTTTGGTTGTGTTGTGCAGGTTCCACGTTGGCGCCGGAATCCCTGGTGTTGCGCCGCATCACATTTCGCCACCATCAACCTTCAACGTGCTTCTTGGCTCCTCCTGGTTCGATAAACCTTGGTTTCTTTCTGAGGGAAAACTTGCTGCTGTGCGCATCATACCTTCCTCTTGGGGTTCCCAACGAACGTGTGAGTTACACGCCATCAATTGTACATAGAGGATGACATGCGGGCCCCTTGTGTCAGCAGCTTACTCAACGTTTCCAAGGCGGCAGGGGATCAGAAAAAGGAAGTAGCCAGAAATTAGCGGTCAAAAATAACTCCAAGGAAGGAAACTTTTATTGTTCATAGAGTATGACATGCGGGACCCATGCGCTAGCAGCTTCCTCAACATTTCAAAGGGGGCATGAGATCGAAAGAAAAAGACAAGTGACCAAATATCAGGAGCCAAAAATAATCCAAGAAAAGAAACTTTATTGTACATAAAAGATGACATGCGGGTCCCATTTTGCAGCAGCGGTGTCAACGTTTCAAATGCGGCTTGAGATCAAAAGAAAAAGAGTAGCCAGAAATTAGGGGTAAAAAAACTCCCAGAAAAGAAAGTTGATTGTACATAGAGGATGGCATGCGGGTCCCATGACCCAGCACCTTACTCAACGTTTCAGAGGCGGCATGAGATCGAAAGAAAAAGGAAAGAGACCAAATACCAGGAGCAAAAAATAATCCAAGAAAAAGAAACTTTTATTGTACATAGAGGATGACATATGGGTCCCACTTATACAAGCTCTTCCGCCCCAAGATCTTGCAAGTTGATTGTACATAGAGGATGACATGCGGGCCCCTTGTGTCAGCAGCTTAATCAACGTTTCCAAGGCGGCAGGGGATCAAAAGAAAAAGGAAACAGCCAAAAATAAGAGGGTGAAAAAATCCAAGAAAAGAAACTTTTATAGTATCGAGGATGACATGTGGGTCCCATGAGCCAGCAGCTTCCTCAACGTTTCAGAGGCTGCATGAGATCGAAAGAAAAAGGCAAGTGACCAAAAATAAGGGGGTAAAAAAACAAGAAAAGAGACTTGATTTTACATAGAGGATGACATGCGGGTCCCACCAGTCAGCAGCTTACTAACGTTTCCAAGGCGGCAGGGGATGAAAAGAAAAAGGAAATAGCCAAAGATCAGAGGGAGAAAAAATCCAAGAAAAGAAACTTTTATAGTACATAGAGGATGACATGCGGGTCCCATGGGCCAGCAGGTTCCTCAACGTTTTCAAAGGCGGCATGAGATCGAAAGAAAAAGGCAAGTGACCAAAAACCAGAGGGTGAAAAATAATCCAAGAAAAGAAACTTTTGTTGTACATAGAGGATGACATGCTGTCCCAACGTTTCAAATGCGGCTTGAGATCAAAAGAAAAAGAAAGTAGCCAGAAATTAGGGGGTAAAAAACTCCAAGAAAAGAAAATTGATTGTACATAGAGGATGACATGCGGGTCCCACGAGTTAGCAGCTTACTCAACGTTTCCAAGGCGGCAGGGGATCAAAAGAAAAAGGAAATAGCCAAAAATCAGAGAGTGAAAAAAACCCTAGAAAATAAACTTTTGTAGTACATAGAGGATGACATGCGGGTCCCATGAGCAGCAGGTTCCTCAACGTTTCAAACGTGGCATGAGATCGAAAGAAAAAGGCAAGTGACCAAATATCAGGTGCCAAAAATAATCCAAGAAAAGAAACTTGATTGTACATAGAGGATGACATGCGGGTCCCATTGTGCGGCAGTGGTCCCAACGTTTCAAATGCGGCTTGAGATCAAAAGAAAATGAAAGTAGCCAGAAATTAGGGGGTCAAAAAAAACTCCAAGAAAGGAAAGCTTTATCGTTCATACAGGCTGACATGTGGGACCTATGAGCCAGCAGCTTACTAAACGTTTCAAAGGCGGCAGGGGATCAAAAGAAAAAGGAAATAGCCAAAAATCAGAGGGTGAAAAAAATCCAAGAAATCAAACTTTTATTGTACATAGAGGATGACATGCGGGTCCCATGAGCAGGATTCCTCAACGTTTCAAACGTGGCATGAGATCGAAAAAAAAGGCAAGTGACCAAATATCAGGAGCCAAAAATAATCCAAGAAAAGAAACTTTATTGTACATAGAGGATGACATGCGGGTCCCATTTTGCAGCAGCGGTCTCAACATTTCCAAGGCGGCACAGGACCAAAAGAAAAATGAAGTAGCCAGAAATCAGGGGGTGAAAAAATCCAAGAAAAGAAAGATTTCAATTGGGCTGCATCTGGACATCTGGGCCTTCGAACTATCCTTCTGGGCCTTTTGACTCGTACAATTTCAGCCCACTCCAGAACATGAAAGTTCGGATTTTTCTCAAAAAAAAAACAGGAAAGTCCTATGCTTCGCCAAAACAAAAAAACAAGGAGATTCAAGATATAAGTTGTAAAAATAAAGATTTAATTTATCCGTTTGCAATAGCTCAGAGCGAAATACACGTTTATTGTCTGCAAAATAATCAAGATATCACATGTTTCTTGTACGGGGAGGCTGACATCGGGGACCCATGAGCCAGCAGCGTCGTCAACGTTTCAAAGGCGGCAGGGGATCGAAAATAAAAAAACAAAAATCAGTTGGAAAAAAATCCAAGAAAAGAAAACATTTATCGTTCGAGAGGATGACATGCGGGACCGATGAGGCAGCAGCATCCTCAACGTTTCCAAGGCGGCAGGGAATCAAAGAAAAAAAAGGAAATAGCCAGAAATTAATTAGGGGTAAAAAATAAATCCACCAAAGGAAACTTTTATTGTTCATAGAGGATGACATGTGGGACCGACCTGCCAACAGCGTCCTCATCGTTTCAAAGGGGGCAGAGGATCAAAAGAAAAAGGCAAATAGCCAGAAATTAGGGGTCAAAAATAACTCCAAGAAAGGAAACTTTTATTGTTCGTAGAGGATGACATGCGGGACCCATGAGCCAGCATGATGGGGATACACCCATAGGGGGTGGGTCGCCAGTCCCACTCGCCATGAAGAAGGGAGACCCGGGTGGCCGCCACGCCTAAGCGACTGGGCCCTAAGGCGACTGGGCCGTGATCCCAAGGAGGAGGTCCACACGGCTGGACAAGAAGATTACTTGCGAGAGGGATAGCGGATCCCGGATTAGTAGCAACTGTATGATTCGGAGTTATCTCCATGTAACCCTAGGCCGGGGGTGCCATATAAACCCCCGAGCTTAAACCCTAGAGACACATCACTCGAGATCCAATCTCCCCCTGTAAGCTCTCGGCGTAGCCGCCGACTGAGCCCCCCCATTGTAATTCTCCACTGAGCAATAAAGATCTAGCAGGACGTAGGCCTTTTACTCTCCGGAGGGGCTGAACCTGGGTAAACCCTTGCGTCCTGTGCACCTCGATCCGCGTATGGCCATGTTTCCTTGCCCCCGCATCAACGAAGTGCTACCCCCGGTAGCATCTGCCGTGGTCATATCCACGACAGTGGCGCCCACCGTGGGGCATGGAACATCAAGCCTCCGAGCCGCGGCGAGGCCCTACTCGCCATACGCCGGCAAGTCGCCAGGCAGGATGATCGCCACCGGCGGCTTCTTCCACATCCAGCCGAGCTCATACCGGTCGGCTTCGACTCCCCTCGCGCACGCCTGGATGGTGCCGGTTGGCACCATCAACCTCTTCGTCGGGCTCACCGGAGTCAGCGACCCCGACGAAACTCGCCCCAGCCAGGTGCACGATCCCTTCGCGCCAGGGCAACTCAACTCCGCAACTCTCCCCCTCACGGGCGAGGTCCACACGGAGGCCGAGCAGGCCTTGGAAGATGACGCCGACTCGGCTGCGCAGCATCAACCGCCGAGTCCATCGCCACGGCGTCGGTCGCCGGGTCCATAGTCGCAGCCTCGCTCGGGGACTCCATCGCCCCAGTCTCCAACCCGAGCGACTTCGAGGACGACTCCGTCCTCCCCTCTTCAGCAGCGACTCCGACTCGGACTCGGTCGGCGCAGCTCGGTACCACCCCGCTGCCGTCTTCATGGCGGCTGGTGAGGAGATCAACCTCCACAAGATCCCTTCTCCACGCCACTTCCTCCCACCGCGACCGCGGCCGAGATCGAGGCACATCGAGCGGCCTTAGAGGAGCAACGGAAGAGGGAGCTCGTGGAGCGGCAAAGTTCCGCCTTGAACAAGATTCGGTGAGAGCCGTGTCCCATTACCGCAACGAGCGAAATCGCGCACGCATGGAACGCATCCAAGCACAAGGCTTCCCCAGTGCGCGTCTCAACTTCGACGATCCGTATGGGGAAGTCCGGGTCGCCCGACCCACGAACCGACATCCCAGTCGAGTCGGGTCCCCGCCGGAGGAGTAGCTCACGGAGCACCGCCACCCCCTCCACCTCCCGGAGGATGACCTCCTCCCCCAAGGTCGACGCCAACGGCCTGCGCCTCCATTCGTCCCAGCAGACAACGTCGCGCGGCCCAAGCCGCCCTCGCCAACCTGAAACAGGGGAGGGTGCTATCTTCGTTCAGCACGCCAAGGCTTTAGTCGCCAAGGCCCTAGAACAGCAACACGCTGCCGCCGACTCTCAAGGATGGCTTTACTCGCGTCGTCGCGAGCCGAGCGCGTCTTCCGCGGCGAACCGCACAGTCATCGTCAACAACTGCCCACCTCCGGCCGCGAGCCGCTCACTCGACTAACCACCGAGTCGAGCCGCGACCGGCGCGAGCGATGGTCGCCGCGAACGGGCAGCGATTGACGCACGCACTCACATCCTCAACGACCAAGAGTGGCGAGCGCGCAACCGGGCTAACGACCGCTTCGCCGACAGGCCCGCGCAGAGCGCGTTTAACCGGGTCGGACCGGCTTCGGTCCCATGATAAGAGGCGAGCCCTACCCGGTTGGGTTCAAGGGTCCCCGTGACATTGAGAAGTACGACACACACATCGACCCCACGGTCTGGATCGACTCGTACACCATGGCGATGGGCATCTTGGGTTATTCCGAGTTACTCGCCGCCCGCTACCTGCCCCTCATGATGGACGGAGTGAACCGTCATTGGTTCAACACCCTCGGACCAAACGCATCGATTCATGGGACGAAGCCAGGGCCGCCTTCATCCAACACTTCGCCAGCGCGTACACGCGCGCAACCACCATAGAAGACTTGGACCGCTGTGTTCAAGGCCCACGCGAATCGACTCGCCGATGGGTACAACGCTGGCAAGACATGTGGACGACCTCCAGCGGCATCAGCACCGACACGGCAATCTACTGCTTCCGAAGGTGCTGCCGATATGAACCACTCAGCGCCAAGCTCCGCCGAGTCAGCAGGGATAACATCTCCATCGCTGAGCTCTTCGACATCGCCCTGCGCTACGCCGACGAAGACCCCACAATCGACTCGGACGACGAGTACGGCCAGCGGCGCAATCGCCGCCCCATCCACTCCGACAACCGCCGCGGCGACTACCGGTTTAGCGGCCGGTCCGATGGCAACGCCGCCGATAGTGGCCAAACGGAACTTGTCGCCAATGCCGACTACGAGCAACGTGACCCGAAGTCATTCCGCCGAGACAACCGCGCACCAAGAGAAGACCGGCCCCAGCCCGAGCGGTTCGACGCGCGCAGCCTGCTAGATGCCCCATGCATCTACCACAGCAGGGAGGGCAAGCCCTCCAACCACACAACTGGAAACTGCTATTCCCTGAAGCAGATCGAGAGAGCCCGCCGCGCCAAAGAAGGCAACGGCGGTAACCAGCACAAGGACCGCACCAAGGACCAGGACCAGAGCAAAGAAGACGGATTCGGACGTAGCGCCGGCTCGCTACACACCTTCACCGGGGTCGGCGACCGCCGCGATCGGAAAGTCCTCAACAGAGCGATCGCCGTGCATGCAGTCTCGGTTGACGTGCCCGCTGGCTGGTCCGAGCAAAGCATCACGTGGAGTCGCGATGACCACGCCCCCCACATCGAATACCCCGGGCGAGTGGCGCTAGTCGTCAGGCCAAAAGTGGCCGACTACGGCTCCCGAAGACTCGATGGATGGAGGAAGTTCCATCAATATAATGTACTACGAAACCTTCCAGCGACTCGGTCTGCCGGACTCGCGCTTGGAGGACACCAAAGTCACGTTCCACGGCATCGTCCCAGGGCGGAAAGCCTTTCCAATCGGCAAGGTCACACTGCCAGTCACCTTTGGCACGCCTGTGAATTACCGCACCGAGCGGATAACATTCGAGGTGGTCAACTTCCGCAGCCCATACCACTGCGTCCTCGGTCGCCGGCGTTCGCCAGGTTCACGGCCGCGCCCCACTACGCCTACAACATGATGAAGATGCCCGGGCCCCGCGGTATCATAACCGTCCACGGCGACCCGGCAATGGCACTGGAGTGCGAGGACGACAGCGCCAAGCTCGCCGACGCCGTCATCGCCGAAGAACTCGACAACAACGCCGAGCTCGCCAAGTACCCGGTCGACAGCAACGACCCCACCATCCTCGAGAAGCCGACCGAGCTCGACTCGCTGCGCGACCTTCAAGCCTACTACCGACACTCGCCAAGTAGACCTTGTAGAAAATGATTCGAGTAGGCAGGTTACCATTGGGACGGGCTGTCCGCCCAATAGGAAAGCGCGCTCATCAAGTTCCTCCGTGAGAATCGAGATATCTTTGCATGGAAACCGTCTGACATGCCAGGTGTCCCGAGAGAACTTGCTGAGCACAAATTACACGTCGACCCCACCGCACGCCCCGTTAGGCAGGCGATGCGGCCCGTGGGAGAAGAGCGCCGGCGTGCAATCGCCGAAGAGGTGAACCGGCTACTCGCCGCCGGTTTCATCATAGAAATCAAGCACCCCAAGTGGCTGGCAAACCCAGTTTTGGTGCTGAAGAAAAACAAGACGTGGCGCATGTGTATCGATTACACAAGTCTGAATCGCGCCTGCCCCAAGGACCCATTCGTCCTACCGCGAATCGACCAGATCATCGACGCGGTCGCTGGTTCCGAGTCGCTATGCTTCCTCGATGCATATTCCGGCTACAACCAAATAAAGATGGCCAAGGAGGACCAGGAGAAGACGGCGTTCATAACGCCGCTCGGCGCCTACTGCACGCCATGACCTTCGGCCTCGAACGCTGGCGCCACCTACCAACGGTGCATGAACAGCTGCCTAGAAAGCCAGATCGGCCGCAACGTCCACGTCTATATAGACGACGTGGTCGTGAAGTCGACTCGCCAGGACGACCTGGTCGCCGACCTCGCCGAAACATTCGCCAACCTGCGGCGGTACCACATCAAGCTTAACCCCCTGAAGTGCACCTTCGGAGTCCCATCCGGACAGCTACTCGGCTACGTCGTCTCCAAACACGGCATCGAGCCCAACCCGGAGAAAACACGGCGGTCATGCGCACCAAGCAGCCAACCTGCCTGTCGACGCGCAGAAGCTCGCCGGGCGGGTCGCGGCACTCAGTCGCTTCATCCCTCGACTAGGCGACAAGGCCACGTCACTCTATCGCCTCTTGAAGAAATCAGAATCGTTCGAGTGGACAGATGAGGCGCAAAAGGCCCTAGAGGAGCTCCAGCACGCTCTCAGGAATGCACCTGTCCTCGCGGCCCCACTCCCTCAAGAAACGATGTTGTTATATGACGCCGCGTCGAATCGCGCGATAAGTGCAGTCATGGTCGTCGAACGCAAAGAAGAAGGAAGGAGCAGCTGATCCAACGACCAGTCTACTACATCAGCGAAGCCCTCATCGAATCGAAGCAGCGCTACCCGCACTACCAAAAACTGGTGTACGATCGAGGGCCCAGCGGCGACTGGCCCCTTACTTCCACGAGCACCCCATCAAAGTGGTTGCTTCAACTCCACTCGCCGACATCATCCGGAACCGTGACGCAACCGGTCGGATAGCCAAGTGGGCAGTCGAACTTGGCGTACACAACGTCACGTACGAGTCGCGCCATGCCATAAGGTCCCAGGCACTAGCCGACTTCCTCGTCGGCGGGAAGAAGTACAGCAGCCGAGCTCCAGGCCGACCTCAAGCATTGGACGCTACACTTCGACGGCTCCAAAAACCTCGAAGGAGTGGCGCGGCGTCGTCCTCACCTCGCCCAAAGGCGACGTGCGTACGCCTTGCAGCTTCGATTCGAACCCTGCACCAACAATATGGCCGAGTATGAAGCACTCCTCCATGGCATGCGCGTCGCAAAAGAGATGGGTGCAACTGCCTGCGATGCCTCGGCGACTCCGACCTCGTCGCCAGCCAGACGTCCGGCACCTGCGACGCCTCCGACGCCAACATGATCGCCTACAAGCGAGTGGTCGGCCAAGCCGGCGCCAGCCGCCGGCCACGCCGTCGAGTGGATCGACAAGCGCAAACGAAGCGACGCCTTGGCCAGGCTTGGGTCCAAACGGCTACCCCCGAGTCTTCCTCGCGTCCTCAGCCGCTCATCGGTGCACATACCACGGGAGATCGACATCGCCGAACCACGCACCCGACTCCGCCCTGTCGCACTCGCCTCGGATCTGGATGAGCCGTACCTCGGCTACCTCGAGCGCCGGTACTGCCGATGGACGAAACAGAGGCACGCACCCTCGTGCGCCGCTGCAAGTCCTTCACCATCATCAACAACGAACTCTACAAACGCAGTATCTCGGGATATTCCAGCGCTGCGTCACGGCCAATGAAGGCCGCAAGATCCTCCGAGACATCCACGCGGGCGCTGCGGTCATCATGCAGGTGCCCGCTCGATCGTGGCCAAAGCTTTCGGCATGGCTTTCTGCGGCCAACAGCCCACGACGACGCCATGGCTATCGTTCGAGCATGCGCCGGTTGCCGAAATAGCCAGCCGTCGCACATGCCGGGCTCAGCACTGAAGACCATACCCCTCACCTGGCCATTCGCCATCTGGGGCATGGATATGGTGGGAAAGTTCAAAACGGCGCCCGGTGGATATACCCATCTCCTCGTCGCTGTGGACAAGTTCACCAAATGGATAGAAGCAAAACCCATCAAAAAATGCGACGGCAAACGGCGCAACGACCAAGATCTCGGCTACCCCCACAGCATCATCACGGATAATGGCACCAACTTCGCCAAAGGAGAAATGGCTGACTTCTGCGAAGAAAAGGGCATCCGACTCGACCTCGCGGCAGTCGCACACCCCGAGTCGAACGGACAAGCAGAAAGAGCAAACCAGAGCATCCTCCATGGGATAAAACCACGGCTGATGGTACCCCTGGAGCGCGCGGCCGGCTGCTGGGCCGAAGAACTACCTTCGCTCTGGGGCATTCGCACAACACCAAATAGGTCGACTGGCTACACGCCCTTCTTCCTAGTGTATGGCGCCGAAGCTGTTGCCCAGACATCGCCTATGATTCACCACGAGTCGCCAACTACGCGAAGAAGAAAACGAGCAATCTCGGCAAGACAACGTCGACCTCCTTGACGAGGCATGAGACCTCCAGAACGGCCATTTACCAGCAAGGCCTGCGCCGATACCATAGTCGCCGAGTGCGCAGTCGCTCCTTCCAAGAGGCGACCTCGTCCTTCGGCTCATACAGGACAAAAAGGGCATGCACAAGCTTTCTCCCCCGTGGGAGGGACCATTCGCCATCAGCCGCGTGCTTGGCAACGATGCCTACTACCTCGACGTCCGCAAGAACGACAAGGGCGAGCCGCTTACCGAGAAGTCGAGCGCCCTGGAACGTCAACCTTCTCCGCCGGTTCTACACCTAGCATAAGCGTGTAAGCGACCTCAAGGATATCAATGAAAAACACTTGTCTCTCCAAATTGCATTCGCCAACCACTCGTAGTGCTCGCCGACCTTAACTCATCTCCCATCCCGCGAGTCGAATCGCCCAAAGTGCGCGACTCGGGGCTGCGAGACCTTCGATTGTTGCTGCTGACCGAGCAATCCACGATCGACCAAGTAGCTCGGCTAACAAGAGCACAACGGGCTACCGGTCGCAATACCAGGACCGGTCCGCGCGTCTCTTCGCCGTCAAGCGAACACGGCGACTGGATCCGGCAGCGGGTCGCCGCTCGACCAGCCCTCCGGGCCCAACAATCGTACGCTACGCCTATCACAAACTCCACGCCCTCCTCTACCTTAGGCAGGTGACTTGAAAGGCTAAGTACTTCGACTAGGGACCCCGCAAAATGGACCCGTGGTTCGCCAAGGAAAAACACCGACCCCTTTGGAGTCGCCTAGCGACTGGCTCACCGAGCCACGACGAGAGGCGCGCTACACAGACAGCGCAATAAATCCACTCACCCACCCATGAGGCTGCTATCCGCGCAAAACGACTACGTACTGCGACTGGGGACGCCCAGCTCGAACAGGAAAACAGTCATGCCGATAGCCTTCATCGGGGTCGCAAGGCCCCTCGGGCCATGGAAGAGTCGGAACACTCCAATCGCTCAAAGAGCAAAGAGCAGCAAAGCAACCAACATTCATTCACCAAAAGCATCTTATATACAAATAACACACCCTCGAGTCAATCGCTGGGACAACACACCCACTCACTACGAAGCACGCCAGCCTACTTGGGCGAGCTCGACTTTCCCTCCATCACCGGCTCGGCTCCACCGTCCCGTGACGAACTTCGGGTGTACGGACGACGGGGTAAGTCGACAGGGGCCTTGGTAGCCGCGGCATGGAAAAGCCGCTCGGCGGGAAGTCTGCGGCCTGGCACCTTCTCCGCGTCTTCGGGGGCGGCTGCGATGTGCGTCTCCAAGTGCGGTCGCCAACACCCGGTCGGCGTACGGGTGAACCGCCTCCATCAGACGCAACACCTCGGCGACGTTGAACTCCCCGTCTCGGACGGAAGCCGGCCGTCACCTCCTCCACGTCGAAGCCCTCAGAATAATGGGCAAGCACCATGCTAAGCGCCATGGTGACACCCACTCGACAGGAGGAGCGGCAGAGCCAATCAACCACCGTCGGAATGTCGGAGACGGCCTTGAAGACCGACGGCGCGTCCCGGAATTACTTCCCGCGGGCTCGGTACGAGCGCCGGATCTCCCCGGCACAGGCAATGATGCGCGTCGTCGCCTCCGGAGACACTCGAGGAGTCGCCAACTCACGAAGTCGCATTGCCCCGAAACACAAGCGGGAAAAATTCTCTAAGTCGAACTCGTTCTATCAGGGACTCGCCACGCTCGGGGACTGGACCCCCAAGCGGACTCGCCACGCTCGGGGACTGGACCCCCGAAGCGGACTCGCCACGCTCGGGGACTGGACCCCCGAAGCGAACTCGCCACGCTCGGGGACTGGACCCCCGAAGCGGACCACGCTCGGGGTGGACCCCCGAGCGGACTTGCCTCGGGGACTGGACCCCCGAAGCGGACTCGCCACGCTTAAAGGCCACACCCCCGTAACGGGCTCGCAGTACAAGTGGCTGATACGTCTCCAACGTATCGATAATTTCTTATGTTCCATGCTACTTTATTGATGATACCTACATGTTTTATGCACATTATATGTCATATTTATGCATTTTCTGGAACTAACCTATTAACAAGATGCCGAAGAGCCAGTTTGTTTTCTGCTGTTTTGGTTTCAGAAATCCTAAAGAAATATTCTCGGAATTGGACGAAACTTTCGCCCGGTCCTATTTTTGCACGAAGCTTCAGAAGACCGAAGACCTAACGAAGTGGGGCCACGAGGCGGCCAGGAGGGAGGCCGGCGCGCCCAGGCCTGGCCGCGCCGACCTACCCCCTGGGCCCCTCGTGTGGCCCCCGCGTTGACCCTCCGCCTACTTAAAGCTTCCGTCGCGAAACCCCCAGTACCGAGGAGCCACGATACGGAAAACCTTCGAGACGCCGCCGCCGCCGTCCCATCTCGGGGGATTACGGAGATCGCCTCGGCACCCTGCTGGAGAGGGATTCATCTCCCGGAGGACTCTACACCGCCATGGTCGCCTCCGGAGTGATGAGTGAGTAGTTCACCCCTGGACCATGGGTCCATAGCAGTAGCTAGATGGTCGTCTTCTCCTTGTTGTGCTTCATTGTTGGATCTTGTGAGCTGCCTAACATGATCAAGATCATCTATCTGTAATACTATATGTTGTGTTTGTCGGGATCCGATGGATAGAGAGTACTATGATTATGGTGATTATCAATCTATTGTTCATGTGTTGTTTATGATCTTTCATGCTCTCCGTTACTAGTAGAGGCTCTGGCCAAGTTTTTACTCTTAACTCCAAGAGGGAGTATTTATGCTCGATAGTGGGTTCATGCCTCCATTGAATCTGGGACAGTGACAGAAAGTTCTAAGGTTGTGGATGTGCTGTTGCCACTAGGGATAAAACATTGATGCTATGTCTAAGGATGTAGTTGTTGATTACATTACGCACCATACTTAATGCAATTGTCTGTTGCTTTGCAACTTAATACTGGAGGGGGTTCGGATGATAACCTGAAGGTGGACTTTTTAGGCATAGATGCGGTTGGATGGCGGTCTATGTACTTTGTCGTAATGCCCAATTAAATCTCACTATATTTACCATGTCATGTATATGCATTGTTATGCCTTTCTCTATTTGTCAATTGCCCGACTGTAATTTGTTCACCCAACATGCTTTATCTTATGGGAGAGACACCTCTAGTGAACTGTGGACCCCGGTCCTATTCTTTACATAGCATACAATCTACTGCAATTGTGTTTACTGTTTTCTTTGCAAACATCTTCCACTCGATACGTTTAATCCTTTGTTACAGCAAGCCGGTGAGATTGACAACCTCACTATTTCGTTGGGACAAAGTACTTGGTTTGTGTTGTGCAGGTTCCTAGTTGGCGCGGAATCCCTGGTGTTGCGCCGCATCACATTTCGCGACCATCAACCTTCAACGTGCTTCTTGGCTCCTACTGGTTCGATTAAACCTTGGTTTCATACTGAGGAAAACTTGCCACTGTGCGCATCATACCTTCCTCTTGGGGTTCCCAACGGACGTGTACATCTACGCGCATCAAGCAACTTTTTCTGGCGCCGTTGCCGGGGAGATCAAGACACGCTGCAAGGGGAGTCTCCACTTCTCAATCTCTTTACTTTGTTTTTGTCTTGCTTTATTTTATTTACTACTTTGTTTGCTGCACTAAATCAAAACACAAAAAAATTAGTTGCTAGTTTTACTTTATTTACTGTCTTGCTTTCTATATCAAAAACACAAAAAAATTAGTTACTTGTCTTTACTTTATTTGCCTAGTTTACTTTATTGCTGTTATCATGAGTAATCCTGAAGTTGAAGTTCGTTCTTTTAAGCAACAAGGTGGAGAAAGTTTTAAAGATGCTTGGTATAGAATTAGTAATGCTCATCA
Organism: Lolium multiflorum; assembly: GCA_030979885.1. NCBI lineage: Eukaryota > Viridiplantae > Streptophyta > Magnoliopsida > Poales > Poaceae > Lolium > Lolium multiflorum. Next base: position 155,349,155 of record CM061753.1, read on the forward strand.
TAGGTGCATTAAGAAACACTCCACCACTATCCTTCTTAGGAACTTTTATGTTGGTTTATCTAGTTGGAATAGATATGTTCTTGATACTCTTTCGGGAGGTAATTTCCTAGGTACTCCCGCTTTAGAAGCTAGTTGCATCATTGAGAGTCTAGTTGGAATACCACCTGTTAATGAAGTTAAAATTGAAATCTCTCTTGAAGATGTTATGAAAAAATTGGAAACCATAGAGAAAAATTTTCCAAGTGTTGAAGCTAAATTGGGAATGTTATTTGACAAAACTTATGAACTTGATAAATCCTTAGGAGGAATTGATGAAAGAATTAGTGTCCTAGGAACTTGTGTTGACCATGATAATCAAACCAATAGGATTGATGAACTTGAAAAAGCTATGGGAACCTTGGGTTCAACCTTTTCTTCTCTCAAGTATAATGAGAAAGCTTATGTGGGTAAAGAGCAAAAATTCATGTACGCCTCTAAAGTGCCTAAACAAAAGAATTACTATAGGCCTAAAATTGCTAAAACCCCTAGCACCACCATAGAAAATTTAGATAATGGAGCACCTAAAGTACCCCCTGCAACAAGTTGTGTTTGCATGAAAAATAATAATGTTGATGCTTCTACTCTCGATGTTACTTGATTTGCACTTTCTGCGCCTAGCTGAAAGGCGTTAAAGAAAAGCGCTTATGGGAGACAACCCATGTTTTTACCTACAGCAATTTTTTGTTTTGTTGAGTCTTGGAAGTTGTTTACTACTGTAGCAACCTCTCCTTATCATGTTTTTGTGCCAAGTAAAGTTTCTATGTCAAAGTTGATGTTATATTTGGGATCGCTGCGCAGAAACAGCATTGCTGTCTGTCACGAATCTGGGCACAGTTCCCTGTAGAAAATTCGAAAAAATCTGCCAATTTACGAGCGTGATCCTCAGATATGTACGCAACTTTCATTAGTTTTGAGTTTTTCCATTTGAGCAAGTCTAGTGCCAACTTTAAATTCGTCTTTACGGACTGTTCTGTTTTTGACAGATTCTGCCTTTTATTTCGCATTGCCTCTTTTGCTATGTTGGATTTATTTCTTTGATCCATTAATGTCCAGTAGCATTATGCAATGTCCAGAAGTGAAAATAATGATTGTGTCACCTCTGAATGAGTGAATTATTAATGATGCACTAACCCTCTAATGAGTTTGCTTGAAGTTTGGTGTGAAGGAAGTTTTCAAGGGTCAAGAGAGGAGAATGATATACTATGATCAAGAGGAGTGAAAGCTCTAAGCTTGGGGATGCCCCCGTGGTTCACCCCTGCATATTTTAAGAAGACTCAAGCATCTAAGCTTGGGGATGCCCAAGGCATCCCCTTCTTCATCGACAACATCATCAGGTTCCTCCCCTGAAACTATATTTTTATTCAGTCACATCTTGTGTTCTTTACTTGGAGCGTCGGTTTGTTTTTGTTTTTGTTTTTGTTTGAATAAGATGGATCCTAGCATTCACTTTGTGGGAGAGAGACACGCTCCGCTGTTGCATATGGACACATGTGTCCTTAGGCTTTACTCATAATGTTCATGGCGAAGTTTCTTCTTCGTTAAATTGTTATATGGTTGGAATTGGAAAATGCTACATGTAGTAATTCTAAAATGTCTTGGATAATGTGATACTTGGCAATTGTTGTGCTCATGTTTAAGCTCTTGCATCATATGCTTTGCACCCATTAATGAAGAAATACATAGAGCTTGCTAAAATTTGATTTGCATATTTGGTTTCTCTAAGGTCTAGATAATATCTAGTATTGAGTTTTGAACAACAAGGAAGACGGTGTAGAGTCTTATAATGTTTACAATATGTCTTTTATGTGAGTTTTGCTGCACCTGTTCATCCTTGAGTTTGCTTCAAATAACCTTGCTAGCCTAAACCTTGTATCGAGAGGGAATACTTCTCATGCATCCAAAACCCTTGAGCCAACTACTATGCCATTTGTGTCCACCATACCTACCTACTACATGGTATTTATCCGCCATTCCAAAGTAAATTGCTTGAGTGCTACCTTTAAAATTTCATCATTCACCTTTGCAATATATAGCTCATGGGACAAAATAGCCTTAAAAACTATCGTAGTATTGAATATGTACTTATGCACTTTATATTTTATTAAGTTGCTTGTTGTGCGATAACCATGCTTCTGGGGAACGCCATCAACTCTTGTTGAATATCATGTGAGTTGCTATGCATGTCCGTCTTGTCTGAAGGATCTATCATTTTAGTGGTTGGAGCATGCAAAATTGTTAGAGAAGAACATTGGGCCGCTAACTAAAGCCATGAATCATGGTGGAAGTTTCAGTTTTGGACATATATCCTCAATCTCATATGAGAATAATAATCATTGCTACATGCTTATGCATTTAAGAGGAGTCCATTATCTGTTGTCCATGTTGTCCCGGTATGGATGTCTAAGTTGAGAATAATCAAAAGCGAGAAATCCGAAATGCGAGCATTCTCCTTAGACCTTTGTACAGGCGGCATGGAGGTACCCCTTTGTGACACTTGGTTGAAACATGGCATGCAAAGATCCGGTAGTCCAAGCTAAGTAGGACGAGGTGCGGGCACTATTAGTACACTATGCATGAGGCTTGCAACTTGTAAGATATAATTTTCATAACTCATATGCTTTATTACTACCGTTGAAAAAATTGTTTCATGTTTCAAAATAAAAGCTCTAGCACAAATACAACAATCGATGCTTTCCTCTTGAAGGACCATTCTTTTACTTTTATTGTTGAGTCAGTTTACCTATCTCCTTCCACCTTAAGAAGCAAACACTTGTGTGAACTGTGCATTGATTCCTACATACTTGCATATTGCACTTGTTATATTACTTTATGTTGACAATATCCATGAGATATACATGTTATAAGTTGAAAGCAACCGCTGAAACTTAATCTTCCTATGTGTTGCTTCAACACCTTTACTTTGATTTATTGCTTTATGAGTTAACTCTTATGCAAGACTTATTGATGCTTGTCTTGAAGTACTATTCATGAAAAGTCTTTGCTTTATGATTCAGTTGTTTACTCATGTCATTACCTTTGTTTTGATCGCTGCATTCATTACATATGTTTACAAATAGTATGATCAAGATTATGATGGCATGTCACTTCAGAAATTATCTTTGTTATCGTTTTACCTGCTCGGGACGAGCAGAACTAAGCTTGGGGATGCTGATACGTCTCCAACGTATCGATAATTTCTTATGTTCCATGCTACTTTATTGATGATACCTACATGTTTTATGCACATTATATGTCATATTTATGCATTTTCTGGAACTAACCTATTAACAAGATGCCGAAGAGCCAGTTGCTGTTTTCTGCTGTTTTTGGTTTCAGAAATCCTAGTAAAGAAATATTCTCGGAATTGGACGAAACTTTCGCCCAGGGTCCTATTTTTGCACGAAGCTTCCAAGACCGAAGACCTAGAAGTGGGGCCACGGCGGCCAGGAGGAGGCCGGCGCGGCCAGGCCCTGGCCGCCGACCACCCCTGGGCCCTCGTGTGGCCCCCGCGTTGACCCTCCGCCTACTTAAAGCTTCCGTCGCGAAACCCCCAGTACCGAGAGCCACGATACGGAAAACCTTAGAGACGCCGCCGAATCCCATCTCGGGGATTCAGGAGATCGCCTCCGGCACCTGCCGGAGAGGGGATTCATCTCCCGGAGGACTCTACACCGCCATGGTCGCCTCCGGAGTGATGAGTGAGTAGTTCACCCCTGGACCATGGGTCCATAGCGGTAGCTAGATGGTCGTCTTCTCCTTGTTGTGCTTCATTGTTGGATCTTGTGAGCTGCCTAACATGATCAAGATCATCTATCTGTAATACTATATGTTGTGTTTGTCGGGATCCGATGGATAGAGAGTACTATGATTATGGTGATTATCAATCTATTGTTCATGTGTTGTTTATGATCTTGCATGCTCTCCGTTACTAGTAGAGGCTCTGGCCAAGTTTTTACTCTTAACTCCAAGAGGGAGTATTTATGCTCGATAGTGGGTTCATGCCTCCATTGAATCTGGGACAGTGACAGAAAGTTCTAAGGTTGTGGATGTGCTGTTGCCACTAGGGATAAAACATTGATGCTATGTCTAAGGATGTAGTTGTTGATTACATTACGCACCATACTTAATGCAATTGTCTGTTGCTTTGCAACTTAATACTGGAGGGGTTCGGATGATAACCTGAAGGTGGACTTTTTAGGCATAGATGCAGTTGGATGGCGGTCTATGTACTTTGTCGTAATGCCCAATTAAATCTCACTATATTTACCATGTCATGTATATGCATTGTTATGCCTTTCTCTATTTGTCAATTGCCCGACTGTAATTTGTTCACCCAACATGCTTTATCTTATGGGAGAGACACCTCTAGTGAACTGTGGACCCCGGTCCTATTCTTTACATAGCATACAATCTACTGCAATTGTGTTTACTGTTTTCTTTGCAAACATCTTCCACTCGATACGTTTAATCCTTTGTTACAGCAAGCCGGTGAGATTGACAACCTCACTGTTTCGTTGGGACAAAGTACTTGGTTTGTGTTGTGCAGGTTCCTAGTTGGCGCCGGAATCCCTGGTGTTGCGCCGCATCACATTTCGCGACCATCAACCTTCAACGTGCTTCTTGGCTCCTACTGGTTCGATTAAACCTTGGTTTCATACTGAGGGAAAACTTGCCACTGTGCGCATCATACCTTCCTCTTGGGGTTCCCAACGGACGTGTACATCTACGCGCATCAGTGGCCGACCAGCAAAACTAAAAGAAAGAAAAGACTCACCGAGCAATTGCCGCGACATCTCGCGGACGAAGGCCTCGAAGCTCGTCTTCTCAGCTTGAACAGCTAGAAGGGTGCCTTCCGACGCTTCCTTCTCGGCCGCAAGCTCCTTCGCATGCTGCAGCTTCAAAGCCGCCAGCTCCTCACGCGGTGAAGCGGCCGTACCTGCGGCGTCCCTCGCCTCCGCCGCGGCATCAAGCCTGACCTTGTAATCAGCGATTACATCTTCAAGCTCTTTGCCCTTGCCCTCCAGGACCTTGGTCAGGTCGGCGACTTCCGCCTTCGCCTTCTTCTTCGCCTCCTCGGCTTGCTGGGCTCGGAAGTCGGCCTCCCTGTAAAGGGATTCCTTCACATACCCCTCTCGGGCCTCGGCAAGCGCCTTTACCCGCGCTTCTGCTACAAGAAGTGAAAGATCATAAGGGCAAGAGCAGAAACTACACCGGCTGAAATCAAGGCCCGTGCGAACAGATACTTACTGCCAAGGGCGATTAGGCGACAGTTTTTCTTTGCCGCCTCGTCCACGAGGGCCGTCAGTCGCCTTACCTCCGCCTGCACACAAAAAAAAGAAAACTCAGTACAACAATTGCCTAGTTCCAATATGAAGAGACTCGACTCGCCCCTTCAGCCCGAGTCGACCCTCGGGACTGGAGGGAACCATGCCGAACATACAAAACTTACCACATGAACTTCACCAAGCGCCGTGTGCAGCTCAGTAAAGGACAGGCTCGATAGCTAAGGTTCGCGAGACTCGTGCGTCCCGCCCTCTTGCATCACCGCCTCGTCGATGGCGCTCCTCCAGTCGGAGCAGCGGGATCGGGGACGAGCCCGATCCCTGGCGGCCTTGGTCCGCCGCTCCTTCATCGGCGGCGGAGAACCGCTCCCGCGGTGCGCTGGCTCCTCCTCGGTCGGGACGACGATCGGATCCCGAGCCTCGTCGGGTGACATCCGACGTCACCTTCTCCGCGCGACCCACACTCGCGAGGGATAACTCCCGTCGACTGGCTTGGCGGAGCTCGCGGTCGCATCCGCCGCCGGGCTCTCGGCGACGGTCTCCTCCCGCGCGGAGGATAAGTCCGCGGGTTCGGCGGACGCCTTCTTCGCCTCAGCGGCTTTCTTCAGCTCGGCGGCCTTCCTCGCCTCCGCCGCCTTCGTGGCCGCAGCCCCTGCCACCGGGGCGGGTCTTGTTAGGACCTTCCTCTTGGATCTGCAAGGAAGAGTATGAGACTCAAATGCCATAGTAACCAATCAAAACGCAAAGCGGAGACAAGCCGCCTACTTCACGGTGGGGATGGCCTTGACGCCCGGGCCGACTCGGGCCCCGGTGTCCAAAGCGTCCTTGAGGGGGCGACGGAGGTCGGTAGCGCCCTCGAGGATGGTTTGAGTCGCTTGGGCGCGGTTCGCCCTCCTTCTTCGCGGGCTCCTTCTTCTCCGGAGGGAAGTCGACTCCTCTCCTTCGTCGTCCTCCTGGGCGCTCTCACCCGCGCTGCGGGGCCGCCCCGCCGCGCCTCGGGAAGCCGGACGAACTCCCGCGCCTCGGAGTCCGACTCGGTGCGGTCCCCCTCATCCTCAACCTCGTCGTCCTTGCCTTCGGTCATCTCCGGAGGCTCCTTCCCTGCGAGCGGGGAAGATGGTCGGCGACCGTCAGCCACCGCTGCATTTCAAGCAACCGATCGGGTCAGCAATCGCATGGCTTCCCTAAGAGCGAGTAAAAGGGTAAAATGTTACCTTTGGCGCTGGCTTGTCCTCGGAGAAGGGCGGCAGCCCGTCATCGAAGGAGGTGAAGACGGCGGTGGTGACCTTGGCGAGTGTCTTCCGGTACTCGGCTTCGTCCCACTCGGTCGCTGACGACCGGGTGCAGTCGTTCTGCCCTTTGTACTCCCACATGAGGTGGGCGCGGCAGCGAAGAGGGACCAAGCGGCGACCGAGCCAACAGTTGTACATGTTGGCGGCCGTCAAGCCGCTCTCCTTCAGCGCCTGGATCGCTTGGCGCATCCCCCTCACCACCTCCTCCTGGTCCTTCGGCAGCGACCTCACGTTGAGGGCCGAGGCACGCTTGGCTCCGGCGTATATTGGGGAATGGGGACTCCGCCCGGTGTACTCCAGAGCGTAGAACCAGAAGCGCCACTGCGACTGCGCCTTCTTGGGGAGTGCCATGTCGATGAAGTTTTCCCCGGACTTCACCTGGAATGTGATCCCGCCGTTCGGGATGAGAGACTCGCGCCTTGCTGACCCAGGTCGCCCGCCCATGGAAGATGGACACCCACAAAGGGAAATACGGCGGGCAGCCCAGGTAGCACTCGCACAACGCCACGAACAGCGCGATTTGCTGAACGCTGTGCGGGCCGAGGTCGGAGACCTTGATGTTGTAGAAGGAGAGGAGTTGGGAAGAAATCGGAGGAAGGGAGAGCAAGACCTCGGTCGAGGAAACTCAGGAAAAGCACGAACTCGCCGGGGCGCAGGAGTGGCTCTACCTCATTCGCCGCCGGCACTCTCCACCATTCCCGCTTGAACTCGGGGATGATCCCCGCTGCCACGTACGGGATCAAAGCATCCTTGGTGACCTTGGACTTGCCCCATCCTTTCGCCTCCATCGGAGTATGAGGAGGTTGGAGCGGACGAAGGAAAGGGAAGAATGCGGCGGAGTGATAAGCTCTAATCCTCGGAGCAACCTTTTATACCGCCGCACTCGCCTGGATTAGGGATGAGATCCGTTCGTTAATTCGTTCCGGAATCGCCGCCCCGTAATCAACAGTCGGGATTTGCGGCGGTTCCGGTGAATAACCGCTAAACTAGCCGTTAGCGGTCACGTCAGGCCCAACGGTCAACTGCGCGCAAACGGCTCGCGCCTCGGTCAACGTGAAATCTAGCCGTTGGCTTCTCCACGTGTCTCCATAGTAAACCTACGCCCGGTAGTAGACGACTGGCCAGCGCCGACTGTCCACCGCGAGCCAACGCCGAGTGGCATACACCGGGCAACACCGATTGTCATCGCCTCGACTCACCGGATGCGCGTGGAGGCTGGAGCTATGCTACAACCTCATTCTTGAGAGCCCGATGGTGATTCTTCCTGGTCCATCGCCGCACTTCTTTTGAAGCTCGCCTTGAATTCACGCTTCATCACCACCGCGCTCGGGGACTACTGATGGGGATACACCCATAGGGGGTGGGTCGCCAGTCCCACTCGCCATGAAGAAGGAGGCCGCCGATCGCCAGCGCCCAGGCCATGAAGCGACTGGGCCACCTGTCCAGGAGGCCTGTGCGGCTGGATAAGAAGATTGCGTGCGGGAGGGTAGAAGATCCCGGATTAGTAGAAACTGTATGATTCGGAGTTATCTCATTATAACCCTAGATCGGGGGTGTCCATATAAACCCCCGAGCTAAAACCCTAGAGACACATCATCTGAGATCCAATCTCCCTTTGTAAGCTCCGGCGTAGCCGCCGACTGAGCCCCCCCATTGTAATTCTCCACTGAGCAATAAAGATCTAGCAGGACGTAGGCCCTTTACTCTCCGGAGGGGCTGAACCTGGGTAAACCCTTGCGTCCTGTGCACCTCGATCCGCGTATGGCCATGTTTCCTTGCCCCCGCATCAACGAAGTGCTACCCCCGGTAGCATCTGCCGTGGTCATATCCACGACACAGCAGCTTACTCAACGTTTCAAAGGCGGCATGAGATCGAAAGAAAAAGGCAAGTGACCAAATATGAGGTGCCAAAAATAATCCAAGATTTATTGTACATAGAGGATGACATGCGGGTCCCATTTTGCAGCAGCGGTCTCAATGTTTGAAATGCGGCTTGAGATCAAAAGAAAATGAAAGTAGCTAGAAATTAGGGGGTAAAAAATCCAAGAAAAGAAAGTTGATGGACATAGAGGATGACATGCGGGTCCCATGATCCAGCAGCTTAGTCAACGTTTCAAAGGGGGGGGGATCAAAAGAAAAAGGCAAATAGCCAAAAATCAGAGGGTGAAAAAAAATCCAAGAAAATAAACTTTTATAGCACATAGAGGATGACATGCGGGTCCCATGAGCCAGCAGGTTCCTCAACGTTTCAAACGTGGCATGAGATCGAAAGAAAAAGGCAAGTGACGAAATATCAGGAGCCAAAAATAATTCAAGGAAACTTGATTGTACATAGAGGATGACATGCGGGTCCCATGAGTAAGCAGCTTACTCAACGTTTCCAAGGCGGCAGGGCATCAAAAGAAAAAGGAAATAGACAAAAATCAGAGAGTGAAAAAAAACCATAGAAAATAAACTTTTATAGCACATAGAGGATGACATGCGGGTCCCATGAGCCAGCAGGTTCCTCAAAGTTTCAAACGTGGCATGAGATCGAAGAAAAAAACGCAAGTGACCAAATATCAGGAGCCAAAAATAATCCAAGAAAAGAAAGTTTTATAGTACATAGAGGATGACATGCGGGTCCCATTTAGCAGCAGAGTATCACCGTTTGAGAGGCGGCGGGGATCGAAAGAAAAAGTCAAGTGACCAAATATGAGGTGCCAAAAATAATCCAAGAAAGGAAAATTTTATAGTACATAGAGGATGACATGCGGGTCCCATTTAGCGGCAGCGGTATCACATTTGAGAGAGGCAGGGGATCGAAAGAAAAAGTCAAGTGACCAAATATGAGGTGCCAAAAAAATCCAAGAAAAGAAAGTTTTATAGTACATAGAGGATGACATGCGGGTCCCATTTAGCAGCAGCGGTATCACCGTTTGAGAGGCTGCACGGGATCGAAAGAAAAAGGCAAGTGACCAAATATGAGGTGCCAAAAAAAATCCAAGAAAAGAAAGTTTTATAGTACATAGAGGATGACATGCGGGTCCCATTTAGCAGCAGGTTCCTCAACGTTTGAAACGTGGCATGAGATCGAAAGAAAAAAGGCAAGTGACCAAATATCAGGAGCCAAAAATAATCCAAGAAAAGAAAGTTTTACATAGAGGATGACATGCGGGTCCCATTTAGCTGCAGCGGTCTCACCGTTTGAGAGGCGGCAGGGGATCGAAAGAAAAAGGCAAGTGACCAAATATCAGGAGCCAATTCAAGAAAAGAAAGTTTTATAGTCCATAGAGGATGACATGCGGGTCCCATTTAGCAGCAGCGGTATCACCGTTTGAGAGGCGGCAGGGGATCGAAAGAAAAAGGCAAGTGACCAAATTTGAGGTGCCAAAAAAACTCCAAGAAAAGAAAGTTTTATAGTACATAGAGGATGACATGCGGGTCCCATTTAGCATCAGCGGTATCACCGTTTGAGAGGCGGCAGGGGATCGAAAGAAAAAGGCAAGTGACCAAATATGAGGTGCCAAAAAAACTCCAAGAAAAGAAAGTTGATTGCTCATAGAGGATGACATGCGGGTCCCATTTAGGGCAGCGGTCTCAACGTTTCCAAGGGGGCAAGGGATCACAAGAAAAAGGAAGTAGCCAGAAATCGGTCAAAAAATCCAAGAAAAGAAAGAAATTTGGTTCATAGAGGATGACAAGCGGGACCCATGATCCTGCATCGTAAACGGCTCGATCGGAGAGCGTTGAACGAGATGGCGCGATCGAGAAAAAAAAACAATGCTAGAGAGGCTGCCATGTGGGCCCTACATCCCTGGGCGGTGCGGATTTGCGTTGACTCGGCCGGTGAACCCGAGAATTCGCGATGCACCACGTCCCGGGCCACCATACGCGACGTTTTGGCCGCTTTCGTCGGGCTAGGTGGCCTCAAAAACGAGAAAAAAAGTTTTGACATGAACCACGGAGGGACCAAAAATCGTCGGCCATGGTGCACCAGCAACCACGGCGCGACTTCAACTTCGTCGGCCATGGCAACTTTTCTTGTAGTGATGGTCTACCCATATTATTCATGTAGATTCCAAGGGTTGGAGTGTGGGGCATGAAATGGTGCACCCATGTTCCAAGTATGGCCTCACACTGGCATCCCCACCCACCTGGTTTGCCCCAAAAGTGCATGTTTAGGCCTAAAACCCTATATTTGGGGTGTCTGGGTGCAACTCACCATGGTCTACCCCATATAATTCATGTAGATTCCAAGGGTAGCAGTGTGGGGCATGCAATGGTGCACCCATGTGCCAAGTGTGGCCTCACCCTGGCATCCCCACCCACTTGGTTTGCCCCAAAAGTGCATGTTTAGGCCTAAAACCCTGTATTTGGGGTGTCTGGGTGCAACTCACCATGGTCTACCCCATTTTATTCATGTATATTACAAGGGTAGGAGTGTGGGGCATGCAATGGTGCACCCATGTGCCAAGTGTGGCCTCACCCTGGCATCCCCACCCACTTGGTTTGCCCCAAAAGTGCATGTTTAGGCCTAAAACCCTATATTTGGGGTGTCTGGGTGCAACTCACCATGGTCTACCCCATATTATTCATGTAGATTCCAAGGGTAGGAGTGTGGGGCATGCAATGGTGCACCCATGTGCCAAGTGTGGCCTCACACTGGCATCCCCACCCACCTGATTTGCCCCAAAAGTGCATGTTTAGGCCTAAAACCCTATATTTGGGGTGTCTGGGTGCAACTCACCATGGTCTACCCCATATTATTCATGTAGATTCCAAGGGTAGCAGTGTGGGGCATGCAATGGTGCACCCATGTGCCAAGTGTGGCCTCACACTGGCATCCCCACCCACCTGGTTTGCCCCAAAAGTGCATGATTTGGCCTAAAACCCTATATTTGGGGTGTCTTGGTGCAACTCACCATGGTCTACCCCATATTATTCATGTAGATTCCAAGGGTAGCAGTGTGGGGCATGCAATGGTGCACCCATGTGCCAAGTGTGGCCTCACACTGGCATCCCCACCCACCTGATTTGCCCCAAAAGTGCATGTTTAGGCCTAAAACCCTATATTTGGGGTGTCTGGGTGCAACTCACCATGGTCTACCCCATATTATTCATGTATATTACAAGGGTAGAAGTGTGGGGCATGCAATGGTGCACCCATGTGCCAAGTGTGGCCTCACACTGGCATCCCCACCCACCTGGTTTGCCCCAAAAGTGCATGATTTGGCCTAAAACCCTATATTTGGGGTGTCTGTGTGCAACTCACCATGGTCTACCCCATATTATTCATGTAGATTCCAAGGGTTGGAGTGTGGGGCATGCAATGGTTCACCCATGTGCCAAGTGTGGCCTCACACTGGCATCCCCACCCACCTGATTTGCCCCAAAAGTGCATGTTTAGGCCTAAAACCCTATATTTGGGGTGTCTGGGTGCAACTCACCATGGTCTACCCCATATAATTCATGTAGATTCCAAGGGTAGAAGTGTGGGGCATGCAATGGTGCACCCATGTGCCAAGTGTGGCCTCACACTGGCATCCCCACCCACCTGGTTTGCCCCAAAAGTGCATGATTTGGCCTAAAACCCTATATTTGGGGTGTCTGGGTGCAACTCACCATGGTCTACCCCATATTATTCATGTAGATTCCAAGGGTAGGAGTGTGGGGCATGCAATGGTGCACCCATGTGCCAAGTGTGGCCTCACCCTGGCATCCCCACCCACCTGGTTTGCCCCAAAAGTGCATGATTTGGCCTAAAACCCTATATTTGGGGTGTCTTGGTGCAACTCACCATGGTCTACCCCATATTATTCATGTAGATTCCAAGGGTAGAAGTGTGGGGCATGCAATGGTGCACCCATGTGCCAAGTGTGGCCTCACCCTGGCATCCCCACCCACCTGGTTTGCCCCAAAAGTGCATGTTTAGGCCTAAAACCCTATATTTGGGGTGTCTGGGTGCAACTCACCATGGTCTACCCCATATTATTCATGTAGATTCCAAGGGTAGGAGTGTGGGGCATGCAATGGTGCACCCATGTGCCAAGTGTGGCCTCACCCTGGCATCCCCACCCACCTGGTTTGCCCCAAAAGTGCATGTTTAGGCCTAAAACCCTATATTTGGGGTGTCTGGGTGCAACTCACCATGGTCTACCCCATATTATTCATGTAGATTCCAAGGGTAGCAGTGTGGGGCATGCAATGGTGCACCCATGTGCCAAGTGTGGCCTCACCCTGGCATCCCCACCCACCTGGTTTGCCCCAAAAGTGCATGTTTAGGCCTAAAACCCTATATTTGGGGTGTCTGGGTGCAACTCACCATGGTCTACCCCATATTATTCATGTAGGTGACAAGGTTAGGAGTGTGGGGCATGCAATGGTGCACCCATGTTCCAAGTGTGGCCTCACCCTGGCATCCCCACCCACTTGGTTTGCCCCAAAAGTGCATGTGTTGGCCTAAAACCCTGTATTTGGGGTGTCTGGGTGCAACTCACCATGGTCTACCCCATATTATTCATGTAGGTGACAAGAGTATGAGTGTGGGGCATGCAATGGTGCACCCATGTGCCAAGTGTTGCCTCACACTGGCATCCCCACCCACTTGGTTTGCCCCAAAAGTGCATGTTTTGGCCTAAAACCCTATATTTGGGGTGTCTGGGTGCAACTAACCATGGTCTACCCCATATTATTCATGTAGGTGACAAGGGTAGTAGTGTGGGGTATGCAATGGTGCACCCATGTGCCTAGTGTGGCCTCACACTGGCATCCCCACCCACTTGCACTACAACAAAAAAGGCACGCGGAGACGCTCAACTTGGGTGCTAAACACGCTTTATAACATCTCTACACCAATGTAGAGTCGCTTTTGTAAAACGTCCTAGAAGCGTCTCCTTATGCACCGTCTCAGGATCCATAAGGACGCATTGAAAGCGTGTCTAGGAGACACGAGACGTTTAAAAAGCGTGTATATCCTTGTTGAGACATTGTACTAAATGTCCTCCCATATCGTCTCTAAAACAGATAATGGCGTCCTTACAGATCTTAGGACGTTATCTTTATTTCCACAAAAATAATATTTTCCTTGTCGCAATTAGTTTCTCACTTTATATAAAGATAATCATATCTTCGTGCTATCAAGGACAATAACACGGCAGAAAAGCGTAGTGCATTATTTAGAACATGTTAACTTTATTTCCGAGAGCAACAATACTTTACAATTTAACTGTACTTTTGTCAAAGAATTACAACTTGGCTAGACAAAATCCTCCAAATATTTATACATACGTTTTCTTCTAACTAGTTTGAAAACAGTCTATAATCTTGTTCATGGAGAAACCGGTACATCGTCTTCCCATTGCTACTACTGTAGATTTGCCTTGCAACCTCCGATTGTTTTGCTTGAATAATCTTCACAAAAAAATATGCTGAACACAAAGTCAACTGATAGATAGATAAGTTAACTGGTAATAAATTTCAATAGCAAGTTCTAATTTCCACATGCACAAATGAAGCACATACCACGGGTATCTTACCATCAGTAGTAGTATCCGTATATTGGAGCACCATCTCTTCACATTGCAATTTCACTTCTTTTTTGTATAAATCTACGGACCACTGCAAGAAAAACAATTATTAAACTACCGTGTAGATATATGCTCATAAAACCATTGCTAACAACAATGGTATTTAACATTACAAAGTATGATGTGGCTGAATATGTGACAACGTAAGAGATGTCAGCTACAAAACACGCTTAAAAACTGTCTGAAAATATATAACATACATATAGTTCTTTTTAACAGCAATCAGTACCAGGCTCTTTCAGAAACATAGAGTGCATGACTGCTTGTGTAAAAAACAGAGAAAATTAGCTCTTACTGAAGACCACACTAAGGATTCAGTGTGAAGTATGTTTGCCGAATCAAATCTAAGTTGCAGGACAGAGCTGTACTTGATTTTGTAGTTGGTTAAATAAGTAAGTCTTCATAAGATTATGTATGTGCTTGCACCGTTGTTTGATCAAACAGACTTACCTGGTATTAGCTTGTACAAGTGCAGTATGTTGAAGGACTAAGTCTTGATGCCACAATATTTTGCTTATATCAGGCACTCACAACAAAATCGACGCGCAATCGTCCTGAAAAAATTGAAAAGCGACAAAAGATTTTACTTCACTCAGATCCAATCTAATTATCTATTAACAAGAAAAGCAAATGAAAACAATGGTGCGTGTACTTTCATTCAATTTGGAGAAGAAGCTATACATACCAAAATGTGGCGGTCCTACAGCAGGCGAACTCGTATTACAAGAATCGAGATATGAAGTACAAAAAACTTTGTTACTTGTTTCCGGCTGCAGCCACATCCACATGCCAGATTAATTGCTGCCGCTACATAAGAGGTCTGAGATCCGCAGGAGAAAAAGCAAGAAAATCACAGATTAGAAATAAGAGAGCGGGGAAGGAGGCTGGCTGCGGTTGATTACCTGGGGCCTGCCACAAAATCGCGCGCCGGCAGTGGACTCATGGGGCGAGGTAGCGTGTTCAGTGGATTGTATTTTTGGCGATAGTACGTAGGAGCCCTCCGGGACGATCTCGCCAGCGATGGGCCGGGACGGCAAATGGCGGCGGCAGCCTCCACTACTTCGCTAGGGCTGGCAGATCTCTCTTTGTTTTTTGTTCGAAGGAGGACTTGGTCTTCTTTTTTTAGGGGTGGAGCGGATCAGGTGGGAGGTTAGGGTTGGCACACACGGATAGAGTCTCTAGCTAAGGAAGTAGAGACGACACGTACAATGTCTCAAAAAACGTCTTTATAAACAACACTAATTTTCACGTAGAGACGAATTAGAAAGCGTCAAAGTTTGAACGTCTTTACGTGCTCTTTTTCTTGTAGTGTTGGTTTGCCCCAAAAGTGCATGTTTTGGCCTAAAACCCTGTATTTGGGGTGTCTGGGTGCAACTCACCATGGTCTACCCCAGATTATTCATGTAAGTGACAAGGGTAGGAGTGTGGGGCATGCAATGGTGCACCCATGTGCCAAGTGTGGCCTCACACTGGCATCCCCACCCACCTGATTTGTCCCAAAAGTGCATGTTTTGGCCTAAAACCCTATATTTGGGGTGTCTGGGTGCAACTCACCATGGTCTACCCCATATTATTCATGTAGATTCCAAGGGTAGGAGTGTGGGGCATGCAATGGTGCACCCATGTGCCATGTGTGGCCTCACACTGGCATCCCCACCCACTTGGTTTGCCCCAAAAGTGCATGTTTTGGCCTAAAACCCTATATTTGGGGTGTCTGGGTGCAACTCACCATGGTCTACCCCAGATTATTCATGTAAGTGACAAGGGTAGGAGTGTGGGGCATGCAATGGTGCACCCATGTGCCAAGTGTGGCCTCACCCTGGCATCCCCACCCACCTGGTTTGCCCCAAAAGTGCATGTTTTGGCCTAAAACCCTATATTTGGGGTGTCTGGGTGCAACTCACCATGGTCTACCCCATATTATTCATGTAGATTCCAAGGGTAGCAGTGTGGGCCATGCAATGGTGCACCCATGTGCCAAGTGTGGCCTCACCCTGGCATCCCCACCCACTTGGTTTGCCCCAAAAGTGCATGATTTGGCCTAAAACCCTATATTTGGGGTGTCTGGGTGCAACTCACCATGGTCTACCCCATATTATTCATGTAGATTCCAAGGGTAGCAGTGTGGGGCATGCAATGGTGCACCCATGTGCCAAGTGTGGCCTCACCCTGGCATCCCCACCCACCTGATTTGCCCCAAAAGTGCATGTTTAGGCCTAAAACCCTATATTTGGGGTGTCTAGGTGCAACTCACCATGGTCTACCCCATATTATTCATGTAGATTACAAGGGTAGCAGTGTGGGGCATGCAATGGTGCACCCATGTGCCAAGTGTGGCCTCACACTGGCATCCCCACCCACCTGGTTTGCCCCAAAAGTGCATGATTTGGCCTAAAACCCTATATTTGGGGTGTCTGTGTGCAACTCACCATGGTCTACCCCATATTATTCATGTAGATTCCAAGGGTAGGAGTGTGGGGCATGCAATGGTGCACCCATGTGCCAAGTGTGGCCTCACCCTGGCATCCCCACCCACCTGATTTGCCCCAAAAGTGCATGTTTTGGCCTAAAACCCTATATTTGGGGTGTCTGGGTGCAACTCACCATGGTCTACCCCATATAATTCATGTAGATTCCAAGGGTAGCAGTGTGGGGCATGCAATGGTGCACCCATGTGCCAAGTGTGGCCTCACACTGGCATCCCCACCCACTTGGTTTGCCCCAAAAGTGCATGTTTTGGCCTAAAACCCTGTATTTGGGGTGTCTGGGTGCAACTCACCATGGTCTACCCCAGATTATTCATGTAGTGACAAGGGTAGGAGTGTGGGGCATGCAATGGTGCACCCATGTGCCAAGTGTGGCCTCACACTGGCATCCCCACCCACCTGGTTTGCCCCAAAAGTGCATGATTTGGCCTAAAACCCTATATTTGGGGTGTCTGGGTGCAACTCACCATGGTCTACCCCATATTATTCATGTAGATTCCAAGGGTAGGAGTGTGGGGCATGCAATGGTGCACCCATGTGCCAAGTGTGGCCTCACACTGGCATCCCCACCCACTTGGTTTGCCCCAAAAGTGCATGTTTTGGCCTAAAACCCTATATTTGGGGTGTCTGGGTGCAACTCACCATGGTCTACCCCATATAATTCATGTAGATTCCAAGGGTAGGAGTGTGGGGCATGCAATGGTGCACCCATGTGCCAAGTGTGGCCTCACCCTGGCATCCCCACCCACCTGGTTTGCCCCAAAAGTGCATGTTTTGGCCTAAAACCCTATATTTGGGGTGTCTGGGTGCAACTCACCATGGTCTACCCCATATTATTCATGTAGATTCCAAGGGTAGGAGTGTGGGGCATGCAATGGTGCACCCATGTGCCAAGTGTGGCCTCACACTGGCATCCCCACCCACCTGGTTTGCCCCAAAAGTGCATGTTTAGGCCTAAAACCCTATATTTGGGGTGTCTGGGTGCAACTCACCATGGTCTACCCCATATAATTCATGTAGATTCCAAGGGTAGCAGTGTGGGGCATGCAATGGTGCACCCATGTGCCAAGTGTGGCCTCACCCTGGCATCCCCACCCACTTGGTTTGCCCCAAAAGTGCATGTTTAGGCCTAAAACCCTGTATTTGGGGTGTCTAGGTGCAACTCACCATGGTCTACCCCATTTTATTCATGTATATTACAAGGGTAGGAGTGTGGGGCATGCAATGGTGCACCCATGTGCCAAGTGTGGCCTCACCCTGGCATCCCCACCCACTTGGTTTGCCCCAAAAGTGCATGTTTAGGCCTAAAACCCTATATTTGGGGTGTCTGGGTGCAACTCACCATGGTCTACCCCATATTATTCATGTAGATTCCAAGGGTAGGAGTGTGGGGCATGCAATGGTGCACCCATGTGCCAAGTGTGGCCTCACCCTGGCATCCCCACCCACCTGATTTGCCCCAAAAGTGCATGTTTAGGCCTAAAACCCTATATTTGGGGTGTCTGGGTGCAACTCACCATGGTCTACCCCATATTATTCATGTAGATTCCAAGGGTAGCAGTGTGGGGCATGCAATGGTGCACCCATGTGCCAAGTGTGGCCTCACACTGGCATCCCCACCCACCTGGTTTGCCCCAAAAGTGCATGATTTGGCCTAAAACCCTATATTTGGGGTGTCTTGGTGCAACTCACCATGGTCTACCCCATATTATTCATGTAGATTCCAAGGGTAGCAGTGTGGGGCATGCAATGGTGCACCCATGTGCCAAGTGTGGCCTCACACTGGCATCCCCACCCACCTGATTTGCCCCAAAAGTGCATGTTTAGGCCTAAAACCCTATATTTGGGGTGTCTGGGTGCAACTCACCATGGTCTACCCCATATTATTCATGTATATTACAAGGGTAGCAGTGTGGGGCATGCAATGGTGCACCCATGTGCCAAGTGTGGCCTCACACTGGCATCCCCACCCACCTGGTTTGCCCCAAAAGTGCATGATTTGGCCTAAAACCCTATATTTGGGGTGTCTGTGTGCAACTCACCATGGTCTACCCCATATTATTCATGTAGATTCCAAGGGTAGGAGTGTGGGGCATGCAATGGTTCACCCATGTGCCAAGTGTGGCCTCACACTGGCATCCCCACCCACCTGATTTGCCCCAAAAGTGCATGTTTAGGCCTAAAACCCTATATTTGGGGTGTCTGGGTGCAACTCACCATGGTCTACCCCATATAATTCATGTAGATTCCAAGGGTAGAAGTGTGGGGCATGCAATGGTGCACCCATGTGCCAAGTGTGGCCTCACCCTGGCATCCCCACCCACCTGGTTTGCCCCAAAAGTGCATGATTTGGCCTAAAACCCTATATTTGGGGTGTCTGGGTGCAACTCACCATGGTCTACCCCATATTATTCATGTAGATTCCAAGGGTTGGAGTGTGGGGCATGCAATGGTGCACCCATGTGCCAAATGTGGCCTCACCCTGGCATCCCCACCAACTTGGTTTGCCCCAAAAGTGCATGATTTGGCCTAAAACCCTATATTTTGTGTGTCTTGCACTACAAGAAAAGTTGCCATGGCCGACGAAGTTGAAGTCGCGCCGTGGTTGGTGGTGCACCAAGGCCGACGATTTTTGGTCCCTCCGTGGTTCATGTCAAAACTTTTTTTTTCTCGTTTTTGAGGCCACCTAGCCCGACGAAAGCGGCCAAAACGTCGCGTATGGTGGCCCGGGACGTGGTGCATCGCGAATTCTCGGGTTCGCCGGCCGAGTCAACGCAAATCCGCACCGCCCAGGGATGTAGGGCCCACATGGCAGCCTCTCTAGCATTGTTTTTTTCTCGATCGCGCCATCTCGTTCAACGCTCTCCGATCGAGCCGTTTACGATGCAGGATCATGGGTCCCGCTTGTCATCCTCTATGAACCAAATTTCTTTCTTTTCTTGGATTTTTTGACCCCTGATTTCTGGCTACTTCCTTTTTCTTGTGATCCCTTGCCGCCTTGGAAACATTGAGACCGCTGCAGCTAAATGGGACCCGCATGTCATCCTCTATGAGCTATCAACTTTCTTTTCTTGGATTTTTTTGGCACCTCATATTTGGTCACTTGCCTTTTTCTTTCGATGCCGCCTCTCAAAAGGTGATACGCTGCTGCTAAATGGGACCCGCATGTCATCCTCTATGTACTATAAAACTTTCTTTTCTTGGATTTTTTGGCACCTCATATTTGGTCACTTGCCTTTTTCTTTCGATCCCCTGCCGCCTCTCAAACGGTGATACCGCTGCTGCTAAATGGGACCCGCATGTCATCCTCTATGTACTATAAAACTTTCTTTTCTTGCATTTTTTTGGCACCTCATATTTGGTCACTTGACTTTTTCTTTCGATCCCCTGCCGCCTCTCAAACGGTGATACCGCTGCTGCTAAATGGGACCCGCATGTCATCCTCTATGTAATATAAAACTTTATTTTCTTGGATTTTTTTGGCACCTCATATTTGGTCACTTGACTTTTTCTTTCGATCCCCTGCGCCTCTCAAACGGTGATACCGCTGCTGCTAAATGGGACCCGCATGTCATCCTCTATGTACTATAAAACTTTCTTTTCTTGGATTATTTTTGGCACCTCATATTTGGTCACTTGACTTTTTCTTTCGATCCCCTGCTGCCTCTCAAACAGTGATACCGCTGCTGCTAAATGGGACCCGCATGTCATCCTCTATGTACTATAAAACTTTCTTTTTTTGGATTATTTTTGGCACCTCATATTTGGTCACTTGACTTTTTCTTTCGATCACCTGCTGCCTCAAACGGTGATACCGCTGCTGCTAAATGGGACCCGCATGTCATCCTCTATGTACTATAAAACTTTCTTTTCTTGGATTATTTTTGGCTCCTGATATTTGGTCACTTGATTTTTTCTTTCGATCTCATGCCACGTTTGAAACTTTGAGGAACCTGCTGGCTCATGGGACCCGCATGTCATCCTCTATGTGCTATAAAAGTTTATTTTCTATGGTTTTTTTCACTCTCTGATTTTTGTCTATTTCCTTTTTCTTTTGATGCCCTGCCGCCTTGGAAACGTTGAGTAAGCTGCTTACTCATGGGACCCGCATGTCATCCTCTATGTACTATCAAGTTTCCTTGAATTATATTTGGCTCCTGATATTTTGTCACTTGCCTTTTTCTTTCGATCTCATGCCACGTTTGAAACGTTGAGGAACTGGCTCATGGGACCCGCATGTCATCCTCTATGTGCTATAAAAGTTTATTTTCTTAGATTTTTTTTCACCCTCTGATTTTTGGCTATTTGCCTTTTTCTTTCGATCTCATGCCACGTTTGAAACGTTGAGGAACCTGCTGGCTCATGGGACCCGCATGTCATCCTCTATGTGCTATAAAAGTTTATTTTCTTGGATTTTTTTCACCCTCTGATTTTTGGCTATTTGCCTTTTTCTTTTGATCCCTGCCCCTTTGAAACGTTGTAAGCTGCTGGCTCATGGGACTCGCATGTCATCCTCTATGTCCATCAACTTTCTTTTCTTGGATTTTTACCCCCTAATTTCTAGCTACTTTCATTTTCTTTTGATCTCAAGCCGCATTTCAAACATTGAGACCGCTGCTGCAAAATGGGACCCGCATGTCATCCTCTATGTACAGTAAATCTTGGATTATTTTTGGCACCTCATATTTGGTCACTTGCCTTTTTCTTTCGATCTCATGCCGCCTTTGAAACGTTGAGTAAGCTGCTGGCTCATGGGTCCCGCATGTCATCCTCTACGAACAATAAAAGTTTCCTTTCTTGGAGTTATTTTTGACCCCTAATTTCTGGCTATTTGCCTTTCTTTTGATCCCCCTTTGAAACGATGAGGACGCTGTTGGCAGGTCGGTCCCACATGTCATCCTCTATGAACAATAAAAGTTTCCTTTGGTGGATTTATTTTTGACCCCTAATTAATTTCTGGCTATTTCCTTTTTTTTTTTGATCCCCTGCCGCCTTGGAAACGTTGAGGATGCTGCTGCCTCATCGGTCCCGCATGTCATCCTCTCGAACGATAAATGTTTTCTTTTCTTCGATTTTTTACCAACTGATTTTTGGTTTTTTTATTTTCGACCCCTGCCTTTGAAACGTTGACGACGCTGCTGGCTCATGGGTCCCCGATGTCAGCCTCCCCGTACAAGAAACATGTGATATCTTGATTATTTTGCAGACAATAAACAGTGTATTTCGCTCTGAGCTATTGCAAACGGATAAATTAAATCTTTATTTTTACAACTTATATCTTGAATCTCCTTGTTTTTTGTTTTTGCGAAGCATAGGACATTCCTGTTTTTTTTGAGAAAAATCCGAACTTTCATGTTCTGGAGTGGGCTGAAATTGTACGAATCAAAAGGCCCAGAAGGATAGTTCGAAGGCCCAGATGTCCAGATGCAGCCCAATTGAAATCTTTCTTTTCTTGGATTTTTTCACCCCCTGATTTCTGGCTACTTCATTTTTCTTTTGGTCATGTGCCGCCTTGGAAACGTTGAGACCGCTGCTGCAAAATGGGACCCGCATGTCATCCTCTATGTACAATAAAGTTTCTTTTCTTGGATTAATTTTGGCTCCTGATATTTGGTCACTTGCCTTTTTCTTTCGATCTCATGCCACGTTTGAAACGTTGAGGAATCTGCTGGCTCATGGGACCCGCATGTCATCCTCTATGTACAATAAAAGTTTGATTTCTTGGATTTTTTTTCACCCTCTGATTTTTGGCTATTTCCTTTTTCTTTTGATCCCCTGCCGCCTTTGAAACGTTTAGTAAGCTGCTGGCTCATAGGTCCCACATGTCAGCCTGTATGAACGATAAAGCTTTCCTTTCTTGGAGTTTTTTTTGACCCCCTAATTTCTGGCTACTTTCTTTTTCTTTTGATCTCAAGCCACATTTGAAACGTTGGGACCTCTGCTGCAAAATGGGACAGCATGTCATCTTCTATGTACAATAAAAGTTCCTTTTCTTCGATTATTTTTCACCCTCTGATTTTTGGTCACTTGCCTTTTTCTTTCGATCTCATGCCGCCTTTGAAAATGTTGCGGAACCTGCTGGCTCATGGGACCCGCATGTCATCCTCTATGTACTATAAAAGTTTCTTTTCTTGGATTTTTTTCACCCTCTGATCTTTAGCTATTTCCATTTTCTTTTGATCCCCTGCCGCCTTGGAAACGTTGAGTAAGCTGCTGACTGATGGGACCCGCATGTCATCCTCTATGTACAATCAAGTCTCTTTTCTTGGATTTTTTTACCCCCTTATTTTTGGTCACTTGCCTTTTTCTTTCGATCTCATGCAGCCTCTGAAACGTTGAGGAAGCTGCTGGCTCATGGGACCCACATGTCATCCTCTATACTATAAAAGTTTCTTTTCTTGGATTTTTTTCACCCTCTTATTTTTGGCTATTTCCTTTTTCTTTTGATCCCCTGCCGCCTTGGAAACGTTGATTAAGCTGCTGACACAAGGGGCCCGCATGTCATCCTCTATGTACAATCAACTTGCAAGATCTTGGAGCGAAAGAGCTTGTATAAGTGGGACCCATATGTCATCCTCTATGTACAATAAAAGTTTCTTTTCTTGGATTATTTTTTGCTCCTGATATTTGGTCAGTTTCCTTTTTCTTTTGATCTCATGCCGCCTCTGAAACGTTGAGTAAGGTGCTGGCTCATGGGACCCGCATGTCATCCTCTATGTACAATAAAGTTTCTTTTCTTAGATTTTTTTACCCCCTGATTTTTGCTAACTTGCCTTTTTCTTTTCGATCATATGCCGCCTTTGAAATTGAGGTCGCCGCTGGCTCATGGGTCCCACATGTCAGCCTCTATGAACAACAAACCTTTCCTTTGTTGGATTTATTTTTTACCCCTAATTTCTGGCTATTTGCCTTTTTCTTTTGATCCCCTGCGGCCTTTGAAACGATGAGGACGCTGCTGGCAGGTCGGTCCCACATGTCATCCTCTATGAAGAATAAAAGTTTCCTTTTTGGATTTATTTTTGACCCCTAATTTCTGGCTATTTGCCTTTTTCTTCTGATCCCTGCCGACTTCGAAATGATGAGGATGCAGCTGGCAGATCGGTCCCACATGTCAGCCTCTATGAACTATAAATGTTTCCTTTGTAGGATTTATTTTTTACCCCTATTTTCGGGCTACTTGCCTTTTTCTTTGAAACGTTGAGGACGCTACTGTCTCATGGGTCCCACATGGCATCCTCTCTGAACGATAAACCTTCATTTCTTGTTAACGACAGGTTTATCAGTATTATTTTCGCAGACTAATACAAGCTCTTTCGCTCCAAGATCTTGCAAGTTAATAGAATAAATCATGGAATTATTAGGATATGTTTTAAATTTCAAATCCACTTTATGAATTTTTTAAAATACCGTGATCTATGTGGGTATGGAGCGATCAAGGATTTTCATATTGGCCATGAGCAGTTTCAAAAATTGCAACCCAATAATTCAAAATAAATACAAACAACTTTTATGTAGAATCTCCGTGTTTTTGTTTTTTGCCAATCATAGGATCTGTGGTTCTTTAGAAAAGGGCCAACATTGCATGAGCAGAAAGGCCCATTTGTAGTTATTGGGCTTCGACAGCCGGAGCAAGTAGGCCTATAGCAAATACCTTGTAGATGGCCGTTGGAACCCAAAAGTATTTGTTGCCTAGACTTAGATGCCAAACTCAGCCTTATTGACATGAACCTTGCTATGCACACGACAATTTCAGTCCGATCCGTGTACGAAACACAAGATCCAACCCTTCGTGTGAGGAAGCAGGTGGCAGCACACCTCCAGATGCTCAATCGTACATACGCATATCATATAGGAGTTGTCGTATGTACATCAGTTCCGTATTGACATGTTTTTTTCTTTGGTTCACATGTGGGGTCCGCACAGTCACCTAGGTCGCACATCTACTTCCTTGCTCGTAGTTGATGCATGTTCGGTTTGGGGATGGGGTGGAACCGAACACACCCCCGTGCCAGTGGATGTACTTTACCCTTTAGCGGCGAAAAAAATAGGAATGGTCCTCTCATGAGTATGATCAACAAGAGGTGGCTATATTATAAAGGACGTACACACATTGTAATTATAGTGCTGAAATAAAGTCAATCCTAAAACAGCCATGCATGGGTTATAATATGAAGGCAACACGAAATACAAAAGCAGGGCAGTGTTCAAATAAACTGATTCAAACTAGTACATACTAAAAACAGTGTACTACTTCTCAACACTTCAAGCATAATAAAAAAGTGTCACTGTTTTTTTAAAGGTAACACCGAACGGGCAATGTTTAAAGCAGGCTTAAACCACATAGCCGCTTGTCGGACACTATCCCAACCATCCTTGGGAAGGCTGATAACTCCCACAGTCTCACCTTCATCTGGCTGGAGGTTGCAGCGCAAAATTTTAGGGTATTGATTATAACGAATATTCCGGTATGCTGTGTAGACGCAGTTTTTCCTCATGAATGGAACCAATGTGCCATCAGGAGCTTTGGATTCACGCTTCTTCAGGTTGGCAATGATTGGGTAATTGAGTCCGAGGAACAGAGAGTGGTCGCTGAGGCTGTTAACCTGCCTCCAAAGAAAGTCCCCTGCACGTGCAGTAGATAAGGGATCCAGCTCAAAGACGTAGGTGGCAACAGGAGGATACTGCCGTAGCTGAAGCCCATTAGCAGCATAGGGAATGTCAGGAGGTACTTCAGCATTGGCAATCCCAATCTTGTTTACTGTAAGGATGATCATCAATCGCTTGCCATCAGCAGATGGAGCGAGGAACCACGCGTACTGCTGATCATCCACCACCGGTGGCGGGATTACAAACGGGAGCATCAGGTTTTCTGCAATATTAGAAATGGAGACGAATAGGGTGTTACTGGCAACCATATTCAAACAGCAGCATTGTTCATCGTTCATGCTCACAGTATAAATACGACTATGTAAGCTAAGGACATTGGTCATTCATGTGTTCAAATCGAGTGTCCAATATATCAGTTATACTGCATCCATCCCACGAAACTAGTCTAAACTTCGCCAAAACTAGACACTAGTTAGTGTATACACAGTTATATACTACCTCTGTCCCACCGAAAGTGTCTGAGATTTGTCCAAATTCAGATGTATCTAGACAGTGAAAGCATATAGATACATTCAAATTTTGACAAATATATATCATCTTAAGTTTAAGTCCTGTGCTGTAGTTAATTCCCTTTGTCTTAAGTGATCTATTAGAGAGCTTCCCTGTGACCACCCGAAGGGTAAGAAATGTTTAACTGTATAAGTGGATTGCCTAGACCTTTCCATCAGTTCGGACTTTTGGTTGCGTTGGCTAGTCCATGAAGCTTGACATGGTGTCAGAGCCAGGGTCTCGAGTTCGAGTCCTGGCTTTCGCAATTTATCCTAAAATTGTTGTTGCCCCCTCGGAGTCCACTTATATGCCTCTTGAGCTATACCTCTGAGTCTTTCCACATGTTGACTTGTCTCCCATCACACGTGAGGGGGGGTGTTGAATTGTATAAGTGGATTGCCGCCCTTGCGATCAGTTCGGACTTTTGGTTGTGTTGGTAGTGCATGAAGCTTGACAAGAAAGAAATGCTCTTTGTAGCTAACCCCAAGTCTGGTAACATTTGCAAAATAGGTATCAGATGCAGCTATCCATTCAGTAGAAGAATTTGCATTTTAGAGTTGAAGGTTCATAATCTCTTCTCTACTATTGATAGTAAAGGGTACACATGGTATTTGTTTACCTCATTTTCGCGTTCTAAAAAAGGTACGCTATATGGTTGTGCTAAGTTAAACTGATTTAAGTCTGTTCAAGTTTATCGAAAATTATACTACCAACATCTAAAACATCAATATAGGTTCATATATTACAAAAGATATTTAGATTTTCTTTTCTCGAACACATGCCTAGTCGTGCATCATTATATATTAGAGCATACAGGGTTGTAGCAAGGCTACGAAAAACTGAGAAAGCAAAAAGAAAGAACTATACAGGGGACTAGAGGCAGCTAACTTTGTTAGGCCTGCAGGTGCTAAATCTTATATATATATGAGGTTGTAGATATTAATCGTAAACTTACTCAAACTTAAATATCACTGAATTAGGAAAAAGATAACCTGAGTTATTTTGAATGAGGGGACGTCACAATCACTAATGAAAGATAATTGTGGGAAACTGAAATCTATTCAAGAAAATGGGAGAAAAAATGTATCAAAAACAAAATTAATTATACCATTCTGCAGATTGTTCACCGATATAAACAAAGAACTGTTTGATCTGCATGTAGGTACATCCAATCAAGGCTTTTTCCCCGATCTCTAGAAAATATAAGCTACGCATGTAATTACAAACGATTTTCTTCTATTTTTCTGTTTCTACGTTAACATTTGAGATACTTGTTAATTACATCCATATTCTGCAGTTGCATAGAGTTACTAATTCAGGAATGCATTCACATACGGAGTATACTATGTTTGCTGATGACTGACTAGTACTAATTCATTGCAAGCAACGGTTCATTCATATTCAGATAAAGGATGTGATCGTTAAGTCATATACTTATGAAAGTCCTTATGCATCTCTCTGATGCAGATGGCGGGGGTCTCTCGTCCTCCTTTTGGAGGCAAAATCAATTAGTTATATATGAAACAATGGGTGTAAAAGGTTATCAAAAAGGGTGCCTTCATAGTGCCACGTTATCTTTTGAGATACTGGTTAATTACACCCATATTCTGCAGTGGCGTAGAGTTACTAATTCAGGAATGCAATCACATACTGAGCATACTATGTTTGTTGGTGACTAATTAGTACTACTAATTCATTGCAAGCAACGGTTCATTCATATTCAGCAAAAGGGGGTGTGATCATTAAGTCATATAAGAAAGGTAAAATATAAACAAGGTAGTTCATGAATAACTTCATTGGTTAAGGCAGTGTATCATGCAATGCAACATAAGGACTGAAAAAATACCATTTGCGGTGTCCCAGAAGTACGTGGAGCCGTCAGTTTCGTCCACCGCAAAAACGTGGCCACGGAGTTCAATGGCATCACAGTAATTTGGATAATCAGGTGCAGGTGTAAGGGCCTCCAGCATTCTCCAGTCGCCACCCCCTTCAAGGTAGAAAATCGTTTTGTCGAACAAGGCGATGAGCTTGTAATCTGCGTACCTCCCACCTTTTGTGGGCACTTGGCAGATTACAATCTTCAACAAATAAATTGCTGGACCCCAGTTAAAAGAGTATGCAGGTCGATATGAAACAATACTATGACGAATCTTCGAATCAGGTAGGGATGGAAGGGGGATATGTCGCTCGGTGTAGACGTTCACGAGGCACCACCCATGATGATCGGCGGCGGCGATCCAGTCGCCGTTCGCGCCAAGCCATTTTCTGTCGTGCATGAACGGCAGGGCGACAGAACGGCGAGGATGGTCGAGGGGCACCAGGTCGTACACGGTATCATGCAGACGAGATGTTCTCGCCACGTCCCAGTGTTCATCGAACCAATAAGCAGGCGGAGGCATCAGCAGGCAGGGTTCATCCCAATGGTGCATCTTACCTTCATCCTTGCTGATCCGGTCGTAGAGCTCCCTGGAACATGCGGCAAGTCGGACGGTGTAGGTAACGTCCAGATGCGCAGCGATGAGGTCGATGTTGTCGCCGGTGAGAGCCTCCAAGTGGCCGTCCCCGCCGCCCCGGCAAAGCCTAGAATAATCCATCACGTGAAGATGGATTTAGGTGGATGGCGGATGCAACTGCGCTTGGGGTTTTCGGAGGAGAGGGCGAGCGCTATGGAAGGAACGATGCGGCGCGCGGCCGGCCGGGGTAAGGAGAGAAAGGTATACGGAGTAGTACTAGTGATGCGGCGTGGTGGGGATCGAGATCCTGCGCGTGCGCGTGATTCTGGGAGGGTGAAGAAGAAGATGATAGACATGCAAGGGGCAAAAACTAGGTAGTACTCTAGGCTGCTGCTGCGACTGGGCGCCGATTTGACTGTTGGTAGACTAGCACGCCACCCATCTATAAATTTGCGACGACGTTTGGTGCAGTGATGTCTCGTCACATCAGGTTGACCAGAGAGGGCTTTTTTTTACAGTTTCCATTTCGATATATTTTTCGCCAATAATCGTAGTTCTCTACATGCCAGAGACACGTACCTTAACACGTGGGCAGCATGCAACCGCGCGAGCACCAAAATGGAATGAGAAATGTTTTAGAGCAGAACTTCATTTTCAATGCCTTTCCTAGCTTGGTTTGGAAACCGGACAGAGCTTCAGTGACTTGATGCTTCCAAGATACATTGTGACTGTGTCCCACCATCTACCATCCATTTGAGATCCAACGTTCCAAACTATCTCTTATTTCGAAGCTAAAAAAGAAAAACTATTCAGAAAATTTTGAAAAAAAATCCAGTAATATGTAGATTCCTTGTTTTAAAATCTATGAATATTTCATCCCATTCGGATGACTAGCTTGTGATTAAATAGATTCTTACGTACTCGAGCACTAGTTTAAACTAAATATATATTTGCTCACAAACCTATGATTCAAATCGAATGAAACTTCACCAAAATATAAATCGAAATATGCATGATTTACTGGAAGTTTTTCAAAATTTTCATGGTCCATGGGGTCCTCCAAAGTGCAAGCTTTTTTTTTCTTGGTTGGTACTTCAAAACCGAGTTTGGATGGTGGCAAGACTTGCACAAAGAGGATGTCAAAATTTTGGCCTTTGTGAACTTTGCAATCAACATCAAGTGTCGGACTCTCGAGAAAAAAATATGAGTTGGCGCCCACCTTTCTTTCAACCGTTGGTTCTCAATCCGAGGGTGGTCCAACTAGCTAACAAAATTGGCTTGGTATTCATGGTCTTGAACCAACGATTTGGCATGGCTTTCAATCGGTATGAGAGGTGATGTATGGAGGTGATTCATACGAGAGGGCAATAAAGAAATGTTTTGTCATCCTCGCAAAGCTAGTCTATTTGGAAAGAAATGAATAATTGGTTTTTCGCAACATTGCATGATACTAATTCATGATACTATGCATTGAAGGTGTTGTATCATAGACTAGTATCAGTCTACGATACTTCCCATTGTGACTAGTCTAAGTGCTTTTGCACCATGAACACTAGCTATGCACAGACCTCAAAAAACACTTCTCCATCATTCTACTATTCACACTTTCTTTTTCTAATAGAACTATGTACCATTGTTTTTAATATAATCTTGTGTCGAGAGTATATATTTCTAAAATAGTCATTTATGTTTCGCATAAGCTCAAAGAGGGGTACTTACTTATGAGAGATATCTTTCAACTAATACGTTGTAGGAGTACTTTAATTATGTGAGCTATAGTGTGAAATGCTTACTAGAACGAGTACAAAAGGTGTTTGATAACATTACAGGCCACACGCCCAGTGTAGCGTGCATTGTAGGAGCATTACATCAATTTAACAACTACGGAGGAGTAGCCTAGGTAGAGATAACATGCAAAGGAAATAGTTCAACAGATAGTACAACACAACTACGGAAAGGGAGTAGCCTAGGTAGAGATAAACATGCAAATGAAATAGTTCAACAGATACAAATCTTGCATTACAACACGAGTATTACATAAAGTACATCAGCCCTTCTTTCTGGACCTGTGACGCGAAGGCAGGTTCCATTGCCGGGCGTTGGCGAAGCTTGGGATGAGCCACAACGGAACCTGCCGCCATGTCCATCTAATGTTGGTTTGGAAACCAACAGTACAGTCTTCAGAATTCAAACTGAAGCGGCAAATTTCTGGAGAAGGAGGATATGCAAGGCCTACTGCATGGTGCGATGTGTAAACAGAGTTGCTTCTCGCCATATTTGGACGGTCATGTTCTGCCCCGTCTTCTACTGGAATGATAATCGGATAGTTCACTCCAAGGAAGAGAGAATATGATCCAAGGGAAATAATCCTCCTCCATGGCCTCGGTGGCATCAACTGACTGGTGTCCATGCTGTACACCTCGCAGCCAAGTAAACCCTTACCATACCCGCGAATAGTGCGACCATGACGACCCTCAGAGGTAGCAGCAGCAGGTAAAATCCGAACCAGTCCAGTATAATCCCGCCCGTCAGTAACGCCCCAGGTATGGACCAGAAAAAGTCTAGAACCATCAGGAGATCGTGCTAACCACCAGGAGCCAAGATTGTACCGACCTTGTTCATCAAGTTCTGGCGGAATAGGTGCCGTGCTGATCAACAAAGGACCTTGCAAAGGAAAGCACAGCTTGAAGTCAGTTCAGCAAAACTTGATTAGTTCATTACATACATGAATAATGATGTAGCTAAAATACTGCCTCCGATCCAAATTAATTGACTCAACTGGATGTGTCTAGCTAGATATGCACAAATTAATTGACTCAAGTTTGTCTAGCTAGATGCACTGGCTAGACAAAGCTGAGTCAATTTGATTTGGATCGGAGGGAGTACTTTATTTTGACTCAAAGGCATATCGCTGCTGATTTTGATTGAATATAGAGGGGGAAAGGTACAGGCATGACACGAAAACTGCACAACAAAAAGAAAAAGGCTAAAGCTAAATCTGAAACTAGCAGGTAATAGCGAAAACACATCATATGAGATGAGAAAAATTACCCCAAGAAAGTTGATTCCATGCATAAACTTCGCCTGTCTGAGTTACAGCAAATACAATACCCTTGTGGATGATTGCATCGGAGTAGCCGTACGCTAAGAACTGGTTGTCAAGAACTGTCCATCTGCTAGAAGCACAGTGAAGGACTGCAATTGCCGCGTTGAAGATGGCAAGAACAGAGAAACTAGTATAATTTGAAGCAGCTGTTGGAACTCGGCAAATAGCTATCTTCAGCAGTTGAAGATGTTGATCATTAGACTCGAACACAAGTTTATCCGGGGTGGATTTAAACTCACTTATTGGTGGTAGAGGAATCCGGCGACCAGTGTACACATTGACAAGCTCCCAATTCCAGGGGAAGCCAAGAAGGGCGATCCAATCTCCATTCGCGCCTGCCCACATGCCCGTACCACCATCTGGAATCACGGCATCGGAAGAGATCCTGTCCAGCGGCGTCAGTTGGCACAAGGTACCCTTGCGATCTTTTGCATCATGCTGCTTGTCCTTCTGCGCACCCTGCTGCTTGAACTTGTGGACGCGGGAGAAGGGATTGTGCGCGGGCGGTACCTCAGTTTGGTGAGTATGAAGAACACAGGGCATGCCAAACGGCTGAGATGCAGGCAGAGCTACACTTTGTGTTGCTGAATCATGATAAAACTTGCATGAACCGACGAGGCTCGCGGCGGTGATGACATCGCATCGGGATGCGATTTCTTCAAGGGGGCCATCAGGAAACACCCAAGAACTGCCACTCTCATTGATCGATCTCGCCATTGGAAGGATGCGGTCAAGTGGGTGTGGGGGTGTGGGAGTGGGACGCTGGCGTTTGGGTATGAGGTATTGGAGGACAGTGCGAGCGGCAGCTGGTAGAGCGATATGGATAAAAGTCCACAACTCCTACTAGTACCATCAAACAGGTGGCTCGAGATGATCCGAAAAAGGCATGGCGGCGGTGGTGCAGGGGCTGCTGGTGTAGGCGGGGTCGCCAGAGAAGATGGAGATGAAGAAGACGGAGAAGCAGGCAAAAAAAACAATTTGAATTGAAATCAATAATACGAGTACTACGGGCGTGCCTTCTCTCTCTGGTCTCTGCTGCACTACTGCACCTGTCGTGAAGGCGTGTGACCCGAGAAGAAGCTAATGTACTGTATACTGTCCTTGCACGCCGTGGAGCTGTATTTTGTCTCATCAAATCAGCTCTGGACAGTTTCAGCAGAGAAAAGATCCTTTGCCATCATCATGATATATTACCACGGGCCCACGGCAGTGCACATTCATCTTGTACTACCATATACTGTACTGCTCTATATGTTGCACAAACCACCACTTGGACATTTTTTTTGCAGTTTCCACCATGTGGTGGTCTAATATGTTGCAAATTTCACCACTTGGTTATCTAATCAGCTAGTTAGTCATGTTGATAGCAAAATCGACAAGTGGGTTCAACATGTCAATGCTCCAATTAATGTTTTAGAAAAAATAAATTTTTCAAAATTCATACTTCTTTTATTTAGCTATTTAAAAATGCTTATTCATTTATTTCAACAAATATTGTGCGGTCTTGAATTTTTTTCAAACAAATATTATGGCATCGGGTTCGGGACTCCTGAAAAGGACTGGCCGTGGTACGGGAACCCGAAATGATGCCCACAACATGGTCGAAAGTGGCAAGGAACCCGTCGAGGTGGATGAACTCGGGAAACCTTGGTAGAGGTAGGGATCTTGAGGAGGCCATTAGGGTTAGCCTACCCCCCAATAAGCGTATGAACGAAAAAAATTCACATAAGTAGTAGCTATTATTAAAATTTCACAAATATTACGCGCTTTTGAATATTTCAAAAGTATTGTGGCGTCACGCTGGCCTTGCCCGAATTTTACCTTTCAGGCTGGATGTCACGAGCATGATCACTCAACCAACCGGGTCCAAACATATATATACAATTGGCCTCCTCGAGCCTACACCGACCAGATTGTCGCTGAAACTGGATCATATAGTTTCTATTGGATTGATGTCCTAAGGAAATATTCCAACAACGGAAGTTGTTTGATTCGTTGTATTATATTCCTTTGGAATCTTGTTGGGCTTGTTTGGTTCGAAGAAAATTCATAGAAATTTTGTGGGATTCAAATCTCAGTGGCTCCTTTGATTCTTGAATACATGATAATTCATACTAATTCACGTGTTTTTTGTGTAGCACTACAACCAAAGAACATGCAATTCAAATTTGTGTGATTTCTTTCATATAGGATTAATTCAACATGCAATCATATTCAATTCCTACATTATTTCTATTTTAACATTTTGTACACATCATGCATGCGACCCAAACAATGCGTACATGGTGGGGGGGTTGTTTCGTTGCAAAAGCAGTTGGTCACACCACAAACAAACATGCAACAATTAATCTAAATTCACGCGGTTTCCCCGCGATGCAACCAAACAATATTCGATGAAACTAAGCATGGCATAAACATATACAATACACACCATACATTTTGGCTGCTTTGATTATTCGCAAGATTTTCAAAGTGCGGGAATATGAAAATTGTATGATTAGAGAGTGATGATCATCTCCAAATATATAGGATTGAGAAACAACGGTATTTGGATCCAATAACATTTGATTGCGTGTGAAAACCAAAAGAAATACTAGTAGTAACATACGGTTACACAATGAAGGATTTTTTGTTTTTGTATAAAAATGTATTGTCAATGAATTCTGAAAATTGCAATCCTATGAATTAAACAATCAGAAATCGTGTCAGACTAATTCCTACGTTTCGAGATTCTAGTACGGAGTATGATTTCTTTGAAGGGGCGCAGAGGGACGTGGGTAGCAATGTCTAGTCCCTGTCTTGTCTGTATACACTGTACTTACGTCAGACTAGTGTTGCTCATGAAGTCTTAATCTGACGTACTCTGAAGCTAGATGCATCACCGTTTCCAGTCTCTGTCCTCGTTTTTTCGGCAAAATAGACAGAAATAACCCAAAGTCGAAAAGATTGGGAAAAACAAACTTTCGACATACTAGCAAGATTGGGTTATTTTTGTCCAAATTCTCGTTTTTTTCTCTTGGCTTCCCTACCCTTGAATCCATGTCACTTACGTGTGTTGCCCATGCATGCGTCATGTCCCACACTTCAGTGAGCACAAGTGACGTGCTGTACGTACGCAAACTCCCAGCGATCTTCTTTGTCAAGAGAAGACGCATCAAGATTCAAGACCCGATCGCATTTCTTGCTTTCAGCCTGGGGTCCTCCATGTAAAAGTTAGGGATTTAGATGTAATTTCATGTTTATTTTGTGTGCTGTTGTAAACTGTTGATTTTTTATGTCCATTTGAATCTTGGTCAAATCCTAGGTTTGACCTAGATTTAAACAAGTTTAAAACATGAAAATGAAAAAGTAAGCCTGGATGTGAATATGAAGACCTTGTTTATCAACTTGAATTTTACTTATTTTTTTGAATTTTTATGCCCATTTGAATCTTGGTCAAATCCTAGGTTTGACCAAGATTTAAATAAGTTTAAAACATGAAAATGAAAAGATAAGCATCGATCCTTCTTAGTCGCTCTAAAATGAAGCTTTTGGTAGGTTTTTGAAATTTCCATGTTTGAGACCCAAAACCACTTCTCTTCATGCTTGACTTCATAAGACGAAGTTTAGGGTCGATAGGGGGTAGATACATGATTTGTCTGGTTTGAATATGTCTAGACCTTGTTTAATTATGAACTTGAATGCTTACTATATGACATAAGAATACTATGTGCTTTGGTTTTTTTTATTTTTTTATTTTATGCCCATTTTAATATTGGTCAAATCCTAGGTTTGACCAAGATTTAAACAAGTTTAAAACATGAAAATGAAAAGGTAAGCCTGGATCCTTCTTAGTCATCACTCTAAAATGAAGCTTTTGGGAGGTTTTTGAAATTTCCATGTTTGAAACCAAAAACCACTTCTCTTCATGCTTGACTTCATAATACAGAGTTTAGGGTTAGGGGTAGATACATGATTTGTCTTATTTTAATATGTATAGACCTTGTTTATCAACTTTTGAATGCTTACTATATATATATGTGACATAAGAAGACTATGTGCTTTTGTTTTTCATTTTTCCGATTTATTTAATTTTATGCCCATTTAAATCTTGGTCAAATCCTAGGTTTGACCAAGATTTAAACAAGTTTAAAATATGAAAATGAAAAGGTAAGCATGGATCCTTCTTATTCACTCTAAAATGAAGCTTTTGATAGGTTTTTGAAATTTCCATATTTGAAACCCAAAACCACTTCTCTTCATGCTTGACTACATAAGACAAAGTTTAGGGTTAGGGGTAGATACATGATTTTTCTTGTTTGAATATGTCTAGACCCTTGTTTATCAACTTTAATTCTTACTATATGACATAAGAAAACTATGTGCTTTGGTTTTTCATTTTTCTGATATTTTTTGGAATTTTGATGCACATTTGAATCTTGGTCAAATCCTAGGTTTGACCAAGATTTAAACAAGTATAGAACATGAAAATGAAAAGGGAAGCATGTATCCTTCTTAATTAGTCACCCTAAAATGAAGTTTTTGGGAGGTTTTTGATATTTCCATGTTTGAAACCTAAAACCACTTATCTTCATGCTTGACTTCGTCATAAGACAGAGTTTAGGGGTTAGGGGGTAGATACATGATTTGTCTAGCTAGTTTGAATATGTCTAGACCTTGTTTATCAACTTTAATGCTTACTATATGACATATAAGAAGACTATGTGCGCTTTGGTTTTTCATTTTTCATTTTTTTTATTTTATGCCCATTTGAATCTTGGTCAAATCCTAGATTTGACCAAGATTTAAACAAGTTTAAAACATGAAAATGGAAAGGTAAGCCTGGATCCTTCTTAGTCGCTCTAAAATGAAGCTTTTGGGATGTTCTTGAAATTTCCATGTTTGAAACCCAAAACGACTTTTCTTCATGCTAGACTTCATAAGATCGACAGGGAGTAGATACATGATTTGTCTGGTTTGGATATATCTAGACCTTGTTTATCAACTTGAATGCTTACGATATGACATAAGAACACTATGTGCTTTTTGTTTTTTTTTTTGTGCCCATTTGTATCTTGGTCAAATCCTAGGTTTGACCAAGATTTAAAC
Organism: Lolium multiflorum; assembly: GCA_030979885.1. Taxonomy (NCBI): domain Eukaryota; kingdom Viridiplantae; phylum Streptophyta; class Magnoliopsida; order Poales; family Poaceae; genus Lolium; species Lolium multiflorum. The sequence goes on from CM061753.1 coordinate 155,385,625, forward strand.
AAGTTTAAAACATGAAAATGAAAAGGGAAACATGTATCCTTCTTTGTCACTCTAAAATGAAGTTTTTGGGAGGTTTTTGAAATTTCCATGTTTGAAACCTAAAACCACTTCTCTTCATGCTTGACTTCATAAGACAGAGTTTAGGGTTAGAGGGGTAGATACATGATTTTTCTGGTTTGAATATGTGTAGACCATGTTTATCAATTTGAATGCTTACTATATGACATAAGAAGGCTATGTGCTTTGGTTTTTCATTCTTTCGATTTTTTCTGAATTTTTATGCCCATTTGATTTGGTCAAATCCTAGGTTCGACCAAGATTTAAACAAGTTTAAAACATGACAATGAAAAGGTAATTAAGCATGGATCCTTCTTAATTAATTAACCAGTCAGTCTAATTAAAATGAAGCTTTTTGGGAGGTTTTTGAAATTTCCATGTTTGAAACCCAAAACCACACTTCTCTGCTTCATGCTTGACTTCATATATAATTAAGACAAAGTTTAGGGTTAGGGGTACATGATTTGTCTGGTTTGAATATATCTAGACCTTGTTTATGAACTTGAATGCTTACTATATGACATAAGAAGACTATGTGCTTTGGTTTTTTATTTTATTTATTTTTATTTTATGCCCATTTGAATATTGGTCAAATCCTAGGTTTGACCAAGATTTAAACAAGTTTAAAACATGAAAATGAAAATGTAAGCCTGGATCCTTCTTAACTAGTCACTCTAAAATGAAGCTTTAATTTTGGGAGGTTTTTGAAATTTCCATGTTTGAAACCAAAAACCACTTCTCTTCATGCTTGACTTCATAAGACAGAGTTTATGGTTTTAGAGGGGTAGATACATGATTTGTCTTATTTGAATATGTCTAGCTAGACCTTGTTTATCAACTTTTGAATGCTTACTATATATATGTATGTGACATAAGAAGACTATGTGCTTTTGTTTTTCATTTTTCCGATTTTTTTAATTTTATGCCCATTTAAATCTTGGTCAAATCCTAGGTTTGACCAAGATTTAAACAAGTTTAAAATATGAAAATGAAAAGGTAAGCATGGATCCTTCTTAGTCACTCTAAAATGAAGCTTTTGATAGGTTTTTGAAATTTCCATATTTGAAACCCAAAACCACTTCTCTTCATGCTTGACTACATAAGACAGAGTTTAGGGTTAGGGGGTAGATACATGATTTTTCTTGTTTGAATATGTCTAGACCCTTGTTTATCAACTTTAATTCTTACTATATGACATAAGAAAACTATGTGCTTTGGTTTTTCATTTTTCTGATTTTTTGGAATTTTGATGCACATTTGAATCTTGGTCAAATCCTAGGTTTGACCAAGATTTAAACAAGTATAGAACATGAAAATGAAAAGGGAAGCCTGTATCCTTCTTAGTCACCCTAAAATGAAGTTTTTGGGAGGTTTTTGAAATTTCCATGTTTGAAACCCAAAACCACTTATCTTCATGCTTGACTTCGTCATAAGACAGAGTTTAGGGGTTAGGGGGTAGATACATGATTTGTCTAGCTAGTTTGAATATGTCTAGACCTTGTTTATCAACTTTAATGCTTACTATATGACATATAAGAAGACTATGTGCGCTTTGGTTTTTCATTTTTCTGTTTTTTTATTTTATGCCCATTTGAATCTTGGTCAAATCCTAGATTTGACCAAGATTTAAACAAGTTTAAAACATGAAAATGGAAAGGTAAGCCTGGATCCTTCTTAGTCGCTCTAAAATGAAGCTTTTGGGATGTTCTTGAAATTTCCATGTTTGAAACCCAAAACGACTTTTCTTCATGCTAGACTTCATAAGATCGAGGGAGTAGATACATGATTTGTCTGGTTTGGATATATCTAGACCTTGTTTATCAACTTGAATGCTTACGATATGACATAAGAACACTATGTGCTTTTGTTTTTAATTTTTTTAATTTTTTGTGCCCATTTGTATCTTGGTCAAATCCTAGGTTTGACCAAGATTTAAACAAGTTTAAAACATGAAAATGAAAAGGGAAGCATGTATCCTTCTTAGTCACTCTAAAATGAAGTTTTTGGGAGGTTTTTGAAATTTTCATGTTTGAAACCCAAAACCACTTCTCTTCATGCTTGACTTCTTAAGACATAGTTTAGGGGTTAGCGGGTAGATACATGATTTGTATGGTTTGAATATGTCTAGACCTTGTTTATCAACTTTAATGCTTACTATATGACATAAGAAGACTATGTGCTTTGGTTTTTCATTTTTCTGTTTTTTTTTGAATTTTCTGCCAATTTTGTTTGACCAAGATTTAGACAAGTTTTACACGTGAAAACGAATAAGTAAGCCTAGATCCTTCTTAGTCACTCCAAAATGTACCAATTGATAGGTGCGTTAACTTTGCTTCATGGAAAAAATAATGTCATGTAAATGAGTTAACTTGGATTTCCTACCCTTGAATCCATAGGAAACTTTGTTCTAATGCACTATAATAATCAACCGAGCTTTTACACCAGCAGGTCTGTCACTTACGTGTGGTGCCCATGCGTGAGGTCCCACACTTCAGTGAGCACAAGTCACGTGCAATAGGTACGCAAACTCCCAGCCATTTTCTTTGTCAAGAGAAGACGCATCAGGATGCGTATTGGAAGTCTGTGGGTCCTTCTGGATCCTTCGGTTGTCCCTCTCACAAAAAAACAAATCTCTCTCATTCTCGGCCTCGCTCGACTCGCTCGCTCGCTCGCACCTCCTGCTCACTGACAAACCCTGCACAAAAGTCAACATCATCACCCGAAAAAGGGGAGACACCATAATTCTCTCCCTTCTTCTCTCCTTCCGAGTGATCCCTCTTCCTCCGAGTTTCACTCGACGGGCAAACACACATGTGCTGCATAGTAATAATAAAAAGGTAGAAAAATCGACCTACGAATCTATAATTAAATAGGTTAAACTAGGGTTTTGCCCAGTACTACAGATCAAGGTTCAAAAAATCCAACTACGGGGTTCGAACAACCCCATTTCTAATCCAAGAATTTTTTCGACCTCATCCAATGGCCTCAAACTATAGGGTTAGCATCTAGTGCAGTATGTGTGAGAATGTATGCACTATGTGTGCTATAACTTGTGTGTCTTTCAAATTTGAACCAAATTTGAATAAGTTTGAAATATTTGAAATGGGGCTTTTGGCTTAAACGTTTGAAACCCAAAACGACTTCTCTTCATGCTAGACTTCATAAGACCGAGTTTAGGGTTAGGGGGTAGATACATGATTTGTCTTGTTTGAATATGTCTAAACCTTGTTTATCAACTTGAATGCTTACTATATGACATAAGAAGACCATGTGTTTTGTTTTTCATTTTTCTATTTTTTAAGAATTTTATGCACATTTGATTCTGGTCAAATCCTAGGTTCAACCAAGATTTAAACAAGTTTCAAGCATGAAAATGAAAACGTAAGCCAAGATCCTTCTTAATTAGTCACTCTAAAATATATGAAGCTTTTGGGACGTACTTGAAATTTCCATGTTTGAAACCCAAAACCAATTCTCTTCATGATTGACTTCATAAGACAGAGTTTAGGGTTAGGGGTAGATATACACATGATTTTTCTGGTTTGAATATGTCTAGACCTTGTTTATCAACTTGAGTGTTTACTATATGACATAATTAAGAAGGCTATGTGCTTTGGTTTTTCATTCTTTAGATTTTTTGTCTGAATTTTTATGCCCATTTGAATCTTGGTCAAATCCTAGGTTTGACCAAGATTTAAATAAGTTTAAAACATGAAAATGAAAAGGTAAGCATCGATCCTTCTTAGTCGCTCTAAAATGAAGCTGAATTTTGGGAGGTTTTTGTAATTGCCATGTTTGAAACCCAAAACCACTTCTCTTCATGCTTGACTTCATAAGACGAAGTTTAGGGTCGATAGGGGTAGATACATGCATGATTTGTCTTGTTTGAATATGTCTAGACCTAGTTTATCAACTTGAATGCTTACTATATGACATAAGAGGACTATGTGCATTGGTATTTCATTTTTTGATTTTTATGCCCATTTGAGAATCTTGGTAAAATCCTAGGTTTGAGCAAGATTTAAACAAGTTTAACATGTGAAAATGATAAGGTAATTAAGTCTGGATCTTTCTCTTAGTAACTCTAAAATGAAGCTTTTGGGAGGTTCTTGAATTTACCATGTTTGAAACCCAAAACCACCGTACTTCTGTTCATGCTTGACTTCATAAGACAGAGTTTATGGTTTTAGAGGGGTAGATACATGATTTGTCTTATTTGAATATGTCTAGCTAGACCTTGTTTATCAACTTTTGAATGCTTACTATATATATGTATGTGACATAAGAAGACTATGTGCTTTTGTTTTTCATTTTTCCGATTTTTTTAATTTTATGCCCATTTAAATCTTGGTCAAATCCTAGGTTTGACCAAGATTTAAACAAGTTTAAAATATGAAAATGAAAAGGTAAGCATGGATCCTTCTTAGTCACTCTAAAATGAAGCTTTTGATAGGTTTTTGAAATTTCCATATTTGAAACCCAAAACCACTTCTCTTCATGCTTGACTACATAAGACAAAGTTTAGGGTTAGGGGTAGATACATGATTTTTCTTGTTTGAATATGTCTAGACCCTTGTTTATCAACTTTAATTCTTACTATATGACATAAGAAAACTATGTGCTTTGGTTTTTCATTTTTCTGATATTTTTTGGAATTTTGATGCACATTTGAATCTTGGTCAAATCCTAGGTTTGACCAAGATTTAAACAAGTATAGAACATGAAAATGAAAAGGGAAGCATGTATCCTTCTTAATTAGTCACCCTAAAATGAAGTTTTTGGGAGGTTTTTGATATTTCCATGTTTGAAACCTAAAACCACTTATCTTCATGCTTGACTTCGTCATAAGACAGAGTTTAGGGGTTAGGGGGTAGATACATGATTTGTCTAGCTAGTTTGAATATGTCTAGACCTTGTTTATCAACTTTAATGCTTACTATATGACATATAAGAAGACTATGTGCGCTTTGGTTTTTCATTTTTCTGTTTTTTTATTTTATGCCCATTTGAATCTTGGTCAAATCCTAGATTTGACCAAGATTTAAACAAGTTTAAAACATGAAAATGGAAAGGTAAGCCTGGATCCTTCTTAGTCGCTCTAAAATGAAGCTTTTGGGATGTTCTTGAAATTTCCATGTTTTAAACCCAAAACGACTTTTCTTCATGCTAGACTTCATAAGATCGACAGGGAGTAGATACATGATTTGTCTGGTTTGGATATATCTAGACCTTGTTTATCAACTTGAATGCTTACGATATGACATAAGAACACTATGTGCTTTTTGTTTTTCATTTTTTTGTGCCCATTTGTATCTTGGTCAAATCCTAGGTTTGACCAAGATTTAAACAAGTTTAAAACATGAAAATGAAAAGGGAAACATGTATCCTTCTTAGTCACTCTAAAATGAAGTTTTTGGGAGGTTTTTGAAATTTCCATGTTTGAAACCTAAAACCACTTCTCTTCATGCTTGACTTCATAAGACAGAGTTTAGGGTTAGAGGGGTAGATACATGATTTTTCTGGTTTGAATATGTCTAGACCATGTTTATCAATTTGAATGCTTACTATATGACATAAGAAGGCTATGTGCTTTGGTTTTTCATTCTTTCGATTTTTTCTGAATTTTTATGCCCATTTGAATCTTGGTCAAATCCTAGGTTCGACCAAGATTTAAACAAGTTTAAAACATGACAATGAAAAGGTAATTAATCATGGATCCTTCTTAATTAATTAACCAGTCAGTCTAATTAAAATGAAGCTTTTTGGGAGGTTTTTGAAATTTCCATGTTTGAAACCCAAAACCACACTTCTCTGCTTCATGCTTGACTTCATATATAATTAAGACAAAGTTTAGGGTTAGGGGTACATGATTTGTCTGGTTTGAATATGTCTAGACCTTGTTTATGAACTTGAATGCTTACTATATGACATAAGAAGACTATGTGCTTTGGTTTTTTATTTTATTTATTTTTTTATTTTATGCCCATTTGAATATTGGTCAAATCCTAGGTTTGACCAAGATTTAAACAAGTTTAAAACATGAAAATGAAAATGTAAGCCTGGATCCTTCTTAACTAGTCACTCTAAAATGAAGCTTTAATTTTGGGAGGTTTTTGAAATTTCCATGTTTGAAACCAAAAACCACTTCTCTTCATGCTTGACTTCATAAGACAGAGTTTTTGGTTTTAGAGGGGTAGATACATGATTTGTCTTATTTGAATATGTATTGCTAGACCTTGTTTATCAACTTTTGAATGCTTACTATATATATGTATGTGACATAAGAAGACTATGTGCTTTTGTTTTTCATTTTTCCGATTTTTTAATTTTATGCCCATTTAAATCTTGGTCAAATCCTAGGTTTGACCAAGATTTAAACAAGTTTAAAATATGAAAATGAAAAGGTAAGCATGGATCCTTCTTAGTCACTCTAAAATGAAGCTTTTGATAGGTTTTTGAAATTTCCATATTTGAAACCCAAAACCACTTCTCTTCATGCTTGACTACATAAGACAAAGTTTAGGGTTAGGGGGTAGATACATGATTTTTCTTGTTTGAATATGTCTAGACCCTTGTTTATCAACTTTAATTCTTACTATATGACATAAGAAAACTATGTGCTTTGGTTTTTCATTTTTCTGATTTTTTGGAATTTTGATGCACATTTGAATCTTGGTCAAATCCTAGGTTTGACCAAGATTTAAACAAGTATAGAACATGAAAATGAAAAGGGAAGCCTGTATCCTTCTTAGTCACCCTAAAATGAAGTTTTTGGGAGGTTTTTGAAATTTCCATGTTTGAAACCCAAAACCACTTATCTTCATGCTTGACTTCGTCATAAGACAGAGTTTAGGGGTTAGGGGGTAGATACATGATTTGTCTAGCTAGTTTGAATATGTCTAGACCTTGTTTATCAACTTTAATGCTTACTATATGACATATAAGAAGACTATGTGCGCTTTGGTTTTTCATTTTTCTGTTTTTTTATTTTATGCCCATTTGAATCTTGGTCAAATCCTAGATTTGACCAAGATTTAAACAAGTTTAAAACATGAAAATGGAAAGGTAAGCCTGGATCCTTCTTAGTCGCTCTAAAATGAAGCTTTTGGGATGTTCTTGAAATTTCCATGTTTGAAACCCAAAACGACTTTTCTTCATGCTAGACTTCATAAGATCGACAGGGAGTAGATACATGATTTGTCTGGTTTGGATATATCTAGACCTTATTTATCAACTTGAATGCTTACGATATGACATAAGAACACTATGTGCTTTTGTTTTTCATTTTTTTTAATTTTTTGTGCCCATTTGTATCTTGGTCAAATCCTAGGTTTGACCAAGATTTAAACAAGTTTAAAACATGAAAATGAAAAGGGAAGCATGTATCCTTCTTAGTCACTCTAAAATGAAGTTTTTGGGAGGTTTTTGAAATTTCCATGTTTGAAACCCAAAACCACTTCTCTTCATGCTTGACTTCTTAAGACATAGTTTAGGGGTTAGCGGGTAGATACATGATTTGTATGGTTTGAATATGTCTAGACCTTGTTTATCAACTTTAATGCTTACTATATGACATAAGAAGACTATGTGCTTTGGTTTTTCATTTTTCTGTTTTTTTTTGAATTTTCTGCCAATTTTGTTTGACCAAGATTTAGACAAGTTTTACACGTGAAAACGAATAAGTAAGCCTGGATCCTTCTTAGTCACTCCAAAATGTACCAATTGATAGGTGCGTTAACTTTGCTTCATGGAAAAAATAATGTCATGTAAATGAGTTAACTTGGATTTCCTACCCTTGAATCCATAGGAAACTTTGTTCTAATGCACTATAATAATCAACCGAGCTTTTACACCAACAGGTCTGTCACTTACGTGTGGTGCCCATGCGTGAGGTCCCACACTTCAGTGAGCACAAGTCACGTGCAATAGGTACGCAAACTCCCAGCCATTTTCTTTGTCAAGAGAAGACGCATCAGGATGCGTATTGGAAGTCTGTGGGTCCTTCTGGATCCTTCGGTTGTCCCTCTCACAAAAAAACAAATCTCTCTCATTCTCCGCCTCGCTCGACTCGCTCGCTCGCACCTCCTGCTCACTAACAAACCCTGCACAAAAGTCAACATCATCACCCGAAAAAGGGGAGACACCATAATTCTCTCCCTTCTTCTCTCCTTCCGAGTGATCCCTCTTCCTCCGAGTTTCACTCGACGGGCAAACACACATGTGCTGCATAGTAATAATAAAAAAGGTAGAAAAATCGACCTACGAATCTATAATTAAATAGGTTAAACTAGGGTTTTGCCCAGTACTACAGATCAAGGTTCAAAAAATCCAACTACGGGGTTCGAACAACCCCATTTCTAATCCAAGAATTTTTTCGACCTCATCCAATGGCCTCAAACTATAGGGTTAGCATCTAGTGCAGTATGTGTGAGAATGTATGCACTATGTGTGCTATAACTTGTGTGTCTTTCAAATTTGAACCAAATTTGAATAAGTTTGAAATATTTGAAATGGGGCTTTTGGCTTAAACGTTTGAAACCCAAAACGACTTCTCTTCATGCTAGACTTCATAAGACCGAGTTTAGGGTTAGGGGTAGATACATGATTTGTCTGGTTTGAATATGTCTAAACCTTGTTTATCAACTTGAATGCTTACTATATGACATAAGAAGACCATGTGCTTTTGTTTTTCATTTTTCTATTTTTTAAAGAATTTTATGCACATTTGATTCTGGTCAAATCCTAGGTTCAACCAAGATTTAAACAAGTTTCAAGCATGAAAATGAAAACGTAAGCCAAGATCCTTCTTAATTAGTCACTCTAAAATATATGAAGCTTTTGGGACGTACTTGAAATTTCCATGTTTGAAACCCAAAACCAATTCTCTTCATGATTGACTTCATAAGACAGAGTTTAGGGTTAGGGGTAGATATACACATGATTTTTCTGGTTTGAATATGTCTAGACCTTGTTTATCAACTTGAGTGTTTACTATATGACATAATTAAGAAGGCTATGTGCTTTGGTTTTTCATTCTTTAGATTTTTTGTCTGAATTTTTATGCCCATTTGAATCTTGGTCAAATCCTAGGTTTGACCAAGATTTAAATAAGTTTAAAACATGAAAATGAAAAGGTAAGCATCGATCCTTCTTAGTCGCTCTAAAATGAAGCTGAATTTTGGGAGGTTTTTGTAATTGCCATGTTTGAAACTGATACGTCCAAAACGTATCTACTTTCCCGAACACTTTTGCTATTGTTTTGCCTCTAATTTGTGTATTTTGGATACAACTAACACGGACTAACGTTGTTTTCAGCAGAACTGCTCTGGTGTCTCGTTTTTGTGCAGAAATCCAACTTTCGGGAAAATCCTCGGAATTTATGCAGAAGGCCCTATTTTACCAGAATATTGACGGAGCCAGAAGGGCAAGAGAGGTGGAGGCCCGAGGGCCCCACACCATATGGCGGCGCGGCCCAGGGGGGGCCCGCGCGGCCATGTGGTGTGGCCCCCTCGGCCGGCCTCCGACGCCCCCCTTTGGACTACTTATCGGGTTCGACCTAAAAACGCACGGAGAGAAGTCGAAGTCGCCAGAAACCCTCCAGAGAGCCGCCACATCGCGAAACTCCGTCGCGGGAGCCAGAAGTCTCCGTTCTGGCACTCCGCCGGGACGGGGAATTGGAGGAGATCTTCACCGCCATCACCGCCAACGCCTCTCCATCAACCAGCAATGTTTCCCCCATCCATGTGTGAGTAATTCCCCCGCTGTAGGCTGAAGGGGATGGTAGGGATTGGATGAGATTGGTCATGTAATAGTCATAAGATTGTTAGGGCATAGTGCCTAGTATCCGTAGATGTCACTTTTATGATATTGTTGCAACTTGTTATGCTTAATGCTTGTCACTAGGGCCCGAGTGCCATGATCTCAGATCTGAACATGTTATTGTTTCATCATGATATTCGTTGTTTATGATCTTACCTGCAAGTTGTATACACATGTCGCTGTCCGGAACCAATGGCCCCGAAGTGACAGAAATCGGGACAACCGGAGGGGATGGTAGTGATGTGAGGATCACATGTGTTCACGGAGTGTTAATGCTTTGCTCCGGTACTCTATTAAAAGGAGTACCTTAATTTCCAGTAGTTTCCCTAGAGGCCCGGCTGCCACCGGCTGGTAGGACAAAAGATGTTGTGCAAGTTTCTCATTGCGAGCACGTACGACTATATATGGAACACATGCCTATTGATTGATTAGTACTTGGATACCGTTTTATTATTATCTGCAAATGCCCCTGCTTTGATTGTTATATGAGTTTCTCTCATCCATGCAACGCCCGTTAATCCGTCCCTGTGCCTACAGTATTTTAATCCTGTTGTTTACTATAATCACTACTGCTGTCTTTATTTCACCGCTGCTGTTATTTCACTATTCTACTGCCATAAAACTGTTACTACTGATAAACTCTTGCGAGCAAGTCTGTTTCCAGGTGCAGCTGAATTGACAACTCCGCTGTTAAGGCTTACAAGTATTCTTTGTCTCCCCTTGTGTCGAATCAATAAATTGGGTAATACTTCCCTCGAAGACTGTTGCGATCCCCTATACTTGTGGGTCATCAAGACTATTTTCTGGCGCCGTTGCCGGGGAGCATAGCTTTATTTGGAAGTTCACTTGGATTGATATTGTTCGCTGCAAATTCTCCATCATGGGTAAACCTCGCGATACTAAGATCGCCATATTACCATCCACTACAAGAAAAGGTACAACTCTTAGTACCTCTGCTGCTCTTGATTCACCATCTGTGATAAGTAAACTTGTTTCACCACCACAAGCTTCAAATGCTGGTACTTCTGCTGAATCTGAAAATTCCTCTCATAATTGTGATGATGCTTCTGCTGTGCTTGATAATGATGGTTCGTTAGGATCTTTTCTAGATGCTACAATTGCTAGGTCTAGACAAATTGAAAATACTGAAACTCCTAATGAAAATGCTGCTACACCTGTTAATTCACCTGAGTCTGTTGAATATTCTAGTGATGATCTTGATGAAGATTATGTAGAGCTTGATGATGATTTTATTGAAAAATGCAATGCTACTACTGATGCAAGAAAAATTAAAAAGTTGCTTGCAGAACATGCTGTTAGATATAAACTATCTCCTGATCCTAAATTTGCCACATCTCCTATAAACATTAAGGATAAAGATTATGATTTTTCTCTTGATCTATCTCATATAGCTATTGTTGAGAAAACACCCTTTTGTGGTACTGAAAAAGAAAGTGCTGTTGAACACATGACTGAGTTATCTACTCTTAGTGGCTTGTTTTCTGATGATATTAAGATGCGTACTTACTTTGTCGCTAAAATTTTTCCTTTCTCATTAAAGGATGATGCTAAAACTTGGTATAATAATTTGCCTCCTGGTTCTATTAAAAGTCCAAAAGAATTGCTTGATGTTTTCTTCCGTAAATACTTTCCTGCTAGTGCTCAACATGCTGCTTTGCAGAGAATTTATAATTTTGATCAGGAAGATGGAGAGAAATTGCCTGAGGCTTGGGCGAGATTTTGCTCTCTTATTAGAGCTCAGCCTGACCATGATTTGGAAAAGCATGATTTACTTGATATATTTTATAGTGGACTAACCATTGAGTCTAGGGCATACCTGGATAGTTGTGCTGGTTGTGTTTTCAGGAAAAGAACTCCAGACGACGCTGAAGAATTATTGGCTAAAATAGGCCGGAATCATGATGATTGGTCTACACCTGAACCAACCCCGACACCGATAGTGAAGAAGAGGGGTATGATTAAATTAAATGATGAAGATATGAGGGAAGCCAAGAAGTCTCTTAAAGAGAAGGGTATTAAACCTGAAGATGTGAAGAATTTACCTCCTATAGAAGATATATGTGAGACAATTCCCCCTTCATCCATGATTGAGGTACACTCTCTTCAACGCTTTACTAGGGAAGATATTCCGTATTCAAAATCTCCTGCTCAATGCTTAGATGAGTTTGATAATTATATTGTTAAGCAAGAAAACTTTAATATGAGAGTAGAGAATCATTTAATGGAAAATTCTCGAGCTATTAGTGAATTGCATGGTATTGTGGAGAGAACCTCCAATGATGTTAAGATACTTGTTAAACATTTTCAAATGGTTCAAACTCAAATTGATCAACTTACTAAAGTGCAAAATGACTTGTTGGGAAATAATTCTAAAGAAAAACATGCTTATGAAGTAACAACTAGAGGTGGTGTTTCTACCCAGGATCCTCTATATCCTGAAGGGCATCCCAAAAGAATTGAACAAGATTCTCAACTAACTAAAACTAGTGCTCCATCTAAGAAAAAGAAAAAGAAACATAAGAATGTTGTAGAATCCTCTGAACCTGTTAATGATCCTAATAGTATTTCTATTTCTGATGCTGAAACTGAAAGTGGTAATGAACATGATAAAGATAATGATAAGGATGATACTCCTGATAAAGAAGAAATTGAAAAAGAACCTGAAAAGCATGCTAAAAATAAAAAGTACACTAAAGAAGATTTTATTACTGAGAAACATGGTAATGAAAGAGAACCTTGGGTTCAAAAGCAAATGCCTTTTCCTGCTAAGAAACTAAAATCAAAGGAGGAGGAACATTATAATAAATTTTGTGATTGGATGAAACCTTTATTTTTGCAAATCCCTTTGACTGATGCTATTAAATTGCCTCCTTATTCAAAGTATATGAAAGATATTGTTACTAACAAAAGGAAAATCCCGAATGAGGAAATTTCCACTATGCTCGCTAATTACTCCTTCAATGGTAAGATTCCAAAGAAGTTGGGCGACCCAGGTATACCTACTATTCCTTGTTCTATCAAGAATAATTATGTTAGAACTGCTCTATGTGATTTGGGAGCAGGTGTTAGTGTGATGCCTTTTTCTCTTTATAAGAGACTTGATCTAGATAAGTTGATACCAACTGATATATCTTTGCAAATGGCTGATAAATCTACCGCTATTCCTGTTGGTTTATGTGAAAATGTTCCTGTTCAAGTTACTCAGCATTGCTTGATATTAACTGATTTTGTTGTGTTGGAAATGCCTGAAGATGATAATATGTCCATTATTCTTGGAAGACCCTTTCTTAATACTGCAGGGGCTGTTATTGATTGCAATAAAGGCATGGTTACTTTCAATGTTGATGATAAGGAACACACTGTCTATTTTCCCAAGAGGATTGATAAAGTATGTGGAGTTAATACAATTTTTAATGTGAAAACTATCAAAGTGGGATCCATCGATTGTCCTATATATGAGCCTAAAGAAGAATATCAAACTCTTGTGATTGGATCCATATCAATTCAATATAAGGTAACATGATTGATTTGAGGTTTATTTCTTCTTATGTCATATAAAATTTATTTGGTAGCAAGACTTGATCAACCTTGTTAACAAGTATATTTTATTGCATAAAAGAGCTAAACAACATTTCTTTCTTTCTTTCTCCCTCCACTTATTTTACTTGCTGTAGCACTTTTTGTTTTGCAATATGCTTTAGTTGTTTAAGATTTTGGAAATCATTTTCCTGCGCAGTAATAATTAATTTAACACCCAGAAATGTGCATTTTTCGAAGTTCTCTAAAAATTACAAAAATTACACCGTTGGTCCTATTTTTCGACGAGGCACCTGGGAGCACCAGAGGATGACCTGTGGGGCACCAGGGGGTGCCACACCATAGGCCGGCGCGGCCAGCAAGGGGGCCGCGCCACCTTGTGGTGTGGGCCACCCCTTGCCCCACTACATCATCTCTTCCTCCCAGCATCTTCTCTCTCCCGAAAAAACTCAAGTTCCTCTCACTCGTGTTTCTGCTCAAGAACTCGCGATTTTTCGATCTCCTTGCTCAGCCCAGATTTCTGTTTGAAATTTGGCACATTTACTCCTTGGTATGTGACTCCTTTGATTGTCCAATTAGAATTTCATTTGGTTGAGTATATCTTGAATATTTTGCTGCTGTAGATAACATGTTTAGTGAGCTTGCATGCTTGTTCTAAGTGGAAGAAACTAGTTTTGATGCATGTTTAGTACTCTAGCAAGTTCCTATAGTAGTTCCCCTCAATTATATACCTTGAAATCAAATTTTATAATGATTGTTGAAAATTTCAGAAAATGGAAGAAGGTGGGCACCAACTAAACCAACAAGAGTTGGAGGTACAGCAAGTCATGAGAGTTCATCGTGAAGAGGGAGTATACCCCTCTTATTACCCATGCACGGATTTTATGCGGAATGCAGGAATCCTGCAAGATGTTCAAACACTGATTTCCAATGCAGGATTGGAAGGTTTTACTGTTGGTGAACCTCACCAATATGCTAAACTAACGGTGTCGGTTGTGCAGGATTTCGAATTTCATCGGTCTCAAACTGACCCCATGGTCCGGTATAAGATTTATAACAAAACTATCGACTTGCCTTTTAGTGATTTTTGTACAGCAATTAGAGTGCCGCAGTGGGGATCCTGCGAGAAGATCAGGGGAACGCCGCGGGAGCTCTCAAATCTTTATACAATGATTTGTAATGGGAGGAGCTTCTCCAATGATAGTGGTAAGATTAGTAGCATTCAACAGCCAGCCATCCGCTACTTTGCCTATTTCATTACAAAGTGCGTTCTTGCGAGAAGGACTGGAGGTAAATTATCTGTCCAAGATTTGGCTTTCTTAGCTGCTGCTTTGCAACAGGATAGGACTTATAATTTGGGTGCTTTAATAGCTTGTAGACTTGCTACTAACCGTGAGAAAGGAGGAATTTGTGGAGGTCTTATCGCCTCTCGCTTATTAGCTATGCATGGTGTAGAACCTCACCATTTAGATATTCCGCTTTCTATAGAGAAGCTTGATGTTGTTTCCATGATTAAACATGAATTTATTTCAGATGCATCTAATTTGAACAACCTGCATTATAGGATAACTTTGTATAAGAAAAATTGGAGTATAACTAAGAAAATTGAAAAACTAGTACGATTGCCTGCACCTGCTTTGTTTAACCTTGATGCCAGGAACGGGTGGTCGATCACAGAAAATGAGCTAAACGCATACATAGAAAGGGAAAGCCGTCGTGCAAGGGAAGATGTGGAGGAGACCGAGGAGCACCCCGACTCTTCATCCGATGCAGCAAGCTCCTCATATCAACATTATGGTCATGTGGAACCTCCACGACATTCTTCTGCACAGGGGCCCTATTACCACTCCATGTATGATCCACCGGCGTGGAACTCCGACCCTCGATGGGAATGAACTCCACTTAGGCCAAAAGCCTAAGCTTGGGGGAGGTATACCGGCATCACTCATTCTTTGCATATTATGGTTGCTGGATACTTGTACATACTTGTTTAGTCTCTTAGAGTGGTTTTCTAATGAGGGGGAGATGATATTTGGGGAAGTGCTGTCCAAAAACAGATTCTGGGCTGTTACCAAAAAAATTCGTGCGCACAGCCAGAACGTTATTTTGAGTTTCCAATTTTTGAGCATGTGCCCCAGGTTGTTATCTAACTTTCATTAGTTGAACACTTTTTGGTCTGAGCAATGGAAGATTTTTGTTAAATTCGATTTCTGTACTGCTGTCAGGATTTGGCAGATTTCTGTCATCCTGCTTTTCTGTGTTTCTGTTAGTTTGCATTCTTTTGTTTTCGCTTTGTTTCTTTCCTAAAACACAAAAAGACCAAAAATATTTCTGTTGTTTCTCTTCACCATTTGGTTATTTGGTTCTTTGCTCTTAGTTTATTTCGTTTGCTATCGTTGGTTTGCTATGAGAAAACCCAAAAAGATTTTACTTTGTTTGCTTGTTTTCTTTCGTTCTTGTTTCTAATTCGAAAACACCAAAAATATTTGCTGTTCTTCTTTGGTTTGTAAAGTTCATCATGAGTTCAATGGTCTTCGGTGGCTGGAGCGTGGTTTTCATTTCATATTATCCAAGCTACACAAGTGAAAAGGCAATAATGACGATCTACGACAATCTGATTGTGGTGAGAGGCTGGTATGAACTCTATTTGCTTTCATTTTTGTACATATACTCATCCATGTGAGCATGCTTAGTTGGTTCATGTGAGGTATATGTTATTTGAGAAAGTCTAGTAGTTCATGATCTCTCATGTTTAGTTCCAATTTATTAATATGAGTAGCATGTCATGGATGTTCGCTTGCATTGTTTTATTCATAAGTAAGTATGGCATTGTGGTATCCTCCTCTGAATAATTCATTTATATCGACTTGGCACATGCTCACGCATGCATATGACTGAACAAAAAGTCAATTAAGCCTCGATGATTTATATTGCTTCAGAGTTCTTGTATCACTTTTATGCCTCCATTAATTTATTTTGCCGCAAGCATGATTATGACAGTTACTGCTCTCTTGATTTGTCGCTCCCTAGTCTTTTGCTAGCCTTCACTTGTACTGAGCGGGAACGCCGCTCGTGCTTCCAAACACCTGAAAACCAAGTTGTTCCAAAGTGTCCACCATAAATACCTATGCATGGCATTTCAAACCATTCCAAGTAAATTCTCATGCGCTACCTTTAAAACTTTCAAAATGCTTCTCAATTTGTGTTAATGTTTCATAGCTCATGAGGAAGTATGTGGTGTTTAGCTTTCAACCTTGTCATTTACTTTTGACGGACTCTCATATGGACTAGTGGCACATCCGCTTATCCAATAATTTTGCAAAAAGAGCTGGCAATGGGATTCCCAGTCCCAAATTAATTAACTTAAATAGACACTCCTCCATGGTTTGTGATTGTTGGACGGCACCCGAAGGATTCGGTTAGCCATGGCTTGTGTAAGCAAAGGTTGGGGGAGTGTCATCATCATAATAAAACTTAAATAAAAAGGCACTCCTTCATGGTATGTGATTGTTGGCAGGCACCCGAGGATTCGGTTAGCCATGGTTTGTGAAAGAAAGGTTGGAAGGAGTGCCACCCAAAAATAAATAAAATGGGAGCCGCTCTTGTGAGTCCGGTTGATGAGGTAGTTAGTATACCCATTACCATTCGTTGACAACAACAAACACCTCTCAAAATAATTTTACTCCTGCTTTACAAATGAAAAGCTCTAGCGCATGTTAATCCCTGCTTCCCTCTGCGAAGGGTCAATCTTTTACTTTTATGTTGTGTCTCCATTCTTTCTTTGAGCACTATCTTGAGAGCACAACTGTCATTCTTAGTATAATATGCTTGTCTCAAAATATGATTGATTGTGGTATAACTTTGATGCTTTTATCTTTGACAATCACTACTTCTAGTCTTTCTATGAACTCCAGAGGTGCCTCGGCATTTATGTTTTGCCGATCAAATACGGGCAAGCGAGATACCACTTTATCATATTCTCTTATGAACATTGCAATCCTGCTTATTGTTATCACCAGAATTTGACCAAGCCAGAGGTGGGCCGCGATCAAGATGGACTTGAAGATATATGCGTGGAGAAATGTGTGAATCGGCCTTGTTTATCAAGTTTGGGCTAGTTAGCCCGTGTATCTTTATATAGTAGGTTACGTAGAGTTAGAATCTATCTCGTGCACGATTTAGTGCACGCCCACATTAGAAAGTCCCCTGGACTATAAATATGTACCTAGGGTTTATGGAATAGACAACAACCAACGTTCAACACAAACCAATCTCGGCGCATCGCCAACCCCTTCGTCTCAAGGGTTTCTCCGGTAAGCACCATGCTGCCTAGATCGCATCTTGCGATCTAGGCAGCACGAGCCTGCCCACGTTGTTCATGCGTTGCTCGTACTGAAGCCTTTTTGATGGCGAGCAACGTAGTTATCATAGATGTGTTAGGGTTAGCATTGTTCTTAGTATCATATGCTGTCGTAGTGCAACCCTTGCGCATCTAGCCGTCCCTGTACCTCATCATGGGTGCAGGGGCGGCACCCCGCTTGATCGTTATTTAGTAGATCTGATCCGTTACGATTGCTCCTTGATTCATCAAGGATTAGTTTAATATCTGCAATAGTTAGGCCTTACAAAGGGTTGGAGGATCCAGCGGCGTGTAGGGTGTAGTTTGCTGGCCCTAGACAGGATGTTCCGAGGATCAACCTCGTGTTGGTTTTTAGGCCTTGTCTAGGGTTGGCTTACGATCACCGTGCGCGAGCGCGAGGCCCAATCGTGAGTAGGATGATCCGATTATGCGGTGAAAACCCTAGATCGTCGTGGATCTCATATGCTTTATCTTGATCAAGCAGGACCACCATATATTCGGCCACCTTGGACGAATCATGGGTGGATCGGCTCCATGAGCCGATTCACAGGATAACCTGAGAGCCGATCGAGGCTCGTATTTAACGTGTACGTGTGTGCCCTGCAGGAAACTAAGCGAGGCATCATCCACACCTTCCTGACCAGGTATAGGTCAGGTGGCACGCCCTTGCAATTTGCATCGGCGCGCGACCAGGAGGCTTTGCGGGCCGTCGCTCTGAGGGACTGGGGCCAGCCGCAGCCCTAGTTGTTCCCGGCTCTACGGTGTTGACCAGTCACTGCCCGCCGGTGGGTTTCTGACGTCAACACATTCTGGCACGCCCGGTGGGACCCATCTTCAACGACAACCACCTCGCCATCCACATCAGAGATGGCGGAAGAAACTCCGGTCACTTACGAGGAGCTCAATGGCGAGCTCAAGAAGAAGTATGACGAGGTCAAAGCCTTCCTCGAAGCCGACCTCATCGGCTCTTTCCACAGGACCCGCTCCCATGGCATCAGATGGAAGGGGTTCTCACCTGAAGGCGCGCTTGATGGAGTGGACCTATCCACCCCGTCAGAAGAACGCACCAGGTCGCTGCGTCAGGAGATCAACTTCATGGTGGCTCATTCGCTGCACCGCCATTCTGAGAGCCTGGTGAATACGTTGGAGCGCGTCGCTCTGCGCGTGATCCAGGAGATCATGAGCCATCAGTACTCTCCGTCAGGACCAGCTCTAGGGACTCACCAAGGAGAAGTACCACTCCAGTCCCGTCCACCGCTGCCGTTCGCCTTGGCAGCGCCCGAAGCGCCGAACTCATCGGCCTACGTCGTCTACAAGATTGGTGGTGACCCCAGTGACTACCAATTCCTACATGACGCGCCCAAGGAGATCCCGCACGGATACGCATGCGCATACGTGCCAGACTGCAGCACCTGGGCACCCTCGAACCAGGTGGCAACAGCGGGGACTTCTGGAACAACGGGAGGAACGTCGGAGGCAGACCCTGAGAAGCAGACGTGGCTAGCTAAATACGCCACCCCGACAAAACTCCAGAGCCCAGCTCCTGCAGTTGGCTCAGAACCGGAAAAACAAGCATGGCTGGTTAAGTACGCCACTCCGGCGAATCTTCAGGGTTCGGCACCTGCAGCCATCACCGCGGATCAGATTTGTACGATTCTGAAAGATCAGTTCGGCATGATGCCGAAAAGGAAGACGATCGGCTATACCAAGCCGTACCCCAACGAGTACGAATTGATCCCGCTACCACCCAAATATCGGCTCCCGGACTTCACAAAGTTCAGCGGATCAGATGGTTCCAGCTCCATCGAGCATGTGAGCCGATATTTGGCGCAGCTGGGCATGATCTCAGCGTCAGACGAGCTGCGCGTGAGGTACTTCTCACAGTCCCTCACAGGATCGGCTTTCGGTTGGTACACGTCGCTGCCACCGAACTCAGTCCAGACTTGGAAGCAGCTGGAAGAACGGTTCCATGAGCAATATCACTCAGAGGCTTCCGAGGCTGGCATAGCCGATCTAGCACAAGTGGCAGAATACATCCAGCGCTTCAGGACCGTTAGGAACCGATGCTATTCGGTTCACGTAAGCGAAAAAGAAGCAGTCGAGTTGGCGGTGGTGGGTCTATCATCATCGATCAAGGACGTGGCCTCCCAAGCGGACTACCCTTCATTAGCACACATGGTGCAGAAGCTGTCAGCATATGAACAGCGCCACCCAGATGTCTACCAGGACAAATTCAAGCGCGTGGTTACCATGGTTGACGCAGGCGAAGATGAAGTCGCTACGGGAGAACAAGAGGTCGCAGTAGCTGAGTGGACTCGAGCTGCAGGCCCAGTAACCTGCAAATGGGTGAAGCCACCAGGGCCTCCAAGAGGATTCGACTTCGACGTGACGAAAACCGAGCAGATTTTCGATCTCTTACTCGCGGAGAAGCATATAAAGATTCCCGAAGGCCACAAAGTTCCCACGGTGCAAGAGCTGAACGGAAAGCCATACTGCAAGTGGCATAACACGTTCACCCACACCACTAACGACTGCAGGGTGTGGCGTCAGCAGATCCAGATGGCAATAGAAAATGGGCGACTAATTTTTAACCAGTATGCCATGAAGGTCGACACACACCCCTTCCCCGCCGTCAACATGGTGGAGTTTGCCCACCTTGGAGGGTGCCAGCCTGATTTCTCAGCCAACATCAGCATGGTAGAGCTTGGACACCACTCTGAGAAGGACGGGGATGAGGACAGCTGCTCTCAGAGCAAGGACACTGAGGGGGCCGCTCCATGCGATCGGCTCCGTCAAGATGGCAAGCGCTACGTCACAGAGGGAGAAGTGAAGAACATAAGATATCAACGACCCCTCTCTGATCACCTCCTCAATAAGTATGTGAGTCGGTATGATCAACGCCGGCGACACGGCGACGATGATGAAAGAGATCGTCTGGCCAGAAACGACAGAAGGCATCGTCGGCATAATCACGATGAGGAGCGGCAGGAGCGCCACGCCAGGGAGCAGGACGATACGGACAGGCATTGGGACTGCCCCTTCTTCAGACACTGCTGGGATTCAGGAATGAGCCGATTACCAACAATCGGCAACTGCCCAGAATGCAACCAGAAAAAGAAGGAGGCAGCCAACGTGTCTGTGTTCGAGCGCCTAGGGCCTCTCCCACCACAAAACAGACGTGCTGAGACCCCTCGGTTGGAAGATCTCGAGGATTCGGAAGACGAGGGGGAAGATGAAGAAGACAGGTACCACCGTCCAAGGTGGTGCCCTGATGGTCTCAGCCATTCACAAAAGCGCAGGGTTCAGCGATTGCGCGGTCTGGAGGAAGCCGAAAGGTTATACTTGCATACGCTGAGGAAGGCACGACCTGATTTGGCTGCGAAAGTCCAGAGGACCCTGGATGAAGAGGGACTGCCGCAAAGAAAAGAGTGGCGCCCCAAGCAAAGGAAAGCCGATGATGAAACATCGGCTGGCACAAACATGGTGTTCGTTCGTCCGGCGAAGTGTAGGCTCCACGATTACACGATGCACCCGAGGTGGACGACAGCAAGCGCACCAACATGATAAAGTCAGAGATTGGGCTGGTTTTGTCTACCGGCCTGGGCGAGTAGCAAGACTACGTCAATAAGCAACGTGGCGAGGCTGATCCTTGCGATCGGCCCTCCGAAATTGATGAAGGGATATTACAAAACCTTCACCGAGCAAGCAACGTGGAGGCCGATTCCAGCAATCGGCCAAAATTATCCTCACCATCTATTCTGCCTGGGATCAACGTTTGACCCAACAGGGACTACCTGACGAGCCGATACCATCAATTCTCTTGACAGAATCGGCTCGGGGGGGCACCTAGGTGGATAATACTAAGTATGGGGGCCGATACACAAATCGGCCTAAAATTTTTAAACATTTTACAGCCGATGCAAGGGCATCGACTTTAGAAGTGAGAAGTAACCGATGCGCGGCCATCGACTAAAGGGGCTTGGGGCGGCGGAGATCGATCGAGCCATGGAGAAGTTTGCGAAATCGCTGACAGGATTCTACGGATGGTTTTCTGGCCTACTTTCCTCCTTTTATCCTCGCCCTGGTCAGGCTTGGGGGGCAACTGAAGCCAAGGATGTCTTTGATTTGATGAGCGATCACTAAAGAGGGTCGCTGAAACTGGCGGAAGAAACTTAAGGGCTCTCCTGAGGATTCCACATTATCTACCAGTTAGAAAATCATCATTGAAGGATACTGAAAGACGAAGGATCGATGCATTGCCATTGGCTTGTTGAAAAGCGGTTTGAGGAAATCGGTAAGATCCATTGGGGAAGCTCCTTCATTGATAGACATGATTTCTTACAAAGGAGGAACCGATTACTCAAAGAAAGAAGAGCAAAAGAAGGGTCTATTGACCCATCTGCTACTGCTAGGCCTATACTAGTAGATCCTAATCTACGGGCCATCACTGCCCTCGTCGTCGTCCTCGGAACCCTCATCGGCACTGCTGCCGATGGGCTCCTCGTCGCTACTCCCATAGCCCTCTACGGGAGCTTCATCCCCGTCTTCATCGTCGCTGCTGTCGTCGTCCCACCACATGCGAAGGCGCTTCGCCGACGGGTAGCCCTCAAGGGAGTCGTCGTCATCGTCGTCATCCACCTCTTCTTCCTCTTCAGGGGTGGGGCAGTCTTCCCAGAGGTCGACCTCGCTTTCCGGCTCCAGTTCCTCGTCGACAAGGAACTGAAGATTTTCATCCCCGCTGGTCAGGGGCTGGTCGTCTTCAGACCAGACGGAGGAGGTGTGGTCCTCCAGGTCCCATTCTTCCGGGGCACGGACGTCCGGCGGCGTCTCGCGGGAGGAGGAGGACCCATAGGAAAGCTCGGAGGAGGAAGAAGACATGGTGGTACAGGAGGATTTTGTGGGTGCTAATGCGAGGAAGACAAAGGAGGAGCAGGCTGTTTGGAACGGCTTAATAGGAGGGATGTGAGGGGATTTAATGCCACAGCAGTTTCCGAGGAGGTGATGCCTAGCAGGAAAAATTTTCGGACGCGTGGAGAAGTGGAAGGGGCAAGGCATCGTGATAAGGGATTCTGCGGTGATTTCTGCTCTGCCACGACATGACCCAACGAGAGAAAAGCATAATGCTTTTGGAAATGTCATTTCCAAAACCAGGGGGGCATGTGTTATCACCAGAATTTGACCAAGCCAGAGGTGGGCCGCGATCAAGATGGACTTGAAGATATATGCGTGGAGAGATGTGTGAATCGGCCTTGTTTATCAAGTTTGGGCTAGTTAGCCCGTGTATCTTTATATAGTAGGTTACGTAGAAGTTAGAATCTATCTCGTGCACGGTTTAGTGCACGCCCACATTAGAAAGTCCCCTGGACTATAAATATGTACCTAGGGTTTATGGAATAGACAACAACCAACGTTCAACACAAACCAATCTCGGCGCATCGCCAACCCCTTCGTCTCAAGGGTTTCTCCGGTAAGCACCATGCTGCCTAGATCGCATCTTGCGATCTAGGCAGCACGAGCCTGCCCACGTTGTTCATGCGTTGCTCGTACTGAAGCCTTTTTGATGGCGAGCAACATAGTTATCATAGATGTGTTAGGGTTAGCATTGTTCTTAGTATCATATGCTGTCGTAGTGCAACCCTTGCGCATCTAGCCGTCCTTGTACCTCATCATGGGTGCAGGGGCGGCACCCCGCTTGATCGATATTTAGTAGATCTGATCCGTTACGATTGCTCCTTGATTCATCAAGGATTAGTTTAATATCTGCAATAGTTAGGCCTTACAAAGGGTTGGAGGATCCAGCGGCGTGTAGGGTGTAGTTTGCTGGCCCTAGACAGGATGTTCCGAGGATCAACCTCGTGTTGGTTTTTAGGCCTTGTCTAGGGTTGGCTTACGATCACCGTGCGCGAGCGCGAGGCCCAATCGTGAGTAGGATGATCCGATTATGCGGTGAAAACCCTAGATCGTCGTGGATCTCATATGCTTTATCTTGATCAAGCAGGACCACCATATATTCGGCCACCTTGGACGAATCATGGGTGGATCGGCTCCATGAGCCGATTCACAGGATAACCTGAGAGCCGATCGAGGCTCGTATTTAACGTGTACGTGTGTGCCCTGCAGGAAACTAAGCGAGGCATCATCCACACCTTCCTGACCAGGTATAGGTCAGGTGGCACGCCCTTGCAATTTGCATCGGCGCGCGACCAGGAGGCTTTGCGGGCCGTCGCTCGAGGGACTGGGGCCAGCCGCAGCCCTAGTTGTTCCCGGCTCTACGGTGTTGACCAGTCACTGCCCGCCGGTGGGTTTCTGACGTCAACACTTATATACATGATTCATGATGCTTATTATTAATTGTTGGTACCTCTCCATGATTGACATAGCTGTTGGATGATCTTATTTGCATGTGTCTCATTATGAACTGCTTAAGTATTAGCCATAGCATGAGAATATATACATTATATGAGCAAATGTGTTCGTGAAAGTTCTTTTATCGCTCAGTTGTTAACTGAATTGCTTGAGGACAAGCAATAAGCTAAGCTTGGGGGAGTTGATACGTCCAAAACGTATCTACTTTCCCGAACACTTTTGCTATTGTTTTGCCTCTAATTTGTGTATTTTGGATACAACTAACACGGACTAACGCTGTTTTCAAGAACTGCTCTGGTGTCTCGTTTTTGTGCAGAAATCCAACTTTCGGGAAAATCCTCGGAATTTATGCAAAGGCCCTATTTTACCAGAATATTGACGGAGCCAGAAGGGCAAGAGAGGTGGAGGCCCGAGGGCCCCACACCATATGGCGCGCGCGACCAGGGGGCCCGCGTGGCCATGTGGTGTGGCCCCCTCGGCCGGCCTCCCCCTTTGGACTACTTATCGGGTTCGACCTAAAAACGCATAGAGAGAAGTCGAAGTCGCAGAAACCCTCCAGAGAGCCGCCACATCGCGAAACTCCGTCGCGGGAGCCAGAAGTCTCCGTTCGGCACTCCGCCGGGACGGGGAATTGGAGGAGATCTTCACCGCCATCACCGCCAACGCCTCTCCATCAACCAGCAATGTTTCCCCCATCCATGTGTGAGTAATTCCCCCGCTGTAGGCTGAAGGGGATGGTAGGGATTGGATGAGATTGGTCATGTAATAGTCATAAGATTGTTAGGGCATAGTGCCTAGTATCCGTAGATGTCACTTTTATGATATTGTTGCAACTTGTTATGCTTAATGCTTGTCACTAGGGCCCGAGTGCCATGATCTCAGATCTGAACATGTTATTGTTTCATCATGATATTCGTTGTTTATGATCTTACCTGCAAGTTGTATACACATGTCGCTGTCCGGAACCAATGGCCCCGAAGTGACAGAAATCGGGACAACCGGAGGGGATGGTAGTGATGTGAGGATCACATGTGTTCACGGAGTGTTAATGCTTTGCTCCGGTACTCTATTAAAAGGAGTACCTTAATTTCCAGTAGTTTCCCTAGAGGCCCGGCTGCCACCGGCTGGTAGGACAAAAGATGTTGTGCAAGTTTCTCATTGCGAGCACGTACGACTATATATGGAACACATGCCTATTGATTGATTAGTACTTGGATACCGTTTTATTATTATCTGCAAATGCCCCTGATTGTTATATGAGTTTCTCTCATCCATGCAATGCCTGTTAATCCGTCCCTGTGCCTACAGTATTTTAATCCTGTTGTTTACTATAATCACTACTGCTGTCTTTATTTCACCGCTGCTGTTATTTCACTATTCTTACTGCCATAAAACTGTTACTACTGATAAACTCTTGCGAGCAAGTCTGTTTCCAGGTGCAGCTGAATTGACAACTCCGCTGTTAAGGCTTACAAGTATTCTTTGTCTCCCCTTGTGTCGAATCAATAAATTGGGTAATACTTCCCTCGAAGACTGTTGCGATCCCCTATACTTGTGGGTCACCCAAAACCACTTCTCTTCATGCTTGACTTCATAAGACGAAGTTTAGGGTCGATAGGGGGTAGATACATGCATGATTTGTCTTGTTTGAATATGTCTAGACCTAGTTTATCAACTTGAATGCTTACTATATGACATAAGAGGACTATGTGCATTGGTATGAGAATCTTGGTAAAATCCTAGGTTTGAGCAAGATTTAAACAAGTTTAACATGTGAAAATGATAAGGTAATTAAGTCTGGATCTTTCTCTTAGTAACTCTAAAATGAAGCTTTTGGGAGGTTCTTGAATTTACCATGTTTGAAACCCAAAACCACTTCTGTTCATGCTTGACTTCATAAGACAGAGTTTAGGGTTAGGGGTAGATATATACATGATTTTTCTGGTTTGAATATGTCTAGACCATGTTTATCAATTTGAATGCTTACTATATGACATAAGAAGACTATGTGCTTTGGTTTTTCATTCTTTCGATTTTTTCTGAATTTTTATGCCATTTGAATCTTGGTCAAATCTTAGGTTCGACCAAGATTTAAACAAGTTTAAAACATGACAATGAAAAGGTAATTAATCATGGATCCTTCTTAATTAACTATTCAGTCTAATTAAAATGAAGCTTTTTGGGAGGTTTTGAAATTTCCATGTTTGAAACCCAAAACCACACTTCTGCTTCATGCTTGACTTCATATATAATTAAGACAAAGTTTAGGGTTAGGGGGTACATGATTTATCTGGTTTGAATATGTCTAGACCTTGTTTATGAACATGAATGCTTACTATATGACATAAGAAGACTATGTGCTTTGGTTTTTTATTTTATTTATTTTTTTATTTTATGCCCATTTGAATATTGGTCAAATCCTAGGTTTGACCAAGATTTAAACAAGTTTAAAACATGAAAATGAAAAGGTAAGCCTGGATCCTTCTTAACTAGTCACTCTAAAATGAAGCTTTAATTTTGGGAGGTTTTTGAAATTTCCATGTTTGAAACCAAAAACCACTTCTCTTCATGCTTGACTTCATAAGACAGAGTTTATGGTTTTAGAGGGGTAGATACATGATTTGTCTTATTTGAATATGTCTAGCTAGACCTTGTTTATCAACTTTTGAATGCTTACTATATATATGTATGTGACATAAGAAGACTATGTGCTTTTGTTTTTCATTTTTCCGATTTTTTTAATTTTATGCCCATTTAAATCTTGGTCAAATCCTAGGTTTGACCAAGATTTAAACAAGTTTAAAATATGAAAATGAAAAGGTAAGCATGGATCCTTCTTAGTCACTCTAAAATGAAGCTTTTGATGGGTTTTTGAAATTTCCATATTTGAAACCCAAAACCACTTCTCTTCATGCTTGACTTCATAAGATATATAGAGTTTAATTAGGGGTTAGGGGTATAGATACATGATTTGTTTGGTTTGAATATGTCTAGACCTTGTTTAACAACTTGAATGCTTACTATATGCCATAAGAAGACTATGTACTTTGGTTTTTATTTTTTTTAATTTTTTAAAATTTTAGGGTTAGGGGTAGATACATGATTTTTCTTGTTTGAATATGTCTAGACCCTTGTTTATCAACTTTAATGCTTACTATATGACATAAGAAAACTATGTGCTTTGGTTTTTCATTTTTCTGATTTTTTTGGAATTTTGATGCACATTTGAATCTTGGTCAAATCCTAGGTTTGACCAAGATTTAAACAAGTATAGACCATGAAAATGAAAAGGGAAGCCTGTATCCTTCTTAGTCACCCTAAAAGGAAGTTTTTGGGAGGTTTTTGAAATTTCCATGTTTGAAACCCAAAACCACTTATCTTCATGCTTGACTTCGTCATAAGACAGAGTTTAGGGGTTAGGGGTAGATACATGATTTGTATAGCTAGTTTGAATATGTCTAGACCTTGTTTATCAACTTTAATGCTTACTATATGACATATAAGAAGACTATGTGCGCTTTGGTTTTTCATTTTTCTGTTTTTTTATTTTATGCCCATTTGAATCTTGGTCAAATCCTAGATTTGACCAAGATTTAAACAAGTTTAAAACACGAAAATGGAAAGGTAAGCCTGGATCCTTCTTAGTCGCTCTAAAATGAAGCTTTTGGGATGTTCTTGAAATTTCCATGTTTGAAACCCAAAACGACTTTTCTTCATGCTAGACTTCATAAGATCGACAGGGAGTAGACACATGATTTGTCTAGTTTGGATATATCTAGACCTTGTTTATCAACTTGAATGCTTACGATATGACATAAGAACACTATGTGCTTTTGTTTTTCATTTTTTTTTGTGCCCATTTGTATCATGTCAAATCCTAGGTTTGACCAAGATTGAAACAAGTTTAAAACATGAAAATGAAAAGGGAAGCATGTATCCTTCTTAGTCACTCTAAAATGAAGTTTTTGGGAGGTTTTTGAAATTTCTATGTTTGAAACCCAAAACCACTTCTCTTCATGCTTGACTTCTTAAGACATAGTTTAGGGGTTAGCGGGTAGATACATGATTTGTATGGTTTGAATATGTCTAGACCTTGTTTATCAACTTTAATGCTTACTATATGACATAAGAAGACTATGTGCTTTGGTTTTTCATTTTTCTGTTTTTTTTTGAATTTTCTGCCAATTTTGTTTGACCAGGATTTAGACAAGTTTTACACGTGAAAACGAATAAGTAAGCCTAGATCCTTCTTAGTCACTCCAAAATGTACCAATTGATAGGTGCGTTAACTTTGCTTCATGGAAAAAATAATGTCATGTAAATGATTTAACTTGGATTTCCTACCCTTGAATTCATAGGAAACTTTGTTCTAATGCACTATAATAATCAACCGAGCTTTAACCAACAGGTCTGTCACTTACGTGTGGTGCCCATGCGTGAGGTCCCACACTTCAGTGAGCACAAGTCACGTGCAATAGGTACGCAAACTCCTAGCCATTTTCTTTGTCAAGAGAAGACGCATCAGGATGCGTATTGGAAGTCTGTGGGTCCTTCTGGATCCTTCGGTTGTCCCTCTCACAAAAAAACAAATCTCTCTCATTCTCAGCCTCGCTCGACTCGCTCGCTCGCTCGCTCGCACCTCCTGCTCACTGACAAACCCTGCACAAAAGTCAACATCATCACCCGAAAAAGGGGAGACACCATAATTCTCTCCCTTCTTCTCTCCTTCCGAGTGATCCCTCTTCCTCCGAGTTTCACTCGACGGGCAAACACACATGTGTTGCATAGTAATAATAAAAAGGTAGAAAAATCGACCTACGAATCTATAATTAAATAGGTTAAACTAGGGTTTTGCCCAGTACTACAGATCAAGTTTCAAAAAATCCAACTACGGGGTTCGAACAACCCCATTTCTAATCCAAGAATTTTTTCGACCTCATCCAATGGCCTCAAACTATAGGGTTAGCATCTAGTGCAGTATGTGTGAGAATGTATGCACTATGTGTGCTATAACTTGTGTGTCTTTCAAATTTGAACCAAATTTGAATAAGTTTGAAATATTTGAAATGGGGCTTTTGGCTTAAACGTTTGAAACCCAAAACGACTTCTCTTCATGCTAGACTTCATAAGACCGAGTTTAGGGTTAGGGGTAGATACATGATTTGTCTGGTTTGAATATGTCTAAACCTTGTTTATCAACTTGAATGCTTACTATATGACATAAGAAGACCGGCCATGTGCTTTTGTTTTTCATTTTTCTATTTTTTTAAGAATTTTATGCACATTTGATTCTGGTCAAATCCTAGGTTCAACCAAGATTTAAACAAGTTTCAAGCATGAAAATGAAAACGTAAGCCAAGATCCTTCTTAATTAGTCACTCTAAAATATATGAAGCTTTTGGGACGTACTTGAAATTTCCATGTTTGAAACCCAAAACCAATTCTCTTCATGATTGACTTCATAAGACAGAGTTTAGGGTTAGGGGTAGATATACACATGATTTTTCTGGTTTGAATATGTCTAGACCTTGTTTATCAACTTGAGTGTTTACTATATGACATAATTAAGAAGGCTATGTGCTTTGGTTTTTCATTCTTTAGATTTTTGTCTGAATTTTTATGCCCATTTGAATCTTGGTCAAATCCTAGGTTTGACCAAGATTGTAATATCCCAGGTATTGGGGTTACAAAAATAGAGGAAACAGATGTGTGCATTGCATTCATGCATAGAAAATCCGGGGAATTTTCGCGCTTTAAAGTAAAACAGTCACAGTAACTGAAGTTTCACTTGACCTTGGTGGAATTGAAGTAGCTCATCAAGTCAAGCGCTATAAACCTCAATGTGACTTTGTTAAAACCTTGTTTTGGGTAGAGATGATTTGATCTAAGGGGTTAGATCAAATGGAACTAAAATCAACACAACAACACTTAACTCAATGATCAATTACTGGATCTTATCATAGATCATAACATTGAATTCCTTGCCATAACCCATGAACATCAATCTATTTGGAAATCAAGTAACAATAATTGAAGAAACTATTCTTCACTTATCTTCTCCATGTCTTAAACTAATCCATGCACTTATCATAAACCCTATGATATCCATTCTACTGTAACCTTGGAAACAAGACAAGGAGATTCAACCTAAGAAATATATATTCTTCCCTATTCCAAATAGTTTTACATCAAACCTAGAGAGGTGAGAGTTCTATTATAATTATTAGAGAAGCAATAACAAACCTTGAGTTAAACCTTGGATATACATCCAAGTATTCAGATCATCCTCTCTAAGAGAAACCCTAGGATATCATCCAAGACAATTCCTAGAGAGATAAATCAACTCAGTTAGACAATTGAATCTTTAGCTTAGCTACCTAAATAAATATTAGGAGTACACCATAAACCCTAGATTAACTGTTCTTAAATGAGAGAGCTCAACCTATGGTGTTATACTCAAGCTAGTTGAGGCAACACCTGAATTTGATGGAGAGAACTATTCATATACCAGATGATTATATCATCATTCCCTGGAAAGAACCCTAAATTAAAATCTCAGACATTCTCCTAGGATGTAAACTAATGAGGCAACCATAGTAGTCCCATTTAAGGATGTAAAATTAGAAGTACTATACCTTAGTTGATCAAGACAATGCTTGATCATGGAAGTGAGAAACCTATTTAGTGAGAGATACCTTAGGAAACCAAACCTTGATCATTATAAATTGAGTGATGATCATAAACCCTAAGAACTTGAGGTAGAGATATTAAGAACAAGTGGATCATGCTTAATCCATGACCATGCTTTGGAGAAATAGGAGAATAATCCAAATGCTAACACTTATATGACTTAGATCTTATTCACCACATGAAATCATAGGGGGATCACTAGTAAGCAACCCTAGACCTATATCCCAACCTTTACTTGTGAACCATTTGGTGATCATAAGTAGGATCCTACCATACCTATATTTCATAAAATAAAGAACCAAGAAAACCTTAGAGTAAAACCCCATACTTAATATGGTGAGAAACCATCCATCCATATGACCAAAGTTAACTATAAAAAGAACTATAACAACTTTAGTTACTTTAGTGATAAATTGAGGATAGTAATAGAAGTTAATTGGTAGAATATAAAACCAATTCTCAATATCTTAGTAACTAAAGGAGAACATAAAATGTTAATTAAGCCACCATCTCATCCTGGTTAGGGGAGATTAAACCTAGCAGATGCAATATGATGCCACCTCACTTCTACAAACCAGAATTAAATCTCAACCCTAGTTTGAGTATCACTTGGGTGATCACAACTAAACCCTAAACTACAATTAAGTTCCAATCCATGTATCATTAGATAAATAGCAATATAATCCTACAAGTGCACTCTAATTAAATCCTGTATTTAATTATGGAACATAAGATGAATCTAGTGTTAAGTCTTATATTTGAAACTAAATGGGTAGCTAACAACCACTTATTTCCATATATCAAAACCAAACCATGATGAGAGTAGTACCTACTCTAAATATTTTAAGGTGTTACTAAACTACCATATAAAGACTACCCTTGGAAGTAATTCAAGTAGAATTTCCAAATTCATTATAACCTAGTTATGCCCATAAAATAATAGACAAGTAATAGCAATTTCAAATAATAGATAAAGCCCTTAGAAATATTTTAGTGCATAAAATCATATGCACATGACTAAATTCTCAAATAAGAATCAAGTCATAATAATAACCTATAAAGCACTTGGTGTACAAATTATCAACTCCAATCATTCAAAAGGGAGTTGTGTTCCAAATATAGAAGAAATGGGAAATTAAAATAAATACCTAAAATATTACCTAATTTAAACATTGTCATAAGGCTCACATATGGAATGTGATTCATAAAATAATGCAATAATGCATGTATCCTTTTCTTAATCCTAAAGAACTTCAAATTATAAACTACCTGCCTGGTATAAAATTATTTAAGTTTAAATTAAAAATAGAATGAATGTAAAAGGAAAACAGAAAATAAAACAGAAAAGAAATAAGAGCAGAAGGAAATACTTACCTGGACCCTGCCAGCCGAAGGAGCCCAACAAGGCAGCCCAGCAGCAGCCCAGAACCGACCCACCTAGCAGCCCAAGTACCTTTTCGTTAAAAATAACAAGGAGAAGGTCGTCCTCATCCCTTTCTGGCGCATGGAGGCCACCGCGACGCCGTGGTGAGTTTCTCCTCGCGCTGGCGTCCTCTCCTCGACCGAGTCCATGACGAGGCATCCACCTGCGTCGTATAAAAGCTTCTGATCGACACCTAGCTTCGGATTTCTTCTTCCTTGCTCCATTTCTCCCCTCTTGTCGAAACCCTACCGCAACACTTCACCATTACCGCCGGCGATGGAGACCTCCCCAGGTCAAGCCGTGACCACCACCGGGACCGCCGTCCTCGACAAGCTACTCTCACGGGAGGAATCGAGTTGAGGTGCCCGAGATCGACGCCGACGATCTCATCTTCTCCGGCGTCGGCAACAACCAATTCCGGCGAACCTGGCCGTCTCCGGTCAAGCCGTCAAGCCCGGCGTGCTCCTGGTGAGCTTCTGTACCTCACAGCATCTCTAGCTCGTTCAATCATGCGTTGTAGAGCGTCACACCGATCACCTGCGAGCGCCGCCGCTCGGGTCTCTCCGTCGGGGTCGCTCCGGCGACCATTAGGAGGCGGCGCTGCCACCAGTGGACTCACTGCGACGCGCTGGTTCAAATGGAACCAGTTGCTAGTCCGCGCGTGGCCGGAATCGTCGTCGCCGGCGACGTCTGCCCGCCGGCCACCGTGTCCATCTCCACGTCAGTGATTTTGACTTAGTCAAATCCTGTGGCAGATGAGGTGGACACGACCCCACCTGTCCGTGTCCCTGGGTAGCAGTAGCCTAGGTACATTTAGTAGTTTCCAGTTTTATTTTAAATTAGATAAATTACTGAAACTTTACAAGAATTTAGAAAATTCATATAAACTCAAAAAAAATGAAGATAAGATATCAAAATTCTTATAAAAGAAAACTCTATCCAATAAAAATATAAAATGAAATTTTTATTTTTAATAAAAATCTAATTATTTAATACTTGTTATTTAAGCCTTTAATTTTAATTCTAAATTCAATTAAAATTCAATAATTAGGAAAACTTCAGAAAATAAATAAAAACCAGCAACTAAATAAGGAAAACATTAAAATTAATTTTCCTTTACTATTAATTTATTAAATCCTTATTAGGAGGATTTAAAACCCTAAATAATAATTACCTTAATTATTAATTATTTAAAATTAATAAAATGCCAAATTCCATATTATTTTTATTTCCAAGTTACTAATAAATTCAAATATAAAATGAAGTTATTAACCATAGAACCAAATGATAAATAACAAACCCTAACCTCCACATGGAATGATATTACAACCATATCATTTCATGTGATTCCTAAAACCCTAATCCATTCAGGAACCCTAGAACCACTATCTCATGTGAACCTTAATTTGCTTCTAAACCTAAACCCTAGGTTAAGACATGTGATCAGGAGACATTGTATTCATACCTAGATCCATAATTAGCCACTAAGTGCATATCCAGGCCCACATAAAATATAGGAGCCTATCACTAAGACTTTAGTATTCCATATGTTCATCCCCTCAAACCTAGATGATCAAATAGGAACACCCAAGTCTAAAAGTCATCAAAGGTATCAACCTTACTCATACCTATATAGCATCACACCATTGTGATGAACTCCATTAGCAACCATGCTAATATTGACATCATATCCCATACACCCTAAACCCTACTAGTGTGAGATACTTATGAACCATCTTATTTAGGAACCAACCATTCTCTACTTAGAGATCCAATGGCTAATACAAGACAACTTCAACCTTAATTGTAATACTTCTTATTACTTAAGAAGTATGTTCTTCAACAGTTATTCTTTTGAAGAAAATAAGGAATCATCATCAATCCTGCCTAATAGAACCTATAGCCAATAGCCAGCTATCATCAGCAAGGTAAACCAACCTTGATAGAACTATTTATATTAAATTACTCAAGAGGCCTAGACTTAACTCAACCTTACAAGTTCTAGCTTTTGATGAATCCAACCTGGTTGGGATCCATCAAATCCTTACCCTAGAAACTAGTTGAAACCCATAGTAAACTATAGAACTCCACAACCATAATTATCATACTTGTTCTTCATTATAGAACATGTTCTTCAAAAGTTATTCTTTCGAATTATATAATAAGTAATCATCAACCATGCACTATAGGACTTAAACTGACAACTGCTCTTTACTTATTATACAACTACTATTCCTGGGTGTGTATGATTATTACTATGCATTGTACCACCTGCTTATAATTCTAAAACAACACAACCCTGAATAAGAACCTTGTTTGTGAATCACCCTAAAAGTGCAACACACCCTGAACCAATCATTATAACTCACTGATCCTAAAGCATCGGGGTTAGGTCACGCTTAGATCGATTGCATCTCATACTTATGCATTATTGCATCCTTGCCAATCTTTTAAACATCGTCCTTACCGGACGATGATGCTATTTCAGAATTTGGAGTTATTGCGTATCGAAGACCTTGACTGCATAATCTTGCAGTCAAGAAAGGCAAGTTCATCGCTTGCTCATGTCATTTGAGTATTTTTACCAAATTACTTGCAAAGTACTATGTTTATCACTATTGCATAAAAAGCAAAACCACTATTTTCATAACTATGAATATGACTATGTGGTGGGCAATGGAACCATGGATTGTGTTGATATGGTGGAGGTTCCATTGCAAGGGTTTATATCCATCTAGGATTAAACAACAAATGTCGTCCAGTGATTCTTGTGCCGTAATACCCGTGTTAACCATAAGATCTGGAATGGGACGGAGTAGTCAAAAGTGTTTCCACCTCTCGTTCATCAACGGATGCGCTTTACCGTAGACACTTGTATCTGTCAGGGCAAGCGGTTGGCTGGGGAAGCCTTAAGTCCCCACGGCATAGTCCGTAGACACTTGTCGCTCGAAGAACAAGCGGTAGGCTGGGGAAGCCTTAAGTTCCCCACGGTATTGCGGTCTATGATGGGTTGCAGCTACCGGCGAAGGAGTTTGGTTCGATCCCAAACTGTTGTCGTGGTCGGGGTCCACCCGTGAGTGGGAATAATGGGACCGACGAGGACCCAGGGTCGGGGTATGCAACAAAGGGTGGGTGTTCGAGGTAGCGGAGGAACATGATTGACTAGGACCTTACTCCTGGCCTCACACCAAAGGAAGTGTGGACGAGCCTGCAACTCGGTTGGCACCAAGGTTAAGATCTCTTATGGGTAAAGAAACACACCTCTGCAGAGTGTAACGAACTGTGACCAGTCACTCCCTGTTCCGGGATATGGAACTACGAACGCTGCCGGAAAGGAACTCCATGAAGTTCTAGTCAACCGGTGAAGGCTGACGGACATAGCTCTTCAGAATAAAAGCAACCTTTTGAAGAAATGATTACAAAAACTTGCATTGCCTATGACTTTCTGGTCTATGGCTGTAGCTAGTGCATTAAACACCTCTTTCCTATAATGAACTTGTTGAGTACGCTCGTACTCATCCCACTCTTAAATCCCCTGCTTAGGTATGGAGGCATCAAAGGAGAATCTACAGTGCAACTCGAAGGCCGAGGAGTCAACAACTACTTCAAGAGACAGGACCATGTCAGGAGAGTCAGATACCATATTCAATAAGGAGAAAACCTAGATTAGCAATAGAAAGGAACTATCTTCCTAAACCTAGCTCCTATTTAGCTAGAATCTATTCTTAGCCCCTATAGCTAGTTAAATACTCTACAAGTAGAGTTCGTGATAGGATTAGACTACGAGTCGTTCTTCTGGAGTTTATTTGCAGTTTTACCTCATTGTAAAGTAGGAGGTTGTGATGATCTTATGTATCAGAGTTCGTGTGTTATTCTATAGACATGCCTTGGACCCGCATATGTTTCTGTTGTACCACTCTGAGCGATATAATACTAGTGGAACGGTGTTTCATTGGTGTTATATCAGACTTGCATACTACACCATGCAGTGGTATGCTGGGTCACCACAGTTGGTATCAGAGCAAATGCTTTGACCTTAGGATTAAAACCCTTTAAAGGAGACCTATAGGATTGGTAGTGTCTATAGGAAGTTATCTTAGCTAAACCAAATCTTCTTATGACTTGAGATGGATATTCATTTGAGAATAATCCTGACACCTTTGAGTCAACCCTTCTTACCTATATTTCCTAAGTGAAGTTAAATAATCCCGAACATGTGGCACACCATTGAAGTCTTAAAACAATAAATGAGTAGACCATAGTTGGTATACAATACAGGGTAGTCCAAAGAGAGGATACAACCATAAGGAAGATATCCTATTGGAAGATGTGTACCAACACATGTTATGGTTAGGTAAGAATTATCCAGACCTGTAATAGGAGTATTACCAAGTGATAAAGATAAGGTATATGTCCTACTAGAAGATGTCTACCAATACAAGTAATGGGTAAGTAAAATCTATCCAACTTGTGAAACGACTGATACTAAGTAATCAGTATAAGCGATATGAGGTAGTATAGACCATGATGAGTCAATCATGGGAGGTATGGAAGAGAGATAGGAATAAATATGTCTACTTACATGATAGAAATAGTAATCATATAAGATTCACTTAAGAATCATTATGTGATGTAGTAGAACATCATAAATATATAGGAGAAATATAATAAGAAGTTAGTTGTTCATCAGTAGTGTAAGATTGTGTTTCAAAACCATGGGAAGTGTGCCAAGCACATCATAACCATAGTCTTATGATAGAAACACTTGGTAGTATAGGAGATATATTCCGATAGTTATGTGTTTAGAGTAGCCATGTTATAACCAAAAGATATCATGGGAGATAGTCCTCAACAAAATAGAAGTGAAGCTAATACTTCCAAAGAACTTTAGGTCAACCACAACTATTCCAGACCACTTTGTTTCAAGTTTATCTCATTGCAATTGTGCAATTAAGGTAAATGTTGAGACAAATAGTAGAATGCCCTATATTCATGCTAAGTATCATGATATAAACCTATATTATGTGGTGTTATATACTACACATCAGAGCCTGATGTTTAGAGATGTCTTACTCAACTATTTTATTCAGGCTTATGATGATGTGTATTATAAACACAAAGCTGAATCTTCTTGGATTTTATTGGATTTTCATTGTTTGACTAGATCCATACATGAAGTTTGACTTTGATATGCAAATGCATGTTGCAATATCAAGTCCTTACTTGGTGCTATAGATCTAGAGGGTAATGGTAAACGTGTGAGGAAGTGACGAATTCTGGAGGATTCCGAAGACATGATGAAGCTCAACCAGAAGAAAGAAGTAAAGTTGTGGGAAGTAACCACAATACTCTGAAAGAAGTACAATCAGAAACTCATGCTTACCTCAATAGAGGAGTACTTTAGTACGAAAGAAGCATGAAGGTGAGAAAGATAATGATTATGGTGAAGCTCAAGCAGATCCATAATTAATATAGAAGAGGGAATGCATGGGAAATCACTTAGGATACTATATTCATAGTGTCAGCTAGTGGTTTTCTTGCAAAAATAAAACCTCGAAAAAGGAAGATGACCATGAAACCATAGCAGATATAAGAAGACCATAATTGATATCAGAAGACCACAATTGGTATAGGATAAATACTGCGAGATAAAGCAGAAGATGTCTCGTCCAGTTGATCAGAACCTATAATAGAATTCATTTTTAGATATCAAATAGCCACAGTTGGTATAATAACCACAGCTGGTATCAGTTGGTATTACAAATAGTCCACGATTTAATTATTTGTAACAAAAGTTTGTGAACAAATAAAAATCAGGTCAGCCAAATAGCTAGATCTATAATCATTTAGTTGAAGGATTCACATTGGATGTCCACAATTGAGTGGATACACCACAGAAATTATTCGCAAGACCTTAGAAGAAATAGAAATCGTAAGCTAGAACCAGACCAATATTCTAACCATAAATCCAATGGTTGGAAGAAAAGGAGTTGAAGACCATAAGAAAACTCTAAGGGGAAGAGTAAATATTGAGTTGGATGTACATCAACTCAATATTGTTAGCAAGATAGTTGATGAAGGTCTGAACTGAGAGGAAGTTTGATCTTATTTTCATAAGATTATCAAACACTACTTTCAGAAGTATATCAGACCAGAAGCCGAGGTTTATACCTCGAGGAAGTAGGAAGTGGACTGTAGCTTGAGAAAGTGAGTAATATTTACTCAGAAGTATGATAGCCCAAGTAAATTAAGGCTAAGGAAGTTGGATGAAGGATTGTAGGAGACCAAATAAAGCTCAAGAAGACCCAAAGACCGAAGGAAATTGACCATACCAGAACCACAGAGTAATAGAAAGATTCCTTTCATGGAACCTAAATAACCCAAAATAGTTATAGGTGTCAACTATAAACCATGATTGGATGGACTAAATGAGTCTAATCCATTCTTAGGAAAATAAACTATCACGATCAATTCCATAGTTAGGACCCATTAAGTAACATTACTGCAGTTTTGGTAGTAAGGGAAAACAAAGACCTATTTACCAATTAGGAGTTTATTATCAAATTAGCCTTCAAATAAGACCCGCAGCACCAGAAGAAGTCTCAATCATTGAATCTTCAATGAGAAAGGAAACAAGCTTATAGAGTTGGAAGAAATCAAAGAATCAAAGTAAGAACCATGGTTCAGAGACAAACCATAATGGATTCCAGGAAGAATCTGGACAAGGGATATATTCAAATATATCCAACAAGATCAACACGGAGTTCGAGAGAAGTCGTAGTCTGCACAAGTCAGATCCACACTCCGGAAACGTGAGAGAGATCAAACTTCGAGGACGAAGTTTAGTTTAAGGGGTAGAGACTGTAATATCCCATGTATTGGGGTTACAAAAATAGAGGAAACAGATGTGTGCATTGCATTCATGCATAGAAAATCCGGGGAATTTTCGCGCTTTAAAGTAAAACAGTCACAGTAACTGAAGTTTCACTTGACCTTGGTGGAATTGAAGTAGCTCATCAAGTCAAGCGCTATAAACCTCAATGTGACTTTGTTAAAACCTTGTTTTGAGTAGAAATGATTTGATCTAAGGGGTTAGATCAAATGGAACTAAAATCAACACAACAACACTTAACTCAATGATCAATTACTGGATCTTATCATAGATCATAACATTGAATTCCTTGCCATAACCCATGAACATCAATCTATTTGGAAATCAAGTAACAATAATTGAAGAAACTATTCTTCACTTATCTTCTCCATGTCTTAAACTAATCCATGCACTTATCATAAACCCTATGATATCCATTCTACTGTAACCTTGGAAACAAGACAAGGAGATTCAACCTAAGAAATATATATTCTTCCCTATTCCAAATAGTTTTACATCAAACCTAGAGAGGTGAGAGTTCTATTATAATTATTAGAGAAGCAATAACAAACCTTGAGTTAAACCTTGGATATACATCCAAGTATTCAGATCATCCTCTCTAAGAGAAACCCTAGGATATCATCCAAGACAATTCCTAGAGAGATAAATCAACTCAGTTAGACAATTGAATCTTTAGCTTAGCTACCTAAATAAATATTAGGAGTACACCATAAACCCTAGATTAACTGCTATTAAATGAGAGAGCTCAACCTATGGTGTTATACTCAAGCTAGTTGAGGCAACACCTGAATTTGATGGAGAGAACTATTCATATACCAGATGATTATATCATCATTCCCTGGAAAGAACCCTAAATTAAAATCTCAGACATTCTCCTGGGATATAAACTAATGAGGCAACCATAGTAGTCCCATTCAAGGATGTAAAATTAGAAGTACTATACCTTAGTTGATCAAGACAATGCTTGATCATGGAAGTGAGAAACCTATTTAGTGAGAGATACCTTAGGAAACCAAACCTTGATCATTATAAATTGAGTGATGATCATAAACCCTAAGAACTTGAGGTAGAGATATTAAGAACAAGTGGATCATGCTTAATCCATGACCATGCTTTGGAGAAATAGGAGAATAATCCAAATGCTAACACTTATATGACTTAGATCTTATTCACCACATGAAATCATAGGGGGATCACTAGTAAGCAACCCTAGACCTATATCCCAACCTTTACTTGTGAACCATTTGGTGATCATAAGTAGGATCCTACCATACCTATATTTCATAAAATAAAGAACCAAGAAAACCTTAGAGTAAAACCCCATACTTAATATGGTGAGAAACCATCCATCCATATGACCAAAGTTAACTATAAAAAGAACTATAACAACTTTAGTTACTTTAGTGATAAATTGAGGATAGTAATAGAAGTTAACTGGTAGAATAGAAAACCAATTCTCAATATCTTAGTAACTAAAGGAGAACATAAAATGTTAATTAAGCCACCATCTCATCCTGGTTAGGGGAGATTAAACCTAGCAGATGCAATATGATGCCACCTCACTTCTACAAACCAGAATTAAATCTCAACCCTAGTTTGAGTATCACTTGGGTGATCACAACTAAACCCTAAACTACAATTAAGTTCCAATCCATGTATCATTAGATAAATAGCAATATAATCCTACAAGTGCACTCTAATTAAATCCTGTATTTAATTATGGAACATAAGATGAATCTAGTGTTAAGTCTTATATTTGAAACTAAATGGGTAGCTAACAACCACTTATTTCCATATATCAAAACCAAACCATGATGAGAGTAGTACCTACTCTAAATATTTTAAGGTGTTACTAAACTACCATATAAAGACTACACTTGGAAGTAATTCAAGTAGAATTTCCAAATTCATTATAACCTAGTTATGCCCATAAAATAATAGACAAGTAATAGCAATTTCAAATAATAGATAAAGCCCTTAGAAATATTTTAGTGCATAAAATCATATGCACATGACTAAATTCTCAAATAAGAATCAAGTCATAATAATAACCTATAAAGCACTTGGTGTACAAATTATCAACTCCAATCATTCAAAAGGGAGTTGTGTTCCAAATATAGAAGAAATGGGAAATTAAAATAAATACCTAAAATATTACCTAATTTAAACATTGTCATAAGGCTCACATATGGAATGTGATTCATAAAATAATGCAATAATGCATGTATCCTTTTCTTAATCCTAAAGAACTTCAAATTATAAACTACCTGCCTGGTATAAAATTATTTAAGTTTAAATTAAAAATAGAATGTAAAATAGAAAAGGAAAACAGAAAATAAAACAGAAAAGAAATAAGAGCAGAAGGAAATACTTACCTGGACCTGCCAGCCGAAGGAGCCCAACAAGGCAGCCCAGCAGCAGCCCAGAACCGACCCACCTAGCAGCCCAAGTACCTTTTCGTTAAAAATGACAAGGAGAAGGTCATCCTCATCCCTTCCTGGCGCATGGAGGCCACAGCGACGCCGTGGTGAGTTTCTCCTCGCGCTGGCGTCCTCTCCTCGACCGAGTCCATGACGAGGCGTCCACCTGCGTCGTATAAAAGCTTCTTATCGACACCTAGCTTCGGATTTCTTCTTCCTTGCTCCATTTCTCCCCTCTTGTCGAAACCCTACCGCACCACTTCACCATTACCGCCGGCGATGGAGACCTCCCCAGGTCAAGCCGTGACCACCACCGGGACCGCCGTCCTCGACAAGCTACTCTCACGGGAGGAATCGAGTTGAGGTGCCCGAGATCGACGCCGATGATCTCATCTTCTCCGGCGTCGGCAACAACCAATTCCGGCGAACCTGGCCGTCTCCGGTCAAGCCGTCAAGCCCGGCGTGCTCCTGGTGAGCTTCTGTACCTCACAGCATCTCTAGCTCGTTCAATCATGCGCTGTAGCGGCGTCACACCGATCACTGCGAGCGCCGCCGCTCGGGTCTCTCCGTCGGGGTCGCTCCGGCGACCATTAGGAGGCGGCGCTGCCACGGTGGACTCACTGCACGCGCTGGTTCAAATGGAACCAGTTGCTAGTCCGCGCGTGGCCGGAATCGTCGTCGCCGGCGACGTCTGCCCGCCGGCCACCGTGTCCATCTCCACGTCAGTGATTTTGACTTAGTCAAATCTGTGTGGCAGATGAGGTGGACACGACCCCACCTGTCCGTGTCCCTGGGTAGCAGTAGCCTAGGTACATTTAGTAGTTTCAGTTTTATTTTAAATTAGATAAATTACTGAAACTTTACAAGAATTTAGAAAATTCATATAAACTCAAAAAAAATGAAGATAAGATATCAAAATTCTTATAAAAGAAAACTCTATCCAATAAAAATATAAAATGAAATTTTTATTTTTAATAAAAATCTAATTATTTAATACTTGTTATTTAAGCCTTTAATTTTAATTCTAAATTCAATTAAAATTCAATAATTAGGAAAACTTCAGAAAATAAATAAAAACCAGTAACTAAATAAGGAAAACATTAAAATTAATTTTCCTTTACTATTAATTTATTAAATCCTTATTAGGAGGATTTAAAACCCTAAATAATAATTACCTTAATTATTAATTATTTAAAATTAATAAAATGCCAAATTCCATATTATTTTTATTTCCAAGTTACTAATAAATTCAAATATAAAATGAAGTTATTAACCATAGAACCAAATGATAAATAACAAACCCTAAATTCCACATGGAATGATATTACAACCATATCATTTCATGTGATTCCTAAAACCCTAATCCATTCAGGAACCCTAGAACCACTATCTCATGTGAACCTTAATTTGCTTCTAAACCTAAACCCTAGGTTAAGACATGTGATCAGGAGACATTGTATTCATACCTAGATCCATAATTAGCCACTAAGTGCATATCCAGGTCCACATAAAATATAGGAGCCTATCACTAAGACTTTAGTATTCCATATGTTCATCCCCTCAAACCTAGATGATCAAATAGGAACACCCAAGTCTAAAAGTCATCAAAGGTATCAACCTTACTCATACCTATATAGCATCACACCATTGTGATGAACTCCATTAGCAACCATGCTAATATTGACATCATATCCCATACACCCTAAACCCTACTAGTGTGAGATACTTATGAACCATCTTATTTAGGAACCAACCATTCTCTACTTAGAGATCCAATGGCTAATACAAGACAACTTCAACCTTAATTGTAATACTTCTTATTACTTAAGAAGTATGTTCTTCAACAGTTATTCTTTTGAAGAAAATAAGGAATCATCATCAATCCTGCCTAATAGAACCTATAGCCAATAGCCAGCTATCATCAGCAAGGTAAACCAACCTTGATAGAACTATTTATATTAAATTACTCAAGAGGCCTAGACTTAACTCAACCTTACAAGTTCTAGCTTTTGATGAATCCAACCTGGTTGGGATCCATCAAATCCTTACCCTAGAAACTAGTTGAAACCCATAGTAAACTATAGAACTCCACAACCATAATTATCATACTTGTTCTTCATTATAGAACATGTTCTTCAAAAGTTATTCTTTTGAATTATATAATAAGTAATCATCAACCATGCACTATAGGACTTAAAATTGACAACTGCTCTTTACTTATTATACAACTACTATTCCTGGGTGTGTATGATTATTACTATGCATTGTACCACCTGCTTATAATTCTAAAACAACACAACCCTGAATAAGAACCTTGTTTGTGAATCACCCTAAAAGTGCAACACACCC
The DNA here is from genome assembly GCA_030979885.1 of Lolium multiflorum. NCBI lineage: Eukaryota > Viridiplantae > Streptophyta > Magnoliopsida > Poales > Poaceae > Lolium > Lolium multiflorum. The sequence continues at coordinate 155,429,559 of CM061753.1, forward strand.
TGAACCAATCATTATAACTCACTGATCCTAAATCATCGGGGTTAGGTCACGCTTAGATCGATTGCATCTCATACTTATGCATTATTGCATCCTTGCCAATCTTTTAAACATCGTCCTTACCGGACGATGATGCTATTTCAGAATTTGGAGTTATTGCGTATCGAAGACCTTGACTGCATAATCTTGCAGTCAAGAAAGGCAAGTTCATCGCTTGCTCATGTCATTTGAGTATTTTTACCAAATTACTTGCAAAGTACTATGTTTATCACTATTGCATAAAAAGCAAAACCACTATTTTCATAACTATGAATATGACTATGTGGTGGGCAATGGAACCATGGATTGTGTTGATATGGTGGAGGTTCCATTGCAAGGGTTTATATCCATCTAGGATTAAACAACAAATGTCGTCCAGTGATTCTTGTGCCGTAATACCCGTGTTAACCATAAGATCTGGAATGGGACGGAGTAGTCAAAAGTGTTTCCACCTCTCGTTCATCAACGGATGCGCTTTACCGTAGACACTTGTATCTGTCAGGGCAAGCGGTTGGCTGGGGAAGCCTTAAGTCCCCACGGCATAGTCCGTAGACACTTGTCGCTCGAAGAACAAGCGGTAGGCTGGGGAAGCCTTAAGTTCCCCACGGTATTGCGGTCTATGATGGGTTGCAGCTACCGGCGAAGGAGTTTGGTTCGATCCCAAACTGTTGTCGTGGTCGGGGTCCACCCGTGAGTGGGAATAATGGGACCGACGAGGACCCAGGGTCGGGGTATGCAACAAAGGGTGGGTGTTCGAGGTAGCGGAGGAACATGATTGACTAGGACCTTACTCCTGGCCTCACACCAAAGGAAGTGTGGACGAGCCTGCAACTCGGTTGGCACCAAGGTTAAGATCTCTTATGGGTAAAGAAACACACCTCTGCAGAGTGTAACGAACTGTGACCAGTCACTCCCTGTTCCGGGATATGGAACTGCGAACGCTGCCGGAAAGGAACTCCATGAAGTTCTAGTCAACCGGTGAAGGCTGACGGACATAGCTCTTCAGAATAAAAGCAACCTTTTGAAGAAATGATTACAAAAACTTGCATTGCCTATGACTTTCTGGTCTATGGCTGTAGCTAGTGCATTAAACACCTCTTTCCTATAATGAACTTGTTGAGTACGCTCGTACTCATCCCACTCTTAAATCCCCTGCTTAGGTATGGAGGCATCAAAGGAGAATCTACAGTGCAACTCGAAGGCCGAGGAGTCAACAACTACTTCAAGAGACAGGACCATGTCAGGAGAGTCAGATACCATATTCAATAAGGAGAAAACCTAGATTAGCAATAGAAAGGAACTATCTTCCTAAACCTAGCTCCTATTTAGCTAGAATCTATTCTTAGCCCCTATAGCTAGTTAAATACTCTACAAGTAGAGTTCGTGATAGGATTAGACTACGAGTCGTTCTTCTGGAGTTTATTTGCAGTTTTACCTCATTGTAAAGTAGGAGGCTGTGATGATCTTATGTAACAGAGTCTGTGTGTTATTCTATAGACATGCCTTGGACCCGCATATGTTTCTGTTGTACCACTCTGAGCGATATAATACTAGTGGAACGGTGTTTCATTGGTGTTATATCAGACTTGCATACTACACCATGCAGTGGTATGCTGGGTCACCACAAAGATTTAAATAAGTTTAAAACATGAAAATGAAAAGGTAAGCATCGATCCTTCTTAGTCGCTCTAAAATGAAGCTGAATTTTGGGAGGTTTTTGTAATTGCCATGTTTGAAACCCAAAACCACTTCTCTTCATGCTTGACTTCATAAGACGAAGTTTAGGGTCGATAGGGGGATACATGCATGATTTGTCTTGTTTGAATATGTCTAGACCTAGTTTATCAACTTGAATGCTTACTATATGACATAAGAGGACTATGTGCATTGGTATTTCATGTTTTGATTTTTATGCCCATTTGAGAATCTTGGTAAAATCCTAGGTTTGAGCAAGATTTAAACAAGTTTAACATGTGAAAATGATAAGGTAATTAAGTCTGGATCTTTCTCTTAGTAACTCTAAAATGAAGCTTTTGGGAGGTTCTTGAATTTACCATGTTTGAAACCCAAAACCACCGTACTTTCTGTTCATGCTTGACTTCATAAGACAGAGTTTAGGGTTAGGGGTAGATATATACATGATTTTTCTGGTTTGAATATGTCTAGACCATGTTTATCAATTTGAATGCTTACTATATGACATAAGAAGACTATGTGCTTTGGTTTTTCATTCTTTCGATTTTTTCTGAATTTTTATGCCCATTTGAATCTTGGTCAAATCTTAGGTTGGACCAAGATTTAAACAAGTTTAAAACATGAAAATGAAAAGGTAATTAATCATGGATCCTTCTTAATTAACCATTCAGTCTAATTAAAATGAAGCTTTTTGGGAGGTTTTTGAAATTTCCATGTTTGAAACCCAAAACCACACTTCTCTGCTTCATGCTTGACTTCATATATAATTAAGACAAAGTTTAGGGTTAGGGGTACATGATTTGTCTGGTTTGAATATGTCTAGACATTGTTTATGAACATGAATGCTTACTATATGACATAAGAAGACTATGTGCTTTGGTTTTTTTTATTTTTATTTTATTTTATGCCCATTTGAATATTGGTCAAATCCTAGGTTTGACCACGATTTAAACAAGTTTAAAACATGAAAATGAAAAGGTAAGCCTGGATCCTTCTTAACTAGTCACTCTAAAATGAAGCTTTAATTTTGGGAGGTTTTTGAAATTTCCATGTTTGAAACCAAAAACCACTTCTCTTCATGCTTGACTTCATAAGACAGAGTTTATGGTTTTAGAGGGGTAGATACATGATTTGTCTTATTTGAATATGTCTAGCTAGACCTTGTTTATCAACTTTTGAATGCTTACTATATATATGTATGTGACATAAGAAGACTATGTGCTTTTGTTTTTCATTTTTCCGATTTTTTTAATTTTATGCCCATTTAAATCTTGGTCAAATCCTAGAGGTTTGACCAAGATTTAAACAAGTTTAAAATATGAAAATGAAAAGGTAAGCATGGATCCTTCTTAGTCACTCTAAAATGAAGCTTTTGATGGGTTTTTGAAATTTCCATATTTGAAACCCAAAACCACTTCTCTTCATGCTTGACTACATAAGACAAAGTTTAGGGTTATGGGGTAGATACATGATTTTTCTTGTTTGAATATGTCTAGACCCTTGTTTATCAACTTTAATGCTTACTATATGACATAGGAAAACTATGTGCTTTGGTTTTTCATTTTTCTGATTTTTTTGGAATTTTGATGCACATTTGAATCTTGGTCAAATCCTAGGTTTGACCAAGATTTAAACAAGTATAGACCCTGAAAATGAAAAGGGCCTGTATCCTTCTTAGTCACCCTAAAATGAAGTTTTTGGGAGGTTTTGAAATTTCCATGTTTGAAACCCAAAACCACTTATCTTCATGCTTGACTTCGTCATAAGACAGAGTTTAGGGGTTAGGGGTAGATACATGATTTGTCTAGCTAGTTTGAATATGTTTAGACCTTGTTTATCAACTTTAATGCTTACTATATGACATATAAGAAGACTATGTGCGCTTTGGTTTTTCATTTTTCTGTTTTTATTTTATGCCCATTTGAATCTTGGTCAAATCCTAGATTTGACCAAGATTTAAACAAGTTTAAAACATGAAAATGGAAAGGTAAGCCTGGATCCTTCTTAGTCGCTCTAAAATGAAGCTTTTAGGATGTTCTTGAAATTTCCATGTTTGAAACCCAAAACGACTTTTCTTCATGCTAGGCTTCATAAGATCGACAGGAAGTAGATACATGATTTGTCTGGTTTGGATATATCTAGACCTTGTTTATCAACTTGAATGCTTACGATATGACATAAGAACACTATGTGCTTTTGTTTTTCATTTTTTATTTTTTTGTGCCCATTTGTATCTTGGTCAAATCCTAGGTTTGACCAAGATTTAAACAAGTTTAAAACATGAAAATGAAAAGGGAAGCATGTATCCTTCTTAGTCACTCTAAAATGAAGTTTTTGGGAGGTTTTTGAAATTTCCATGTTTGAAACCCAAAACCACTTCTCTTCATGCTTGACTTCTTAAGACATAGTTTAGGGGTTAGCGGGTAGATACATGATTTGTATGGTTTGAATATGTCTAGACCTTGTTTATCAAATTTAATGCTTACTATATGACATAAGAAGACTATGTGCTTTGGTTTTTCATTTTTTTTTTTTTGAATTTTCTGCCAATTTTGTTTGACCAAGATTTAGACAAGTTTTACACGTGAAAACGAATAAGTAAGCCTGGATCCTTCTTAGTCACTCCAAAATGTACCAATTGATAGGTGCGTTAACTTTGCTTCATGGAAAAAATAATGTCATGTAAATGAGTTAACTTGGATTTCCTACCCTTGAATCCATAGGAAACTTTGTTCTAATGCACTATAATAATCAACCGAGCTTTTACACCAACAGGTCTGTCACTTACGTGTGGTGCCCATGCGTGAGGTCCCACACTTCAGTGAGCACAAGTCACGTGCAATAGGTACGCAAACTCCCAGCCATTTTCTTTGTCAAGAGAAGAGGCATCAGGATGCGTATTGGAAGTCTGTGGGTCCTTCTGGATCCTTCGGTTGTCCCTCTCACAAAAAAACAAATCTCTCTCATTCTCGGCCTCGCTCGACTCGCTCGCTCGCTCGCACCTCCTGCTCACTGACAAACCCTGCACAAAAGTCAACATCATCACCCGAAAAAGGGAGACACCATAATTCTCTCCCTTCTTCTCTCCTTCCGAGTGATCCCTCTTCCTCCGAGTTTCACTCGACGGGCAAACACACATGTGCTGCATAGTAATAATAAAAAGGTAGAAAAATTGACCTACGAATCTATAATTAAATAGGTTAAACTAGGGTTTTGCCCAGTACTACAGATCAAGGTTCAAAAAATCCAACTACGGGGTTCGAACAACCCCATTTCTAATCCAAGAATTTTTTCGACCTCATCCAATGGCCTCAAACTATAGGGTTAGCATCTAGTGCAGTATGTGTGAGAATGTATGCACTATGTGTGCTATAACTTGTGTGTCTTTCAAATTTGAACCAAATTTGAATAAGTTTGAAATATTTGAAATGGGGCTTTTGGCTTAAACGTTTGAAACCCAAAACGACTTCTCTTCATGCTAGACTTCATAAGACCGAGTTTAGGGTTAGGGGTAGATACATGATTTGTCTGGTTTGAATATGTCTAAACCTTGTTTATCAACTTGAATGCTTACTATATGACATAAGAAGACCGGCCATGTGCTTTTGTTTTTCATTTTTCTATTTTTTTAAGAATTTTATGCACATTTGATTCTGGTCAAATCCTAGGTTCAACCAAGATTTAAACAAGTTTCAAGCATGAAAATGAAAACGTAAGCCAAGATCCTTCTTAATTAGTCACTCTAAAATATATGAAGCTTTTGGGACGTACTTGAAATTTCCATGTTTGAAACCCAAAACCAATTCTCTTCATGATTGACTTCATAAGACATAGTTTAGGGTTAGGGGTAGATATACACATGATTTTTCTTGTTTGAATATGTCTAGACCTTGTTTATCAACTTGAGTGTTTACTATATGACATAATTAAGAAGGCTATGTGCTTTGGTTTTTCATTCTTTAGATTTTTTGTCTGAATTTTTATGCCCATTTGAATCTTGGTCAAATCCTAGGTTTGACCAAGATTTAAATAAGTTTAAAACATGAAAATGAAAAGGTAAGCATCGATCCTTCTTAGTCGCTCTAAAATGAAGCTGAATTTTGGGAGGTTTTTGTAATTGCCATGTTTGAAACCCAAAACCACTTCTCTTCATGCTTGACTTCATAAGACGAAGTTTAGGGTCGATAGGGGGTAGATACATGCATGATTTGTCTTGTTTGAATATGTCTAGACCTAGTTTATCAACTTGAATGCTTACTATATGACATAAGAGGACTATGTGCATTGGTATTTCATGTTTTGATTTTTATGCCCATTTGAGAATCTTGGTAAAATCCTAGGTTTGAGCAAGATTTAAACAAGTTTAACATGTGAAAATGATAAGGTAATTAAGTCTGGATCTTTCTCTTAGTAACTCTAAAATGAAGCTTTTGGGAGGTTCTTGAATTTACCATGTTTGAAACCCAAAACCACCGTACTTCTTCATGCTTGACTTCATAAGACAGAGTTTAGGGTTAGGGGTAGATATATACATGATTTTTCTGGTTTGAATATGTCTAGACCATGTTTATCAATTTGAATGCTTACTATATGACATAAGAAGACTATTGTGCTTTGGTTTTTTTCTTGACAAAATTTTGTGAGGCTTCCAAATTAGTTTAGCCTTAGCTATTCTAGAAGCCTCATTTTAGAATCTTAATGCTTTGGTTTTTCATTCTTCGATTTTTCTCAATTTTTATGCCCATTTGAATCTTGGTCATATCCTAGGTTTACCAAGATTTAAACAAGTTTAAAACATGAAAATGAAAAGGTAATTAATCATGGATCCTTCTTAATTAACCAGCCAGTCTAATTAAAATGAAGCTTTTTGGGAGGTTTTTGAAATTTCCATGTTTGAAACCCAAAACCACACTCTCTGCTTCATGCTTGACTTCATATATAATTAAGACAAAGTTTAGGGTTAGGGGGTACATGATTTGTCGGGTTTGAATATGTCTAGACCTTGTTTATGAACATGAATGCTTACTATATGACATAAGAAGACTATGTGCTTTGGTTTTTTATTTTTTATTTTTTTATTTTATACCCATTTGAATATTGGTCAAATCCTAGGTTTGACCAAGATTTAAACAAGTTTAAAACATGAAAATGAAAAGGTAAGCATGGATCCTTCTTAACTAGTCACTCTAAAATGAAGCTTTAATTTTGGGAGGTTTTTGAAATTTCCATGTTTGAAACCAAAAACCACTTCTCTTCATGCTTGACTTCATAAGACAGAGTTTATGGTTTTAGAGGGGTAGATACATGATTTGTCTTATTTGAATATGTCTAGCTAGACCTTGTTTATCAACTTTTGAATGCTTACTATATATATGTATGTGACATAAGAAGACTATGTGCTTTTGTTTTTCATTTTTCCGATTTTTTAATTTTATGCCCATTTAAATCTTGGTCAAATCCTAGAGGTTTGACCAAGATTTAAACAAGTTTAAAATATGAAAATGAAAAGGTAAGCATGGATCCTTCTTAGTCACTCTAAAATGAAGCTTTTGATGGGTTTTTGAAATTTCCATATTTGAAACCCAAAACCACTTCTCTTCATGCTTGACTACATAAGACAAAGTTTAGGGTTAGGGGGTAGATACATGATTTTTCTTGTTTGAATATGTCTAGACCCTTGTTTATCAACTTTAATGCTTACTATATGACATAAGAAAACTATGTGCTTTGGTTTTTCATTTTTCTGATTTTTTTTGGAATTTTGATGCACATTTGAATCTTGGTCAAATCCTAGGTTTGACCAAGATTTAAACAAGTATAGAACATGAAAATGAAAAGGGAAGCCTGTATCCTTCTTAGTCACCCTAAAATGAAGTTTTTGGGAGGTTTTTGAAATTTCCATGTTTGAAACCCAAAACCACTTATCTTCATGCTTGACTTCGTCATAAGACAGAGTTTAGGGGTTAGGGGTAGATACATGATTTGTCTAGCTAGTTTGAATATGTCTAGACCTTGTTTATCAACTTTAATGCTTACTATATGACATATAAGAAGACTATGTGCGCTTTGGTTTTTCATTTTTCTGTTTTTTTATTTTATGCCCATTTGAATCTTGGTCAAATCCTAGATTTGACCAAGATTTAAACAAGTTTAAAACATGAAAATGTAAAGGTAAGCCTGGATCCTTCTTAGTCGCTCTAAAATGAAGCTTTTGGGATGTTCTTGAAATTTCCATGTTTGAAACCCAAAACGACTTTTCTTCATGCTAGACTTCATAAGATCGACAGGGAGTAGATACATGATTTGTTTGGTTTGGATATATCTAGACCTTGTTTATCAACTTGAATGCTTACGATATGACATAAGAACACTATGTGCTTTTGTTTTTCATTTTTTTTATTTTTGTGCCCATTTGTATCTTGGTCAAATCCTAGGTTTGACCAAGATTTAAACAAGTTTAAATCATGAAAATGAAAAGGGAAGCATGTATCCTTCTTAGTCACTCTAAAATGAAGTTTTTGGGAGGTTTTTGAAATTTCCATGTTTGAAACCCAAAACCACTTCTCTTCATGCTTGACTTCTTAAGACATAGTTTAGGGGTTAGCGGGTAGATACATGATTTGTATGGTTTGAATATGTCTAGACCTTGTTTATCAAATTTAATGCTTACTATATGACATAAGAAGACTATGTGCTTTGGTTTTTCATTTTTCTGTTTTTTTTTGAATTTTCTGCCAATTTTGTTTGACCAAGATTTAGACAAGTTTTACACGTGAAAACGAATAAGTAAGCCTGGATCCTTCTTAGTCACTCCAAAATGTACCAATTTATAGGTGCGTTAACTTTGCTTCATGGAAAAAATAATGTCATGTAAATGAGTTAACTTGGATTTCCTACCCTTGAATCCATAGGAAACTTTGTTCTAATGCACTATAATAATCAACCGAGTTTTTACACCAGCAGGTCTGTCACTTACGTGTGGTGCCCATGCGTGAGGTCCCACACTTCAGTGAGCACAAGTCACGTGCAATAGGTACGCAAACTCCTAGCCATTTTCTTTGTCAAGAGAAGACGCATCAGGATGCGTATTGGAAGTCTGTGGGTCCTTCTGGATCCTTCGGTTGTCCCTCTCACAAAAAAACAAATCTCTCTCATTCTCGGCCTCGCTCGACTCGCTCGCTCGCTCTGCTCAGACAAACCCTGCACAAAGTCAACATCATCACCCGAAAAAGGGGAGACACCATAATTCTCTCCCTTCTTCTCTCCTTCCGAGTGATCCCTCTTCCTCCGAGTTTCACTCGACGGGCAAACACACATGTGCTGCATAGTAATAATAAAAAGGTAGAAAAATCGACCTACGAATCTATAATTAAATAGGTTAAACTAGGGTTTTGCCCAGTACTACAGATCAAGGTTCAAAAAATCCAACTACGGGGTTCGAACAACCCCATTTCTAATCCAAGAATTTTTCGACCTCATCCAATGGCCTCAAACTATAGGGTTAGCATCTAGTGCAGTATGTGTGAGAATGTATGCACTATGTGTGCTATAACTTGTGTGTCTTTCAAATTTGAACCAAATTTGAATAAGTTTGAAATATTTGAAATGGGGCTTTTGGCTTAAACGTTTGAAACCCAAAACGACTTCTCTTCATGCTAGACTTCATAAGACCGAGTTTAGGGTTAGGGGGTAGATACATGATTTGTCTGGTTTGAATATGTCTAAACCTTATCAACTTGAATGCTTACTATATGACATAAGAAGACCGGCCATGTGCTTTTGTTTTTCATTTTTCTATTTTTTTAAAGAATTTTATGCACATTTGATTCTGGTCAAATCCTAGGTTCAACCAAGATTTAAACAAGTTTCAAGCATGAAAATGAAAACGTAAGCCAAGATCCTTCTTAATTAGTCACTCTAAAATATATGAAGCTTTTGGGACGTACTTGAAATTTCCATGTTTGAAACCCAAAACCAATTCTCTTCATGATTGACTTCATAAGACAGAGTTTAGGGTTAGGGGTAGATATACACATGATTTTTCTGGTTTGAATATGTCTAGACCTTGTTTATCTACTTGAGTGTTTACTATATGACATAATTAAGAAGGCTATGTGATTTGGTTTTTCATTCTTTAGATTTTTTGTCTGAATTTTTATGCCCATTTGAATCTTGGTCAAATCCTAGGTTTGACCAAGATTTAAATAAGTTTAAAACATGAAAATGTAAAGGTAAGCATCGATCCTTCTTAGTCGCTCTAAAATGAAGCTGAATTTTGGGAGGTTTTTGTAATTGCCATGTTTGAAACCCAAAACCACTTCTCTTCATGCTTGACTTCATAAGACGAAGTTTAGGGTCGATAGGGGTAGATACATGCATGATTTGTCTTGTTTGAATATGTCTAGACCTATTTTATCAACTTGAATGCTTACTATATGACATAAGAGGACTATGTGCATTGGTTTTTCATTTTTTGATTTTTATGCCCATTTGAGAATCTTGGTAAAATCCTAGGTTTGAGCAAGATTTAAACAAGTTTAACATGTGAAAATGATAAGGTAATTAAGTCTGGATCTTTCTCTTAGTAACTCTAAAATGAAGCTTTTGGGAGGTTCTTGAATTTACCATGTTTGAAACCCAAAACCACCGTACTTCTGTTCATGCTTGACTTCATAAGACAGAGTTTAGGGTTAGGGGTAGATACATGATTTTTCTGGTTTGAATATGTCTAGACCATGTTTATCAATTTGAATGCTTACTATATGACATAAGAAGACTATGTGCTTTGGTTTTTCATTCTTTCGATTTTTTATGAATTTTTATGCCCATTTGAATCTTGGTCAAATCTTAGGTTCGACCAAGATTTAAACAAGTTTAAAACATGACAATGAAAAGGTAATTAATCATGGATCCTTCTTAATTAACCAGTCAGTCTAATTAAAATGAAGCTTTTTGGGAGGTTTTTGAAATTTCCATGTTTGAAACCCAAAACCACACTTCTCTGCTTCATGCTTGACTTCATATATAATTAAGACAAAGTTTAGGGTTAGGGGTACATGATTTGTCTGGTTTGAATATGTCTAGACCTTGTTTATGAACATGAATGCTTACTATATGACATAAGAAGACTATGTGCTTTGGTTTTTTTTTTTTTTATTTTTTATTTTATGCCCATTTGAATATTGGTCAAATCCTAGGTTTGACCAAGATTTAAACAAGTTTAAAATATGAAAATGAAAAGGTAAGCCTGGATCCTTCTTAAGTAGTCACTCTAAAATGAAGCTTTAATTTTGGGAGGTTTTTGAAATTTCCATGTTTGAAACCAAAAACCACTTCTCTTCATGCTTGACTTCATAAGACAGAGTTTATGGTTTTAGAGGGGTAGATACATGATTTGTCTTATTTGAATATGTCTAGCTAGACCTTGTTTATCAACTTTTGAATGCTTACTATATATATGTATGTGACATAAGAAGACTATGTGCTTTTGTTTTTCATTTTTCCGATTTTTTTAATTTTATGCCCATTTAAATCTTGGTCAAATCCTAGGTTTGACCAAGATTTAAACAAGTTCAAAATATGAAAATGAAAAGGTAAGCATGGATCCTTCTTAGTCACTCTAAAATGAAGCTTTTGATAGGTTTTTGAAATTTCCATATTTGAAACCCAAAACCACTTCTCTTCATGCTTGACTACATAAGACAAAGTTTAGGGTTAGGGGTAGATACATGATTTTTCTTGTTTGAATATGTCTAGACCCTTGTTTATCAACTTTAATGCTTACTATATGACATAAGAAAACTATGTGCTTTGGTTTTTCATTTTTCTAATTTTTTTTGAATTTTGATGCACATTTGAATCTTGGTCAAATCCTAGGTTTTTGACCAAGATTTAAACAAATATAGACCCTGAAAATGAAAAAGGGAAGCCTGTATCCTTCTTAGTCACCCTAAAATGAAGTTTCTGGGAGGTTTTTGAAATTTCCATGTTTGAAACCCAAAACCACTTATCTTCATGCTTGACTTCGTCATAAGACAGAGTTTAGGGGTTAGGGGGTAGATACATGATTTGTCTAGCTAGTTTGAATATGTCTAGACCTTGTTTATCAACTTTAATGCTTACTATATGACATATAAGAAGACTATGTGCGCTTTGGTTTTTCATTTTTCTGTTTTTTAATTTTATGCCCATTTGAATCTTGGTCAAATCCTAGATTTGACCAAGATTTAAACAAGTTTAAAACATGAAAATGGAAAGGTAAGCCTGGATCCTTCTTAGTCGCTCTAAAATGAAGCTTTTGGGATGTTCTTGAAATTTCCATGTTTGAAACCCAAAACGACTTTTCTTCATGCTAGACTTCATAAGATCGACAGGGAGTAGATACATGATTTGTCTGGTTTGGATATATCTAGACCTTGTTTATCAACTTGAATGCTTACGATATGACATAAGAACACTATGTGCTTTTGTTTTTCATTTATTTTTATTTTTTAGTGCCCATTTTATCTTGGTCAAATCCTAGGTTTGACCAAGATTTAAACAAGTTTAAAACATGAAAATGAAAAGGGAAGCATGTATCCTTCTTAGTCACTCTAAAATGAAGTTTTTGGGAGGTTTTTGAAATTTCCATGTTTGAAACCCAAAACCACTTCTCTTCATGCTTGACTTCTTAAGACATAGTTTAGGGGTTAGCGGGTAGATACATGATTTGTATGGTTTGAATATGTCTAGACCTTGTTTATCAACTTTAATGCTTACTATATGACATAAGAAGACTATGTGCTTTGGTTTTTCATTTTTCTATTTTTTTTTGAATTTTCTGCCAATTTTGTTTGACCAAGATTTAGACAAGTTTTACACGTGAAAACGAATAAGTAAGCCTGGATCCTTCTTAGTCACTCCAAAATGTACCAATTGATAGGTGCGTTAACTTTGCTTCATGGAAAAAATAATGTCATGTAAATGAGTTAACTTGGATTTCCTACCCTTGAATCCATAGGAAACTTTGTTCTAATGCACTATAATAATCAACCGAGTTTTTACACCAACAGGTCTGTCACTTACGTGTGGTGCCCATGCGTGAGGTCCCACACTTCAGTGAGCACAAGTCACGTGCAATAGGTACGCAAACTCCCAGCCATTTTCTTTGTCAAGAGAAGACGCATCAGGATGCGTATTGGAAGTCTGTGGGTCCTTCTGGATCCTTCGGTTGTCCCTCTCACAAAAAAAACAAATCTCTCTCATTCTCGGCCTCGCTCGACTCGCTCGCTCGCTCGCTCGCACCTCCTGCTCACTAACAAACCCTGCACAAAAGTCAACATCATCACCCGAAAAAGGGGAGACACCATAGTTTTCTCCCTTCTTCTCTCCTTCCGAGTGATCCCTCTTCCTCCGAGTTTCACTCGACGGGCAAACACACATGTGTTGCATAGTAATAATAAAAAGGTAGAAAAATCGACCTACGAATCTATAATTAAATAGGTTAAACTAGGGTTTTGCCCAGTACTACAGATCAAGGTTCAAAAAATCCAACTACGGGGTTCGAACAACCCCATTTCTAATCCAAGAATTTTTTCGACCTCATCCAATGGCCTCAAACTATAGGGTTAGCATCTAGTGCAGTATGTGTGAGAATGTATGCACTATGTTAGGGGTAGATATACACATGATTTTTCTGGTTTGAATATGTCTAGACCTTGTTTATCAACTTGAGTGTTTACTATATGACATAATTAAGAAGGCTATGTGCTTTGGTTTTTCATTCTTTAGATTTTTTGTCTGAATTTTTATGCCCATTTGAATCTTGGTCAAATCCTAGGTTTGACCAAGATTTAAATAAGTTTAAAACATGAAAATGAAAATGTAAGCATCGATCTTTCTTAGTCGCTCTAAAATGAAGCTGAATTTTGGGAGGTTTTTGAAATTTCCATGTTTGAAACCCAAAACCACTTCTCTTCATGCTTGACTTCATAAGACGAAGTTTAGGGTCGATAGGGGGTAGATACATGATTTGTCTGGTTTGAATATGTCTAGACCTTGTTTATCAAATCCTAGGTTTGACCAAGATTTAAACAAGTTTAAAACATGAAAATGAAAAGGGAAGCATGTATCCTTCTTAGAAACTCTAAAATGAAGTTTTTGGGCGGTTTTTGAAATTTCCATGTTTGAAACCCAAAACCACTTCTCTTCATGCTTGACTTCATAAGACATAGTTTAGGGTTAGGGGTAGATACATGATTTGTATGGTTTGAATATGTCTAGACCATGTTTATCAACTTTAATGCTTACTATATGACATAAGAAGACTATGTGCTTTGGTTTTTCATTTTTCTGATTTTTTTGGAATTTTGATGCACATTTGAATCTTGGTCAAATCCTAGGTTTGACCAAGATTTAAACAAGTATATATAGAACATGAAAATGAAAAGGGAAGCCTGTATCCTTCTTAGTCACCCTAAAATGAAGTTTTGGGAGGTTTTTGAAATTTCCATGTTTGAAACCCAAAACCACTTATCTTCATGCTTGAGCAAGATTTGACCAAGATTTAAACAAGTTTAAATCATGAAAATGGAAAGGTAAGCCTGGATCCTTCTTAGTCGCTCTAAAATGAAGCTTTTGGGATGTTCTTGAAATTTCCATGTTTGAAACCCGGCCAAAACGACTTTTCTTCATGCTAGACTTCATAAGATCGACACGGGGTACATACATGATTTGTCTAGTTTGGATATATCTAGACCTTGTTTATCAACTTGAATGCTTACGATATGACATAAGAACACTATGTGCTTTTTGTTTTTCATTTTTTTGTGCCCATTTGTATCTTGGTCAAATCCTAGGTTTGACCAAGATTTAAACAAGTTTAAAACATGAAAATGAAAAGGGAAACATGTATCCTTCTTAGTCACTCTAAAATGAAGTTTTTGGGAGGTTTTTGAAATTTCCATGTTTGAAACCTAAAACCACTTCTCTTCATGCTTGACTTCATAAGACAGAGTTTAGGGTTAGAGGGGTAGATACATGATTTGTCTTATTTGAATATGTCTAGCTAGACCTTGTTTATCAACTTTTGAATGCTTACTATATATATATATGTGACATAAGAAGACTATGTGCTTTTGTTTTTCATTTTTCCGATTTTTTAATTTTATGCCCATTTAAATCTTGGTCAAATCCTAGGTTTGACAATGATTTAAACAAGTTTCAAATATGAAAATGAAAAGGTAAGCATGGATCCTTCTTAGTCACTCTAAAATGAAGCTTTTGATAGGTTTTTGAAATTTCCATATTTGAAACCCAAAACCACTTCTCTTCATGCTTGACTACATAAGACAAAGTTTAGGGTTAGGGGGTAGATACATGATTTTTCTTGTTTGAATATGTCTAGACCCTTGTTTATCAACTTTAATGCTTACTATATGACATAAGAAAACTATGTGCTTTGGTTTTTCATTTTTCTGATTTTTTTGGAATTTTGATGCACATTTGAATCTTGGTCAAATCCTAGGTTTGACCAAGATTTAAACAAGTATAGAACATGAAAATGAAAAGGGAAGCCTGTATCCTTCTTAGTCACCATAAAATGAAGTTTTTGGGAGGTTTTTGAAATTTCCATGTTTGAAACCCAAAACCACTTATCTTCATGCTTGACTTCGTCATAAGACAGAGTTTAGGGGTTAGGGGGTAGATACATGATTTGTCTAGTTTGAATATGTCTAGACCTTGTTTACTAACTTTAATGCTTACTATATGACATATAAGAAGACTATGTGCGCTTTGGTTTTTCATTTTTCTATTTTTTTATTTTATGCCCATTTGAATCTTGGTCAAATCCTAGATTTGACCAAGATTTAAACAAGTTTAAAACATGAAAATGAAAGGTAAGCCTGGATCCTTCTTAGTCGCTCTAAAATGAAGCTTTTGGGATGTTTTTGAAATTTCCATGTTTGAAACCCAAAACCAATTCTCTTCATGCATGCTTGACTTCATAAGACAGAGTTTAGGGTTAGGGGGTTAGATACATGATTTGTCTAGTTTGAATATGTCTAGACTTTGTATATCAACTTGAATATATTATTGTACCATGTCTCCACACAGCCCAAAATGCACATATTTTCAAAAGTTTTCATGCATGAGTACTTGTAACTAGTAAAAATAGAAAGTAAAAATAGGAACCCCATGTATGAAGGATACTAAAAAGAACTCTTTCACATTTTATTGGTATAGATTATGAGTTTGCTTGGCTTCATACACAAGTGAGTACATGTCATGCAAAAATTAACACGAAATTTAGTTATCACTAGTTGAATGCCCGTGCGTTGCTACGGATCTCTATTTTTTTTTTTCTCTTGTCACACATCTAAAGATAATACAGCCCAAAATGTTATTTAGTATATATACTGAAATATATTTTTCGGTAGAGCTCGGGTGACCTCACTTATCAGATATTGTAGAAACAAACACCATACAGAAAAGTGTCACATTAGATTTACATGAAAATAATTGTAGATACAAGAAAGGTATTAATTGCTTCAAATTTTGTATACTGAGGCATATAACCTCCACTATAATTCTATGCATCTTGATCTCACTACATGTACATAAAAAATGCTTGTTTCGTTTAACAACAATAGTACCATGAGTGTTGTTCATCTTCTGTGCTATGTCACGGTGGCTGAAGATCGAGGATGAAAATGCTGATTGGTTTTCCCCAGCGCTCGCTCTTCTTGGCATGCATGCATTTCCTGGCGCATAGACAGATCCAACTCAAGCCATACATGAGGGAAAACGAAATTCAAATGGATGATTCAGAGTTGGTTGTTTTATCCATGATGCACCTACAAAACATGGCATAAAAGATCAGAAATTAACCCCATGAACCAGCGAGGAACAAGGGATGGAGCATTAAAAACAAAACTTGATTCACGAGTGAGCAAAGCCATGTGATTCGAATCTAGGTCTCCTTAGCTTCCCTCCACTGATTTGGCCATTAACCGGTGACCAAAAAGTCACATGTACCAACGCCAACCATTGTAAAATCACTACTTGTCAACTTAGAGCAAAGTAGCACAATCTTTCAGATACATACCATGTTAACTATGGTGTGCACTTACGTCGTGTCCTTTTCACCTAAGGACGGGAAACGGATGAAATAAGTGAACCATAAAGAAGAAGAATGCTCGCAACATCAATATCTAGAATAAAAACTGCCACTTTTACAAAAGCAGAACAACATAGTACTTCAAATAGAAAATAAGATAGGTATAGCACATAGCCACCACAATATAACCCGCGCAGACTGTATGTGCCTCCATGTGCAAAAGTAAATATTCAAAAAGAAAGGATGTACAAGACATAATCATCAAGCTGCACTACAGAAATGGCGCGCTACGCCGATAACCCCGAGCCCTCGACATAGCCTTAAAAGGCCGTCGGCGTAGCTTCTCGGGGAAGGTCCGTCTCGGCAGAGACACGTGTGCCCTCGATGTAGACGCGGCCCTCGGCGTAGTTCCATACGCCGACGGTGGCCGCCGGCATATGGACCCTCGGCACAGGCCACGCAGTCCCGTCCGTTAACTTCAAAAAATTTGAATTTTTTATTTCTTATTTATTTTTTGTTTTAGAATTTTTCTTAGTCTCTCACATGGATCATTTTAATTCTAACACTACACTTAATCTTAGGTCAATTTACCCTTCATAGTCAAACTTTCCACCGGGTCACCCATCCTCACACTACTTCTTAAACAGGTTCTGCTAATGGAAAGTATGAATGTGTGCACATAGTACTTATTCCTTCAACAGGTTCTATCCATCTTAATTAACTTGAGTTTATGCAAACTTGAAACAAACAGTTGTTGCATTGGTCAATTTCAGAACTATATTTAAGGTTTATTTGGTATAGTTGCAGATAATTTATTATAAACCATGAGGTGTAAACTCTTGCACATGAAAATTTTGAGCTTGTACTTAAAATAGTCCAGAACAGCCAATGAGTTAACTTTAGTGGACAGACCACAGAAGGATATGCTTTATTCCTTAGTAGATTTTATAGCCTCCGGCACCACGCTCTGGACGCGCCGTTGTGACCCCTCTTTCCACCCCCGACCCATCTCCCGGACGAATGTCCAAAATCGCTTCAATTGGGTGGCGTCGACGCGCTGTGCGGTGACCTCCTTGGAGGCGTCACCTGCGGAGATTCAGGGCTCGGGTGGGGAGTCGAAGGTGGGAGCTTTGGGCCTATTGGCCGCTGCCCCTAATCTATTGTTGTGCCCGGTGGCTTTCCTGCAGCTGTAGGCTTTCAAGGGCGGCGGTAGTGTGGCTGGTGTTGTGTGCTCTTCTTGTCATGGTGGCCGTGATCCAGGACGTCTTTAGTTATCGAGCCCAACACCTCTCCAGCTCTCGGGTGAGCTTCTCTCATGTCCGATGGTTCGACGCCCCCGAGCCATGGCTAGAGGACAGGGGCCCTCTTCGGCATGAGAGCAAGAAGGTGGTTTTGCCGCTCTTAGTCCCAAATTCTCCTTGTTCAAGACCTCCTCTCCGCTTCTGGCAGTGCTTTGTTGTGCCCCGCTGGTTGGTGTCCTTGGTTCCGATGAGCTGCAGTCTTCGTTTTTGCAAGTCGTAGTGTCTGTGCTCTAGCGTAGTGTTGTAAGCTCCTCAGAGTTTGCTCGTGTATCTTTCGGCCGCTGTGGTGTGGTGTGGTGTGGTGTTGTACGGTGGGTCTTGTGTAATCCTAGCCGGTTGAGAGCTTTGTTAATTCAAAGTCGGGATTTCGATTCAAAAATTATGTTTAAAAAACTTAAAGACCCTCAGGATTTAACAATTCTTCATGTGTCCCCATCTCAATAAGTTGGTTCTCCTTCATTACTGACATAATGAATCCACTGGCATAATGAATCCACCACGTGCATAGCTGCAAATGTTGGCTGTTCACAAACATAAGTTTGGGGACTGTGCAAATTCGTATATTTTCACGGATGTCATATCCTTTGTTGGTTGTCATTATTACCGCATCCTTCTTTTTTCTTCCCGTGGAGTTTTCATATCAACATGAACAAAAGTCGAAAAAATTCTGAGTAATCTACCACTGACTGAAGAAGAAAAAATAGTAGATATATGGTCTTTCTAGTGTCTTTTCAGATGCATAGGATATTTTGAAAGAAAAAACCCAGAGAAGAAAGAGATTCAGTGAGTTAATCACCAGAGACAGATATCCACGAGGTAATAGAACGTAGAACTTGTTGTTGTCGTAGCGGAGCCCGATCTCAACGTCGATCGCCGCATCCTCGGGCGTCCACCTGTAGGCCCCGGCGTGGAAGGTGCTGATGGTGTATTAGTCGTCCCGGTCGTCGTCGAGGCTAGTCTTGAGCACGTGCTCCACCATGGCCCCGGCGCGACGGATGTGTCGAGGCCCACGTCGTCGCCGGCTACCGGATCGGCGGACACCGGGTAGAAGTCCACGCACTCCCTCATCCCGGTGGAAGACACGACGTGCAGCAGCATGGGGAGCAGGTCGTACCGCACGAAGCGCGCCAGCCGGTCGTGCTTCTGGTCGTTGGACCCGATACTGACCTGCCAGGTTGCCACCCCCTGTCCGCCGGGTTGATCCACGCTGTCGTCGGGCTCCCCACGCCCAAATCCGGCGATATTTTCGTCCGGATTGGAGGAAGATTTGGCGTGGGGAGTTGTAGTTTCCCAGCCGCGAGCCCAGGATGGATGCAACGTAATACGACGAATTCAGACAAAATAGGCGAATTCGTTCAAACATAAGCGAAATTTAATGATATTTAACATATAGAGGCGAGTTCGTACATAAATAGGCCGAATTCGTACATATATTTGAATTCGGCGATTGGCAAACTAAACTTAAACTAAATAGCGGATGCCCCACGCCGGCGCGGCTTTTACAGCGCGCGGAAGACGATGCGATGAGGACGACGATCGGTGTCTCTCGCCGACAAGTTGGGGCCACCAGACACACGCGCGCGTCGTCGAGTCCCCGAGTG
Source organism: Lolium multiflorum (assembly GCA_030979885.1). NCBI lineage: Eukaryota > Viridiplantae > Streptophyta > Magnoliopsida > Poales > Poaceae > Lolium > Lolium multiflorum. The sequence continues at coordinate 155,449,289 of CM061753.1, forward strand.
GGATCGCCGGATCGGACGCGGGGGCGGACCTTTTCGCCGTCCGGATGTGACGGGGGCCTGTTCGGGGACGAGTGGAGATTGCGCATCGGCGAGGGTTCGACTCTGACTTGGCCCGATGGGTCCACGCGCCGGCTCGTCCAGGAGCTGCACCTGCACGCCGTCCTCTGTGGAGCCAATGGCATCACGAATCACGATCTTACCGTCGAGAAGCTGCGTCGCCGAGTCGGTCCACACGCCGTTGATCTCGTACCACCATGGCCAGCGGCATGTGGAGCAGTGGACGTGGTGGCCGTCGAGAAAGGGAACGAGGAAGATGGAGTTGCGATTTATTGGAGGTTCTCACCGACAGGAAGGAAGTTATTTTTGTTAATTACATATTTTATTGATAGCCTGATTAAGGCTAACTATGGAAGGGAGAGGTCAGCCGTAGGATTAGGAGAAAGAAATTGATTACATCCCTAATTTTTGTTTGTCTAGCGATTTATTTACAACTTACCTTTTATTTGTGGTGAAACCTGTGTGACATGAGATATAGATCAACGGTCTGGATTGTTTTAATGACGACCACCAAAGTGCGTTGAGTGTCAAACGACCAACTCCCATTTAATAGTAAAGATGACCCATTTTTGGCAGGCATTGTGCATATCGCCTTGAGGAACATCTTTGGGAGCTAGTGTATTAAACGTTTATTCACATATAATGGATTTTTTACTTTATTAGTGCACACAATGACAGAATCGGCCAAATGTGTATGATTTTTGTGAAGGTGCTAGAAAAACAAGATGCACTACGATGAAGCATGAAAGGAGGCAAGGGGAGGGATAGTGAAGAGGTGGGAGAGACCGAGAGATGAACCGCAAGGTAATTAAAAAATTGGGGCCAAAACGATTCCAACTTCCTAGGCATTGACCAACTTTGCCCCTCTTAACCCAACGTGGCAGTGAACCCGTATAAGCAACAACTTCCTCTTACTCCGCTTCTCCGAAATGGTAAGAGAACCTCTCCAGCTTAAGTGACCAATCGACATAGCTATGGCCTTCCGACTTGGCTCTGGTCGCCGCGCGCGTAGTCCTACCACCGACGAGGAAGCGGAGCATCAGCGCCGCCTTCGCTTCGTCCATCGCGCACCAAGGCATAACCCGCCCGCTCTGCACTGGCCGGTTGTTCAGCCCGCGGCGGCGGCGCTGGCCGTGGAGCCCCTCGCCAGCCGCTTCCCGTGCGGGCCGATGGATGCAGAGGCAGGGATCTCCCACGCAACCCCGCATGCGACGCCCGCTCGGCCCTGGCCGGCTTTTCCGCCCGCGCATGCCGCATGGTTTTCTTTGCCAGCAGGTGAGATCCCCTTCCCGGCCGGCGCGAACGATGCGGAGGCAGGGAGCTCCCGTGGCCAGCCGCCTAATCCGACCGCACTTCAGGCGGTGCCGGCCGTGGAGCCAGGCCGTTCTTTCGAAGCGCATCACGGCGACGCCCTTTGCAGGAGCAACACCGCCAAGGAGCTCGTATATAACGTGATGTTCCCGGCACTCTATAGATGCCGGGATGCTCTGCAAGCTTTCGTGCAGGCTAAGAATGCGGCGGCTGCAAATCCCAGGGACGCAGCATTGCAGCGGCGCGCCGATGAGGCTAAGGTGGCGCACGCTTTCCACCAGGCGTGCCTCGACAGGCTTAACATCCAGCACGGCTTCGTGCAACCGCCAAACGCCGCTCCAGCTAAGATCCAAAAATACTCCGGTGAGCATATCACTCCGGAGTAGAACAATCCAATTTCTAGTACTGTAGGAGTACTTTATTAGTGCACAAACCTGGCGAAATTAAAGGTGTGTTCTTTGTGTGTGATGTAAATCTAAAAATTTGAAGGTTCTAGCAAAAACATTTCTTCACAAATATTCGATGTGTTTGCTTGGCCTTATCTATATATCCGGTGAGCATATATGGATGCCAAATCCTTTACAAACTTATATTTTTTAAGAGATCGATGTGCATGCATCTATCTCGCCATGGTAAATTAATGAAACAAGTTGCATATTTGCCAGAATTCCAAACTTCGTGAGCAGTATAGAGATCGAGACCTTAATTAATTATTATGGGTAGGATGCATGCATGCATGGCCATTTTCTAGGGTTTTAAAGGATACTAGAGCTTTTCTAGGTTAATTTGCAACTATATGTATATTTGTTTTCTAGTTCTGGGCTGATCATTAAACTCAACATTGAGTTGTAGATTATGTGAAATTAGTACATGCCATAAAATATAGTAATTTTTTATGTACCCTACGAGGCAGTACGTGTGGTGTACCCTTAATTATTAATTGGTAGACATGTACCGTTGGCATGTTTGAAGAAAATTTGAATTTGGAAGAAGTTTTTTAAGTAAAATTAACGCAAGCACAAAATCATGTGTGATGGTGAAATTTCTAGAACAAATTAATACAAACCTAGTAATATGAGTTTGTTTGGCTTTCTGCCCACAAGTGAGTATTGTGCGCATGTACTTTGATGCAAAATCCCGCCATACAAAACTTTTTAGTTATCATATGACCTCAAGTTTGGAAGAGATCGTATTTTAAGCAACTTCACAAACAAGAGATTCTAACAATTATATGCATCCATGAAAGAATGATTTCCCTTTTTTATTACTGTACAAAAATTGTTGGAGATATGCCCAAGAGGCAATAATAAAAGTGGTTATTATATATCTTTATGTTTATGATAAAAGTTTATATACCATGCTATAATTGTATTAACTGAAACATTGATACATGTGTGATATGTAAACAAACAAAGAGTCCCTAGTAAGCCTCTTAACTAGCTTGTTGATTAATAGATGATTAGTTTCATAATCATGAACATTGGATGTTATTAATAACAAGGTTATATCATTGTATGAATGATGTAATGGACACACCCAATTAAGCGTAGCATAAGATCACGTCATTAAGTTATTTGCTATAAGCTTTCAATACATAGTTACCTAGTCCTTATGACCATGAGATCATGTAAATCACTTATACCGGAAAGGTACTTTGATTACATCAAACGCCACTGCGTAAATGGGTGGTTATAAAGGTGGGATTAAGTATCCGGAAAGTATGAGTTGAGGCATATGGATCAATAGTGGGATTTGTCCATCCCGATGACGGATAGATATACTCTGGGCCCTCTCGGTGGAATGTCGTCTAATGTCTTGCAAGCATATGAATAAGTTCATAAGAGACCACATACCACGGTACGAGTAAAGAGTACTTGTCAGGAGACGAGGTTGAACAAGGTATAGTGTGATACCGATGATCAAACCTCGGACAAGTAAAATATCGCGTGACAAAGGGAATTGGTATCGTATGTGAATGGTTCATTCGATCACTAAAGTCATCGTTGAATATGTGGGAGCCATTATGGATCTCCAGATCCCGCTATTGGTTATTGGTCGGAGTGAGTACTCAACCATGTCCGCATAGTTCGCGAACCGTAGGGTGACACACTTAAAGTTGGATGTTGAAATGGTAGAACTTGAATATGGAATGGAGTTCGAATATTTGTTCGGAGTCCCGGATGTGATCCCGGACATCACGAGGAGTTCCGGAATGGTCCGGAGAATAAGATTCATATATAGGATGTCATTTTATGTGAATAAAATGATGCGGAAGGTTCTATGGAAGGTTCTAGAAGGTTCTAGAAAAGTCCGGAAGAAACCACCAAGGAAGGTGGAGTCCACATGGGACTCCACCTCCATGGCCGGCCAACCCTAGTGGGGGAGGAGTCCCAAGTGGACTCCCCCTTAGGGGGCCGGCCACCCCCCCTATGGAAGGTGGAATTCCCACCTCTAGTGGGAATCCTAGCTTGGGAAGGTTTCCCACCATATGGAAGGTTTTGGGTTCGGGTCTTATTCGAAGACTTGTAGTCCAACACTTGGGGCTTCCACCTATATATAGAGGGCCAAGGGGAGGGGGCCGGCCACACCAAAGCCATAGCTTGGCCGCACCCCTATAGTGGCCGGCCACCCCCTCTCCCCAAACCCTAGCGCCCCGCTCCTCCACCATATCCCGCACGCTTAGCGAAGCTCCGCCGGATTTCTCCACCGCCACCGACACCACGCCGTCGTGATGTCGGATTCAAGAGGAGCTACTACTTCCGCTGCCCGCTGGAACGGGGAGGTGGACGTCGTCTTCATCAACAACCGAACGTGTGACCGAGTACGGAGGTGCTGCCCGTTCGTGGCGCCGGAACCGATCGTGATCAAGATCTTCTACGCGCTTTTGCAAGCGGCAAGTGAACGTCTACCGCAGCAACAAGAGCCTCCTCTTGTAGGCTTTGGAATCTCTTCAAGGGTGAGTCTCGACAATCCCCTCGTTGCTACCGTCTTCTAGATTGCATCTTGGCTTGGATTGCGTGTTCGCCGTAGGAAAATTTTTGTTTTCTATGCTACGTTATCCTACAGTGGTATCAGAGCCGTGTCTATGCATAGATGGTTGCACGAGTAGAACACAATGGTTTGTGGGCGTTGATGCTCTTGTTATCTTTAGTTGAGTACTTTGCATCTTTGTGGCATAGTGGGATGAAGCGGCTCGGGCTAACTTTACATGACCGCGTTCATGAGATTTGCTCCACGCTTGACATGCAACTTGTATTGCATAAGTGGCTTTGCGGGTGTCTGTCTCTCCTACTATAGTGAAGATTCAATTTACTCTTCTATTGACAACACTAGTATCACCGTTGTGGTTCATGTTCGTAGGTAGATTGGATCTTGCTCGAAAACCCTAAACCACGTAAAATATGCAAACCAAATTAGAGAACGTCTAACTTGTTTTTGCAGGGTTTGGTGATGTGATATGGCCATAATGTGATGATGAATATGTATGAGATGATCATTATTGTATTGTGGCAACCGGCAGGAGCCTTATGGTTGTCTTTAAATTTCATGTTGAGTAGTATTTCAAAGTAGTTGTAATAGTTGCTACATGGAGGACGATCATGAAGACGGCGCCATTGACCTTGGTGCTTCGCCGACGATGATGGAGATCATGCCCGTTGATGATGGAGATCATGTCCGTGCTTTGGAGATGAAGATCAAAGGCGCAAAGACAAAAGGGCCATATCATATCACATATGAACTGCATGTGATGTTAATCCTTTTATGCATCTTATTTTGCTTAGATCGCGACGGTAGCATTATAAGATGATCCCTCTCACTAAAATCTCAAGATAATAAAGTGTTCATCCTTAGTAGCACCGTTATCAAGTCTTATCGTTTCGAAGCATCTCGTGATGATCGGGTGTGATAGATTCGATAAGTACATATAACGGGTGCAAGACAGTTTTGCACATGCGGATACTAAGGTGGCCTTGACGAGCCTAGCATGTAAAGACATGGTCTCGGAACACGTGATACCGAAAGGTAGAGCATGAATCATATGATTGATATGATGAACACTTTGAGTGTTCGCCATTGAAATTACATCTTGTCTCGTGATGATCGGGCATAGGTGTGATGGATTTGGTTCGTGTGATCACTAAGACAATGCGAGGGATATTGTTTTGAGTGGGAGTTCACCTAGATTTTTAATTATGTAGAATTAAAATTTGAACTCAATTTGTCATAAACTTAGTCTAAACTATTGCAAATATGTTGTAGATATGGCGTCCTCAATCAATTTTAACCAGTTCCTAGAGAAAGAAAAGCTTAAGAGCAACGGTAGCAACTTCACCGACTGGTTCCGTCATGTGAGGATTTTCCTCAATGGCGGAAATCTGCAATATGTGCTTGATGCACCGCTAGGTGACCCTCCTGCAGAAACTGAAACCGATGAAGTAAAGAATGTTTACGCGACTCGGAAAACTCGGTACTCTCAAGTTCAGTGTGCCATCTTATGCAGTCTGGAATCCGATCTTCAAAAACGTTTTGAGCACCACGATCCTCATGAGTTGATAAAAGAGTTGAAGACTATTTTTGAGACTCATGCGGCCGTGGAATGCTATGAAGCATCGAAACACTTTTTCAGCTGTATGATGGAAGAAGGCAGCTCCATTAGTGAGCACATGCTCGTTATGACCGGGCATGCGAAGAAACTCAGTGACTTGGGAATAGTGATTCCTAACAGACTGGGGATTAATCGTGTCCTTCAATCACTGCCACCAAGTTACAAGAACTTTGTGATGAACTACAATATGCAGAACATGAACAAGGAGTTTCCTGAACTCTTTGGCATGCTAAAAGCTGCTGAGATTGAGATCAAGAAAGAGCACCAAGTGTTGATGGTCAACAAGACCACCAGCTTCAAGAAACAGGGCAAGTCTAAAGGCAAGAACAAGAAGAGTGGCAAGAAAGCTGCCACGCCTCCTGTGAAACCTAAGTCTGGCCCTAAGCCTGATGCTGAGTGTTATTACTGCAAGGAGAAGGGACACTGGAAGCGTAATTGCTCCAAGTATTTGGCGGATCTGAAGAGCGGCCTTGTCAAGAAGAAGAAAGAAGGTATATCTGATATACATGTTATAGATGTTTATCTCACTAGTTCTCGTTCTAGTACCTGGGTATTTGATACTGGTTCGGTTGCTCATATTTGTAACTCGAAACAGGAACTAAAGAATAAACGACAACTGCTGAAAGATGAAGTGACGATGCGCGTTGGAAACGGATCCAAGGTCAATGTGATCGCAGTCGGGACACTTCCTCTACATCTACCTTCGGGATTAGTTTTAAGCCTAAATAATTGTTATTATGTACCCGCGTTGAGCATGAACATTATATCTGGATCTTGTTTAATGCAAGACGGTTATTCATTCAAGTCTGAGAATAATGGTTGTTCTATTTTTATGAATAATATCTTTTATGGTCGAGCACCACAAAAGAATGGCTTATTTCTATTAGATCTCGATAGTAGTAATACGCATATACATAACATTGATGCTAAGCGAATTAAATTGAATGATAATTCTACTTATATGTGGCACTGTCGTCTTGGTCATATTGGAGTGAAACGCATGAAGAAACTCCATACTGATGGATTACTTGAATCACTTGACTTTGAGTCACTTGATAGATGCGAAGCATGTCTGATGGGAAAAATGACTAAGACTCCATTCTCGGGTATGATGGAGCGAGCTACTGACTTATTGGAAATCATACACACAGATGTATGTGGACCAATGAGTGTAGCATCGCGCGGTGGTTATCGTTATGTTCTAACCTTCACAGATGATTTGAGTAGATATGGGTATATCTATTTAATGAAACATAAATCCGAAACTTTCGAGAAGTTTAAGGAATTCCAAAGTGAAGTAGAAAATCAACGTAACAAGAAGATTAAATTTCTACGATCTGATCGCGGAGGTGAATATCTGAGTTATGAGTTTGGCATGCATTTAAAGAAATGCGGAATACTTTCACAATTGACACCGCCGGGAACACCACAACGAAACGGTGTGTCCGAACGTCGTAATCGAACTCTCTTAGATATGGTTCGTTCTATGATGTCTCTTACTGATTTACCTTTATCATTTTGGAGTTATGCATTAGAGACAGCCGCATTCACTTTAAATAGAGCACCATCAAAATCCGTTGAAACGACACCGTATGAATTATGGTTTAATAAGAAACCTAAGCTGTCGTTCCTAAAAGTTTGGGGTTGCGAAGCCTATGTAAAAAAGTTACAACCGGACAAGCTAGAACCCAAAGCGGAGAAATGCGTCTTCATAGGATACCCTAAGGAAACTATAGGGTACACTTTCTATCACAGATCCGAAGGCAAGATCTTTGTTGCTAAGAACGGAACCTTTCTTGAGAAAGAATTTCTCACTAAAGAAGTGACTGGAAGAAAAGTAGAACTCGATGAGATTGAAGAATCTCTACTCGTTGATCAGAGTAGCGCACCGGAAAATGTTCCTGTACCACCTACACCGGCAACAGAGGAAGCTAATGATAATGATCATGAAACTTCAAATGAGACAGCTACTGAACCTCGCAGATCGACAAGGGATCGTGCCACTCCAGATTGGTATGATCCTTGTCTAAATGTCATGATTGTGGATAACAATGATGAAGACCCTGCGACGTATGAAGAAGCGATGATGAGCCCAGATTCCAACAAATGGCAAGAAGCCATGAAATCCGAAATGGGATCCATGTATGATAACAAAGTATGGACTTTGGTAGAATTACCTGATAGCCGCAAGGCTGTCGAGAATAAATGGATCTTCAAGAGAAAAACAGATGCCGATGGTAATATTACTGTCTATAAAGCTCGACTTGTCGCAAAGGGTTTCCGACAAATTCAAGGTGTTGACTACGATGAGACTTTCTCACCTGTAGCGAAGCTAAAATCTGTGAGGATTTTGTTAGCAATAGCTGCATTTTTCGATTATGAGATTTGGCAGATGGATGTCAAAACGGCGTTCCTTAATGGAGACATTGAGGAAGAGTTGTATATGGTACAACCCAAAGGTTTTGTCGATCCTAAAAATGCTGACAAAGTATGCAAACTTCAGCGTTCAATCTATGGACTGAAGCAAGCATCAAGAAGTTGGAACCGACGCTTTGATAAGGTGATCAAAGACTTCGGGTTTATACAGTGTCATGGAGAGGCCTGTATTTACAAGAAAGTGAGTGGGAGCTCTGTAGCATTCCTGATATTATATGTAGATGACATATTATTGATTGGGAATGATATAGAACTATTAAGCAGTGTAAAGGGTTATTTGAATAATAGTTTTTCAATGAAAGACCTTGGTGAAGCATCATACATATTAGGCATCAAGATTTATAGAGATAGATCAAGACGTCTAATAGGGCTATCACAGAGTACATACCTGGACAAGATTCTAAAGAAGTTTAGAATGGACGAAAGTAAGAAAGGATTCTTACCTATGTTACCAGGCAAGGTCTTGAGTAAGACTCAAGGACCGGCTACGGCAGAAGAAAGAGAAAGGATGAGTCAGATCCCCTATGCCTCGGCAGTAGGCTCTATCATGTATGCCATGCTATGTACAAGACCGGATATAGCACATGCTGTTAGTTTGACTAGCAGATATCAAAGTGATCCAGGAATAGAACACTGGACAGCGGTCAAGAATATCCTGAAGTACTTGAAAAGAACTAAGGATATGTTTCTTTGTTATGGAGGTGACCAAGAGCTCGTTGTAACAAGTTACACCGATGCAAGTTGGAACACTGATCCTGATGACTCTAAGTCACAATCTGGGTACGTGTTTATATTGAATGGTGCTGCAGTAAGCTGGGCAAGCTCGAAGCAGTGCACGGTGGCGAAATCCTCAACAGAATCGGAGTACATAGCGGCTTCAGAGGCTTCATCAGAAGCGGTATGGATGAAGAGGTTCATTGTAGAGCTCGGTGTGGTTCCTAGTGCATTGGACCCACTAGTCATCTACTGTGACAACATGGGTGCCATTGCCAATGCACAAGAACCAAGGTCACACAAGAGGCTGAAGCATATCAAGCTGCGTTACCACTCGATTCGCGAGTACATCGAAGATGGAGAAGTAAAGATTTGCAAAGTACACACTGATCTGAATGTAGCAGATCCGTTGACTAAAGCTCTCCCTAGGGCAAAGCATGACCAACACCAGAATGCCATGGGTGTTAGGTACCTTACAATGTAATCTAGATTATTGACTCTAGTGCAAGTGGGAGACTGTTGGAGATATGCCCAAGAGGCAATAATAAAAGTGGTTATTATATATCTTTATGTTTATGATAAAAGTTTATATACCATGCTATAATTGTATTAACTGAAACATTGATACATGTGTGATATGTAAACAAACAAAGAGTCCCTAGTAAGCCTCTTAACTAGCTTGTTGATTAATAGATGATTAGTTTCATAATCATGAACATTGGATGTTATTAATAACAAGGTTATATCATTGTATGAATGATGTAATGGACACACCCAATTAAGCGTAGCATAAGATCACGTCATTAAGTTATTTGCTATAAGCTTTCAATACATAGTTACCTAGTCCTTATGACCATGAGATCATGTAAATCACTTATACCGGAAAGGTACTTTGATTACATCAAACGCCACTGCGTAAATGGGTGGTTATAAAGGTGGGATTAAGTATCCGGAAAGTATGAGTTGAGGCATATGGATCAATAGTGGGATTTGTCCATCCCGATGACGGATAGATATACTCTGGGCCCTCTCGGTGGAATGTCGTCTAATGTCTTGCAAGTATATGAATAAGTTCATAAGAGACCACATACCACGGTACGAGTAAAGAGTACTTGTCAGGAGACGAGGTTGAACAAGGTATAGTGTGATACCGATGATCAAACCTCGGACAAGTAAAATATCGCGTGACAAAGGGAATTGGTATCGTATGTGAATGGTTCATTCGATCACTAAAGTCATCGTTGAATATGTGGGAGCCATTATGGATCTCCAGATCCCGCTATTGGTTATTGGTCGGAGTGAGTACTCAACCATGTCCGCATAGTTCGCGAACCGTAGGGTGACACACTTAAAGTTGGATGTTGAAATGGTAGAACTTGAATATGGAATGGAGTTCGAATATTTGTTCGGAGTCCCGGATGAGATCCCGGACATCACGAGGAGTTCCGGAATGGTCCGGAGAATAAGATTCATATATAGGATGTCATTTTATGTGAATAAAATGATGCGGAAGGTTCTATGGAAGGTTCTAGAAGGTTCTAGAAAAGTCCGGAAGAAACCACCAAGGAAGGTGGAGTCCACATGGGACTCCACCTCCATGGCCGGCCAACCCTAGTGGGGGAGGAGTCCCAAGTGGACTCCCCCTTAGGGGGCCGGCCACCCCCCCTATGGAAGGTGGAATTCCCACCTCTAGTGGGAATCCTAGCTTGGGAAGGTTTCCCACCATATGGAAGGTTTTGGGTTCGGGTCTTATTCGAAGACTTGTAGTCCAACACTTGGGGCTTCCACCTATATATAGAGGGCCAAGGGGAGGGGGCCGGCCACACCAAAGCCATAGCTTGGCCGCACCCCTATAGTGGCCGGCCACCCCCTCTCCCCAAACCCTAGCGCCCCGCTCCTCCACCATATCCCGCACGCTTAGCGAAGCTCCGCCGGATTTCTCCACCGCCACCGACACCACGCCGTCGTGCTGTCGGATTCAAGAGGAGCTACTACTTCCGCTGCCCGCTGGAACGGGGAGGTGGACGTCGTCTTCATCAACAACCGAACGTGTGACCGAGTACGGAGGTGCTGCCCGTTCGTGGCGCCGGAACCGATCGTGATCAAGATCTTCTACGCGCTTTTGCAAGCGGCAAGTGAACGTCTACCGCAGCAACAAGAGCCTCCTCTTGTAGGCTTTGGAATCTCTTCAAGGGTGAGTCTCGACAATCCCCTCGTTGCTACCGTCTTCTAGATTGCATCTTGGCTTGGATTGCGTGCGCCGTAGGAAAATTTCCCTTTTTTATTACTGTACAAAAATGGCTAGATGTGTGTTATTTGTGAAGGAGGGCTACCAAATTTTAACAGTTGCACATTATTGTCATAATTCCACCTTTTGGAAGCAGTAGGGTAGACATGCTTTCCGCTTGGTAGGATGTGTTAGTGCCATCAATTTTGTAGATATAGGTTCAAGGATTTGTTCATCTTAATCTGCAACTATATATGGATTTTTAAGCTTTTGCCTAGTAATTAAACTCATAATTGAAATAATGTAGGTTATTTAACTACATACATGCCATAAATTCTGACAGGAAATACTTGGACGTGCCTTGCGAGGGTGGTAACAAACAAGAACACAATGACCAAACTTCAAATGCCAATCCACCCACCAAGCTATACGATTGGCATGTACAATCGATCGACTCCTTCTAATCAAATTTGAATACAATAGAAGAAGTTTAAAAAAAATTCAAAATGAGATCAACTTGTGCATTGAGTCATCCTTTGTTATTTATTTGCTTGTAAAAATAGAAACATAGGCATATGAATGTATTCGAAACACTTCACTTTTCAACGGGGAAGGGACCCGAAGGTCCCAGAAAAACAAAAAAGATTACAATAGTAGTACTCCTTTGAGAAGGCAGTAGAAGAAGGATCCTCGAAGAGCCAAATGCTTTTATTATCCACAGCTGTTCGGCTCTTTTCCTTCTCGTGTAAGCTATCGCGCAATGATTATACTAATGGTCGGATGGTAGTACAACCATTTTCGCAAACTTCTGCGCCCTTCGTCATGTCAGCATCGTATCCCAGTGTGCAAGCAGTCTGCTCGAATGAAATACTCCTAAGTACGTACGGTATTCCCTCCAAAGACACACCACACGGTATTCCCTCCAAAGACGCACCGTCGCCCCGATCTGCTCGAATGAAATACTCCAAAATACTTCTGCGCCCTTCGTCATGTCAGCATCGTATCCCAGTGTGCAAGCAGTCTCCTATGAAATGGAGACGACATTTTGTTGAAAAGTGTCGGTGCATGCTATATACCACACTAGTATGAGAGTTTTTACAGCATTATTCCGATTTCCACAGAATGCATTAAATTTGGACGCGATGCCACACTGACAAGAGTGGTTTAAACAAGGCCATTATTTTTATTATGTTATATTACTACAATACTCCAAGGTAGCACTAGTAGCCTTCGGTTGTACTCTGCCGGTCGCGCTGCCTCATTCGACCAGACTTTATTCTTCTTCTCATATATATATATACAAAATACTGTCTGCCGAGGTTCGATGACCGCACCGTCGCCCCTCTCCGCGCCGCCGTCTTGGGCCGCGCCACCATTCTCCCCGCCGAGTTCTCCCCCGTCCCCGACGCACCACCGTCAAGCACCACCGGACCGATCTTCGCAGGTATGTACATCTCCAACCTCCGGCGAGTACAGAGGTTCATCGGTCATTGTGTTCGATATAACCTTAATTTGGGGATTGCAATGTGAGTAACTTACTGGGTTTTCTAGGAAATGAAAACGGCGTCGCTCGATGCCTACACTGCGTCGGCGGATACATGGAAAGCGGAGACGGATGCTCTGCATGCATCGGCGGAGACATGTAAAGCGGATGCGGATGCGGAGGCAAAGGCGAAGGCGGTGGCTAGGACGGGCCCGGGCGCTGTGGCGCTGGCAAATGCTCGTATCGAAGCTGCATTTTGTTGGAAAGTCTTGGCGCGTGCTTCGAGAGTTTTGGCGGCGCAGCCGGGAGAACCGTCGGAGGCTTCGAAGCTGGCTGCTTTGAACGCGTCGAGAGCTTGGATGGTGACTTCATCTAAGGCGGCGCTTGTTGCATATGATCATGACTCGTCAACCCCTTTGTAAGTTCTACCTTCCCCAACTGCAATGAGGTTAGATCTGGTGGATTGGGTTTTTTGCCCAAACCAGACGTGATGATGCATTGAGATGTTTTTGTATTTTTGATGATGCATTCTGCTTCTTTTGTAATTTGGGTGATTCATTATGCTTTTTAGGTAGTAATTTTTCTGATGCACTCACCTCTTCAGGAATTTTTCATGGTTTTTTTTGTTTTTGTTTTTCTGTCAACCTAGCTAATGCTCTCTGCTGTTTAGCCAAAAGTTGGATGATGCATTGTACTGTTTACATATATTTTACTCTGATGATGCATTTTGCTCTTTTAGCCTTTTAGGTAATTTTTCTGATTCCTTGAACAGTGTGGGAAATTTCGATGAAGAATTTTGCTGTCAACTTAGATGATGTATTGTGTTGTTTACATTTTATTACCTATATCAAAGCTAACCCCATCTGATGTTACCACAGCGTTTTGGGTCCTGTAGAGGTCTCTTTTTCCTCCAATCGTGTTGACACGTTAGCAATTATTACTGTATATGCGAGATTGCCTTCCGTTGGTGCGTCCTATTTTTGTGGTGTTTTTTTTTTTTGCAAATTAAGGGCTTCATTGATTATGCAACAGGATTACAATTGCATTGTCCTGTTTACATTATTTTGATTTTGCTGATGCATTGTGTTGTTCACATTATTTTGATTTTGCTGATGCATTGTCCTGTTTACATTATTTTGATTTTGCTGATGCATTGTGCTGTTTACACTATTTTGATTTTGCTGATGCACCGTGCAGTTTAGGAAACTTTGATGATGAATTAGATGATGCATTTTGCTGCTTAGTCAAATTAGATGTTGCATTTTGTTTTAAAAAATAGATGATGCAGTGTGCTGTTTACATAATTTTGACGATGCATCGTGCGATTTGCATAATCCTACCAGCTTCAGTCGAAGGACACCCACAACAATCAACGATCTGCCTGGAGATGTAGTCTCTCAGATTCTTGTCAGGCTTCCTCCCCATCCAACCTGCTTACTAGCTGCATCAGGCACCAAGAAAGCATGGAGGCAATGTATGGGAAGCAATTATTTCAGAAAGCTAACTGTGTCACACAACGGAGGAAACCCGTTGCTAGGGTTTTTCACCAACAACTCCGAGGACAATCGATTCATCACAGAGCATGATCTTCACCCGGCCATCTTGAAGATGCTGGCAATCCCGTCTCAAGTGAACGGTCCCAAAATCTATGTCCTGGGATGCCGCGATGGTATGGTGCTACTCCATTCTAATGTATCCAGTGGGTATATATCAGTCTGGGATCCAATTAGGCAAGTTCTCACAGCGATACCAGAACCACCATTGTGGCGCAATCACACAATTGAAAGCAGCGGCTCAATTCTCTGTTCGAGAAACAACTCTGAACCGTTTACACATTGTGGCAAGTTCTCGGTTGTTTGGATAACAACTAAACGTTACGATGCACAGGCTCATATCTACTCACCAGATTCAAAAGAATGGGAGTTTCTAGCTCGATCAACTCCGATGCTGTCAGAGATTGACCGTAGACCGGCAACTCTCATAGGGGGTATTTTGTACTGGCCAACGAAGTCTAGATATATCATTGAGCTTGACCATGCAAAGAAGGCTCTGAAATATATTCAGTGCCCTCATGAGACGCATGATATATTCATGCTTAACATTCACATCTTCAAGGGACATAATGGAGATGTTGCCCTTGCTGTTATAAGAGACTTCACCCTACAAACATGGGCCAGTACAAGATCATCAACAGGCGATCACGAGTCATGGACATGTCATATAAATTTTGAATTGGATACTTTTTTTGGCCTTGACACATCATTTCCATACAATTGGAAACATGCAGTAAGGTTACTCTGCGTATTTGAGGACAAAAATGAGCTGGTTGTACGGGCAAAGGAGGGAGTATTCCAATTAGATATGAGCAACTGGCAGTGGAGAAAGTACAATTCTGCTAGACGTTGGTGCACTTTACATCCCTACTCAGTTAGACCGGGTTAGTCATTCATATGTAACCTTTGCATTCATTTACATATGACTTTTGCTGATCAATTTGTTCATTTCCTGACAGTAACCGACCTGATCCAGAGTGCAACATCAAGGACACGAAAAAGAACGCGCTGTCAGGAACCCATCTAATTCAAAGTTCAACATCCATAAGAGAAAAGGAAGTCGCATATGAAGGAGCAAGGCTTGTTTGGGCAAGAAGTGATAGCCCAGCTTTTGTTTGGTCTGATGTCTTTTAGTTTTCGTTCTGGTGGAAATGTCGCTGCACCATTTGTTTGTACTGCAGCTCCATAGTGCTAGCTGCTAGTACGTTGGCGCTGTCCTACGTCTGCTTGTTTTGGGGGCATAAATATGCCACGAAACCTTTGTTTTATGTGATCAAACGGTCATCTCTGCATGTATATGTTCGGGTTCTGATGAAACCTTTTTTGTGATCTGTACATATATTTGAGTCAGTCTGTGTTTTGTTTTATGATGGGCAGGAGTATTTGTTTTACTACACCATTGTTTATCCGAATTGTATTACTCACTCTATTCAAAAAGTTAGCGGCTCACCTTTTTCCTTCAAGATACGGATGTATCTACACACTAAAAACATATATAGATGAAACCATCTTCAGACAAAGTTTAGTCACTTATGTATGGACGGGGGTAGTATTATTTATGTTGTGCTCCCAAACAAGCAGACATCGGACAGCGCCTGTTTAAAGTTCATATGTGTAATCTTATTCCCTTTGGAAGTTAAGCATTAAACTCTACTAGTACAACCGTGGTGGTCTTGTGATGTAGTACTCTTTTGATGCATTTGTGATGTAGTAGTACAGTACTTTTTTTTGAACTGGTATAGTACTATCTAAGAAGAGTACTCCCTCCGATTCACATTCATTTTACACCAAGAAATATGGATCGGAGCGAGGGAGTAAATTAAACATGGCATCTCGTGCATGAAGCTTGACAGATCGATCAGGTTGGCTAGAATGGCAATACAATGCTCCTCATTAGGCAAATGCATGCCATGTACGATAGTATACATCCAGTAAAGAAGTCTATACTGACATAAAAAAGACTACATTGGGGATGAGAGTCAATTGGGGAATCTACAATACATAAAATCTTGCTCGTAGCTGATTTTGGCTAAGAGGGTTTTACTCACATTACACGTGCCACTTTCCTTGTCTGCAAAACAAGTTCCAATAAAGGAAGAGGAAAGAAGAGGACATTGTGGGCGAGATTGAACACCTTTTTATGTGTTAAGCTGAGGCCTTGTTTAGCTGAGGATTTCGACTTAGGCCTAACAGCTCAGCACACCCAGAAATAAATTTCCTTGCGCGCACCACTGTCAGCAAAAATAACAAAATTAGCACGCAAGATTAAGAACAAAGTGAATTTAAGTAACTTGGTTAGCTTTTCAAGCAATATATTCAGAGAAAGAGCACACATGTTCGGCTAGAAATAATCGTAAG
This sequence comes from Lolium multiflorum, assembly GCA_030979885.1. Classification (NCBI taxonomy): domain Eukaryota; kingdom Viridiplantae; phylum Streptophyta; class Magnoliopsida; order Poales; family Poaceae; genus Lolium; species Lolium multiflorum. The sequence goes on from CM061753.1 coordinate 155,466,034, forward strand.
AGAAGAACAATAAATCTAAGGCATCCCACTTCATATGCAGAAGGGACGCGACAACGCATGGATTCATACCTTGAGTCGACTCTGGCTCGTAGAAGGGCGGTCGCGCCTCGAGGATGCCGGCGACGTCTCCACCTCGATCTCACATGTGACTGCTTCTCGGTGGGCGGTGCGCCACGCCATGTAGAAGATCTATCAAAAGAGGAGAGCCCGATGACGCTACCGACGCCTCAACCTTGATAGCACCGGCTTGTTGCTCCGCACCGAGATGCGCCACGTGCAAGATTTAGCGGATGCGCCAATTTTAGAGATATGTCATGATCGTTGTAACAAATTTCAACATGATGATGATTTGATCCTGCACTCGGCCTTGAACATAAGTACTAGTACAGTCTCACAATTTTTTTTATCATTATACTTTGCGAGATTTAGCGGATGCGCCAAATTCAATAGATCATGATCATGGTAACACAATTTTCAATGTAATGATGATTTGATGTTGCACTAGACCTTGAACATAAGTACTAGTACGGTCTCACAATTTTGTATCATTATACTTTGCAAGTTTTAGCGGATGCGCCCATTTTCAGAGGATCATGGTAACAAATTTTCAACGTGATGATGATTTGATGTTGCACTCGACCTTGAACAGAAGTACTACTACTGTCTTACAATTTCTTTATCATTATACTTTGCAAGATTTAGCAGATGCGCCAAATTCAGAGATAGATCATGATCATGGTAACAAATTTTCAACGTGATGATGATTTGATGTTGCACTCGAACTTGAACAGAAGTACTAGTACAGTCTCACAATTTTTTTATCATTATACTTTGCGAGATTTAGCGGATGCGCCAAATTCAGAGATAGATCGTGATCATGGTAACACACTTTTCAATGTAATGATGATTTGATGTTGCACTCGACCTTGAACATAAGTACTAGTACGGTCTCACAATTTTGTATCATTATACTTTGCAAGTTTTAGCGGATGCGCCCATTTTCAGAGGTAGATCATGATCATGGTAACAAATTTTCAACGTGATGATGATTTGATGTTGCACTCGAACTTGAACAGAAGTACTAGTATGGTCTCACAATTTTTATTATCATTATACTTTGAAAGATATAGCGGATGCGCCAATTTCAGAGATAGATCATGATCATGGTAACAAATTTTCAACGTGATGATGATTTGATGTTGCACTCGGCCTAGAATAGAAGTACTAGTACGGTCTCACAATTTTTTTATCATTATACTTTGCAAGATATAGCGGATACGCTAATTTCAGAGATAGATCATGACCATGGTAGTGACCAATATTCAAGGTGATGATGATTTGATTTTGCACTCGGCCTTGAACAGAGGTACTAGTACGGTCTCACAATTTTTTATCATTATACTTGGACCTTAGCCAAATTCAAAATCTCATAGCGGCAAAACTTCCCGCCCACAAAATACAAAAAATTCACACGCTTTCAAATTCCCATTCTACCCTTGTGGAGATGACAGCAAAGTCGGTTGGTGGGGGGTCTGCCCGTCATTTTTTGGATCACCACCTCCCTAGCCCCGGAAACCCTCCAAAAAAAAATTCATTTCCCTCAGTCTCTCATCTGAGACCACCCACCGGAACTTCTCAAGTCCCTCTCTCTACCACCTCCACGACCACCGCACCGGAACATCCCCGCCGGACTTCCCTGGCCTACCCGAGGCCTCGCGATCCTCGTCATCCGGCTGCCTGCCGGAGCCGCTTCATCGACGCCGTCATCAACCGGACCGGATCATCTCCGCCGAACCTCGAAACCATATGCTCATCCAGCAGTCTACCGCAGTCGCTTCAGCTGCGGTATCGTCCACCGCATCGGATCTTGCTCACCGACACCGCTGTGCATGAACCGGATCTGCTTCACCGGCGCCTTGCATGATCTAAACTCTTCTACTGTCGCTTTTCTATTGCTTGCCTGCAAGTTCTTGTTTAATCTGCGGGAACCTGTTTGTGCTAACGACGCGCCCTTACGTCTTTGCAGATGAGATGAGTAACCATGAAGTTTAATGGCCGTCTCTCCAACCCCAAGTAGCACATGTAGTGTACTTCATCACCGGATCTATCAACCCCAGGAAGATCTGCTGTGACTCCCACAGAGTGCTTCTCCTAATGTAAGTCCCTTGTTTTAGCGCCATGTTCTTGGTTCAGATGCTTGTTTGTCTGAAGCTCTTTTAGTTCATTCCTAGCTATGACCGTAACACCTTGCTATTTTCTACTTCATTGCTAACTTTAAGCGATTGAACATTTTGGTTTGCATTCCCTGCTCTGTAGATGTAGCCATCATAACTTCTATCTTGCTCAGTCGTTGTTACAAAAATTATAAGTATTATAGTAACATCCTGCTATTATTTAGTTCATGGCCAATTTTAAGTAATTGCACATGTTGGTTCGCATTCCCTGCTCTATAGCTTTTGGCATCGTAACTTCTATATTTGGTTTACATTCCATGCTCTGTAGATCTAGCCATCATAACTTTATCTTGCTCAGTCGTTGTTACAAAAATTATGGCCTGCTACTATGTTGTTTGTGCCAATTTTTTACTCCATGAACATGTTGGCTTGCATTCCCTGTACTACAGGTGATGCCATTGTTTTGTATCTAGTTCATTGTAAGCTAACAAAGTAAGGACTTAGTTTGGCATGCTATCACTCTACTATCTAGCCTGTAGTACAAATAAACTTGTCATACTACTAGATAATAATTTTGCGTGCCATCTTGTTCTTCAAAAGCTGCATTATTGACTTGTTTCTCTGACTTGGCATGACGCTCACATATGGAAAGCTGAACATATTGGTTTGCATTCCCTCTTATACAAGTTCACAGGTGATCCCACTATATTCTGTATCTGGTCCATCCTAAGCTCCAGCATTAACTATCCTCTATGTGTTGCTCATTACAAGTTTATATCCCGAAACATCTTGATTTGCATCTCCTTCACTATAAGTTCAGGAGTATTATTTAGTTCACGACCAAAATGAAGTAATTGCACTTGGCACATGTTGGTTCACATTCCCTCCTCTTTAGCTTTTGCCATCGTAACTTCTATTTTTGGTTTACATTCCCTGCTCTGTAGATGTAGCCATCATACCTTCATCTTGCTCAGTCGTTGTTACAAAATTTATAGCCTGCTACTATGTTGTTCATGCCAATTTTGTACTCCCTGAACATGTTGGTTTGCATGGGACTCGACAGTAGTAAGTCTGCTGTTTCATTCTAACATGCTCTGTTATATTGGCTGTTGGTATGCGGCATGCACTCTTTGTTTGCTTATTGTGCGCATTACAATGATCTTGTTATAACGACGAAATGATGAGTTCCAAATTCTTTGCCAAACAATATTGTAGTGTCTTTGCCTTTCCATTGTTGCTGTCTTAACTTGTAATGTCTTTGTTTCAGATATAGGTGCTGCATGGACAACTTAAAAGATTGCCGGATCGCTTCATTGTATTGCTAGGTTTAATTACCATTCAATTTCTCTGGGTTCTGTAATATTTTTTCAATGCCTTGCAGCTGATGTAATATTTAGTTAGTTTTTATAGTTCTTTCGCGCATTTTTTCTTTGGTGCTTGTGGTAAGTGAGGCTATCCGACAGAAATCAATGCTGCGTAAATATTCTCAGTATCTAAATCACGAATTCCCATCCCTTAAACGGCCCAATTAAGCGAAATCACATATGTGCCTGCCCGCAAAATCCTAAAGCGCATATTATGCCGGCATATAACAGCAACTAAACGGGCTGGCCCACTTACTTCTTGGGCCAGCCCATTTGATTTACGGTGGACCCCACACTCTAATTGGGCTGGCCCACTTGCTTTAAGGTGACCCCCCCACTCTGGGCCGGCCCACTAATTAGTTGGGCCAGCCCATTTGCTTTGTGGTGGACCCCACATACTAAATGGGGCCCTTTAAGAGGAAAGTGGGACCCACTGTTTTTGGCCGCCCACTGTCTTGTTGGGCCGGCCCACTTGCTATATGGTGGACCCCACATACTAATTGGGCCGGCCCTTTAACGGGAAAGTGGGGCCCACTGTGCTTTTGGCCGGCCCGCCTATCTTGTCGGGCTAGCCCACTTGCTATATGGTGGACCCCACATAGCAAATGGGCCGCCATTAAGGAATGTGGGACCCACCTCTTTTGGCCGACCCACTATCTTGGTGGGCGGCCCACTGCTATATGATGGACCCCACATACTAAATGGGCGGCCCTTTAACTGGAAAGTGGGACCCACCTGTGTTTTTGGCCGGCGCACTATCTTGTTGGGTCGGCCCACTTGCTATATGGTGGACCCCACATACTAAATGGGCCGACCCTTTAAGTGGAAAGTGGGACCCACCTATGTTTTTGGCCCGGCCCACTAGCTTGTTGGCGGCCACTTGCTATATTGCGGACCCACACACTAAATGTGCGGCCCTTTAACGGGAAAGTGGGACCCACTGTGTTTTTGGCCGGCCCACTTGCTTCTTGGCCGGCCCGGTTGTAAGGTGGACCCCACATGTTAAATGGGCGGCCATTTAAGTTTTGACCAGTCAACCTTAGAGGTTTGGCCGGCCACGTAACTAATGGACCAGCCCAGCTATATAGTTGACCGGTCAAACTATGTCATCTGGCCCGGCCCGCTTAAGACGTGGCAGGCCTCGTGTGGGCCTACCATCTACCACGGGGTTTCAGCCGGTTGCCGTTGCGCCGGTTAACGCGTACGCACGTGTCGGTTGCATGACGTCGGCGATCAACGGGCTCCCGAAAACACATGCGCAACGGTCCGATTTTCCGTGGCGGAAGGGCGCCCAACGGCCGAAAAAAACGTCGTAGGACTTTGCCTGACGCAGTTTCGACAACAGAACCCATATCGTCGGGTTAGGCCCATAGGCGACGAAAAATACCCCTTAGTGGATGATTTTGGGACATTGTCTATCAAAACTTTTCTTGTAGTGTTGGTGCACCTCACCATGGTCTACCCCATATTATTCATGTAGATTCCAAGGGTAGAAGTGTGGGGCATGCAATGGTGCACCCATGTGCCAAGTGTGGCCACACCCTGGCATCCCCACCCACCTGGTTTGCCCCAAAAGTGCATGTTTAGGCCTAAAACCCTATATTTGGGGTGTCTAGGTGCTACTCACCATGGTCTACCCCATATTATTCATTTAGATTCCAAAGGTAGGAGTGTGGGGCATGCAATGGTGCCCCCATGTGCCAAGTGTGGCCTCACCCTGGCATCCCCACCCACCTGGTTTGCCCCAAAAGTGCATGTTTAGGCCTAAAACCCTATATTTGGGGTGTCTGGGTGCAACTCACCATGGTCTACCCCATATTATTCATGTAGATTCCAAGGGTAGCAGTGTGGGGCATGCAATGGTGCACCCATGTGCCAAGTGTGGCCTCACCCTGGCATCCCCACCCACCTGGTTTGCCCCAAAAGTGCATGTTTAGGCCTAAAACCCTATATTTGTGGTGTCTGGGTGCAACTCACCATGGTCTACCCCATATTATTCATGTAGATTCCAAGGGTAGCAGTGTGGGGCATGAAATGGTGCACCCATGTGCCAAATGTGGCCTCACCCTGGCATCCCCACCCACCTGGTTTGCCCCAAAAGTGCATGTTTAGGCCTAAAACCCTATATTTGGGGTGTCTGGGTGCAACTCACCATGGTCTACCCCATATTATTCATGTAGATTCCAAGGGTAGAAGTGTGGGGCATGCAATGGTGCACCCATGTGCCAAGTGTGGCCTCACCCTGGCATCCCCACCCACTTGGTTTGCCCCAAAAGTGCATGATTTGGCCTAAAACCCTATATTTGGGGTGTCTTGGTGCAACTCACCATGGTCTACCCCATATTATTCATGTAGATTCCAAGGGTAGAAGTGTGGGGCATGCAATGGTGCACCCATGTGCCAAGTGTGGCCTCACCCTGGCATCCCCACCCACCTGGTTTGCCCCAAAAGTGCATGTTTATCTGAGAAGTAAATCTGAGGAAACAAATCTGAAAACACCCATATATGTCTGCACCATAAAAAAATCACACGTCCAGGAGGGTAAAGCAAAAATGGTAAACATTACAGTACACACCAAGAGATTTCTATTTATTTTCTACACCGTAACTGTTGTTAGTAAGGCGGGCCTGTTAGTAATATGTTTGAGTATGTTTAATTTATCCCTAATGTTGAACTGTCATCAGAAGTACAAGTCTTATTATTAGGGTTATTAAAGTTCAGATGATGATGCGCCCGTCTTCCTCCTCGAGTCGCACGCGCAGTCGCCTTTCTCTTCGACTCCAGCGCCGAATTACGCCGCCTCGCAGACTCCCTATAGATCATGGTGGCCGTGGTAGGGATCCTCTCACCCTTCACTCGCCCACTTCCTCTTCCCCTTTCTCCCATTCTTTTCTTCTTGAGGACCCCATGCTGATGGAGGGTGTGGCAGTTCGGTTCCAAAGGGCGGCGGCGCTCATGGTGGTGGGGGCGGCGTTGGTGGCGCTAGCCGCCGTGTTCCTAGTCTCCCCTGCCGTCCGAGCGATGGAGGAAGGTTGTGGTTCCGGTGTTCTGGCATGGGCAGCGGCCAGCCATGACCGGCATTGGCGGAACCCTACAGGGTGCGGGCATCCCAACCCTAGACGACGTGGAACAATACATCTTGCGGGACAATGACTTGGTGGAACACACAATGAACATGGAGGTATGTGCTAGCGTCAATTTGCATATGGCAGCCTCTGGTCATCTCTACAATTTGCATATGTTCAAGAACATGTATGTAAGTTAGTTGTAATTTTTGTATGCAGTGGCTTAATGATTTGGAGAGTACTTTCGTGGAGTGGATGGACAAACTAGATAACGAACTTTCAGATAATATTGGTGCGGAGATTGCCAATGCTGCGGAGATGGATGATGCTGCGGACATGGGCGGTGCTGCGGAGTTGGACGGAGTTGCAGAGTTGGATGGAGTTGAATTTCTCACAGCCAGTGATGACAATGGTGTGTACCGTTTCCGTGAGGATTAGACAAAATATTTAGACATTGCGGTATGATGAGATTGTAATCCAAAACTGATCATTATCATGTCATTTCAGTGTTCATGCATTGCTTTGATGTTTCATGCCATCACAAATTGAACATTGTCTTGTCCGTTACATGGACTTACTACTCCATCATGATAAACTCTCTAGCAGCATTTACCATAGAGGGATCAACATGAAGCACTTGAGGTAGTACTCCCTCCTTCCCAAAGAACAGGTATATATTTTCCAATATTCCGTTTAAAAGCCCATTTTGATCTTAATAATTAATCTAGCATTTTGATCATTTTGCATTAATACCACAATCGTTCCTTATTTTCTAAACAAGTGTGGCTTAATATGTGATGGCTTGGATGCAGTAAGCGAAGGGAAAAAGGAGTCGTTGCCCATTAAATCAGAGAGGGATTTAAGGAGGAGAGATTAGTTAGGGGCAATATTGGAAAATAAAAATGGAGCATTTAAATGAGTACTTGCACAGAACAGTAAACATGACCGAACGAACCCAAATTTGGGGAGCGGTTGCACCAAACAGTAAACATCAAAGAGACACACAAAATAAAGTTAAAAACAAGCAACTAGAACGAACCCTAATCTACTGGCCGTCGGTTGGGCCAAATGACGAAACATCAGAGAAACACCCAATTTGCCAGGCCGTCGGTTGGGGCGCTCGATTGGCCTGACTCGTCTTCGTCCTTCCCGTTTGACGCCTGCCTCAGTGCCCGCCTCTCCGCCCTAGCTTCGCGCATCTGCCGGTGGAGCATGGCCGCTGGCGTTGGTGGAGCTTGCCGGCGACGCTGCCCCCTCAGAGACGCAAGCCTCGCTTGCTCGTCCTCCGGCATCATGTAGGGGAGGCAGTGCATGTTGCCCGGGGTGGGGAAGATGGCGTGGAAGTTGGTGAAGATGTTGTAGTTGGTGAATGCGATGAACTCGCACCCGCACCAAAACACCTGCCCGAGCAGATGGTGAGCGTCGAACCTGTTGGCGAAAGTTACGAAGAGGCCGATGACGTGGTTGGGGTTGCCGTCGTAGTACTTCTCAAGCTCGAACATGCGTGGCGAGCCCGGAGGGAGGTGGCGGTAGCCGGAAGAGAGGAAGAATGAAGCTAGCTCCATTGGGCCCCTCCTCCTCGATATGGCCCACACGCGCAGCTGGTTCTCGCAGACGACTCCGGCCGGGTACTGTCTCTCCGGCATGGTTGCGGGGCGGCGGAACGTAGGGCCGTTGAACTGCATTGTGGCGATCCCCTTGAGATGTGGCGTGTCTTGGATTTGGAGACGGTGAGATGGGAAGGGAGATGGCTTGGATGAGTGTGAGACAGAGTGAGCACAATGGTGGCGTTAAATAGGCGTGGATGGGTGAGGTGCGGGGGCTTGTGAGCTGCTTTCGTGTTAACCACTAACTGCACATTGAAACGCAGGACGGCATCCGAAGCGGCGCACGGTTTTAAGTGTGTCAATTAATTCGGCGCGTGGATATAGAACTGCGCGTGTGAACCCAAACCTTTTTCAGCGTGACGGAAAAATCGGACCGACCGACACGCCCGCGTGGAGCTGTTACCACTGCCATGCGACACATCTGCACGCCTCGTTTCAGCGTTTCAGCGTTTCTGGAGCAGCGCATGCATGGCAGGCCTAGACGGGCTCGTTCGACGATGGCTAGACAGGCCTACACGCGCCTACACGCTGAGAAGAAAGAAACAGAGAGACCCTCCTCCTTTATCCGGGCTTGGGACCGGCTACCGAGAATATGGTAGGCGGAGTTACCCCCCAAAACCCAAATCAAAAAAAAATCAGAAATATAGTCTGCATAATAGATATTGCGACATATATAATCAAACAAGCGGCCAGGGTAGCAAAATGAAATAAACACACATTGGATACACACAAATTGTAGATTCCAAGGGTAGCAGTGTGGGGCATGCAATGGTGCACCCATGTGCCAAGTGTGGCCTCACACTGGCATCCCCACCCACCTGATTTGCCCCAAAAGTGCATGTTTAGGCCTAAAACCCTATATTTGGGGTGTCTGGGTGCAACTCACCATGGTCTACCCCATTTTATTCATGTATATTACAAGGGTAGGAGTGTGGGGCATGCAATGGTGCACCCATGTGCCAAGTGTGGCCTCACCCTGGCATCCCCACCCACTTGGTTTGCCCCAAAAGTGCATGTTTAGGCCTAAAACCCTATATTTGGGGTGTCTGGGTGCAACTCACCATGGTCTACCCCATATTATTCATGTAGATTCCAAGGGTTGGAGTGTGGGGCATGCAATGGTGCACCCATGTGCCAAGTGTGGCCTCACCCTGGCATCCCCACCCACCTGATTTGCCCCAAAAGTGCATGTTTAGGCCTAAAACCCTATATTTGGGGTGTCTGGGTGCAACTCACCATGGTCTACCCCATATTATTCATGTAGATTCCAAGGGTAGCAGTGTGGGGCATGCAATGGTGCACCCATGTGCCAAGTGTGGCCTCACATCCCCACCCACCTGGTTTGCCCCAAAAGTGCATGATTTGGCCTAAAACCCTATATTTGGGGTGTCTGGGTGCAACTCACCATGGTCTACCCCATATTATTCATGTAGATTCCAAGGGTAGGAGTGTGGGGCATGCAATGGTGCACCCATGTGCCAAGTGTGGCCTCACAGGCATCCCCACCCACTTGGTTTGCCCCAAAAGTGCATGTTTTGGCCTAAAACCCTATATTTGGGGTGTCTTGGTGCAACTCACCATGGTCTACCCCATATTATTCATGTAGATTCCAAGGGTAGAAGTGTGGGGCATGCAATGGTGCACCCATGTGCCAAGTGTGGCCATACCCTGGCATCCCCATCCACTTGGTTTGCCCCAAAAGTGCATGTGTTGGCCTAAAACCCTATATTTGGGGTGTCTGGGTGCAACTCACCATGGTCTACCCCATATTATTCATGTAGGTGACAAGGTTAGGAGTGTGGGGCATGGAATGGTGCACCCATGTTCCAAGTGTGGCCTCACCCTGGCATCCCCACCCACTTGGTTTGCCCAAAAGTGCATGTTTTGGCCTAAAACCCTATATTTGGGGTGTCTGGGTGCAACTCACCATGGTCTACCCCAGATTATTCATGTAAGTGACAAGGGTAGGAGTGTGGGGCATGCAATGGTGCACCCATGTGCCATGTGTGGCCTCACACTGGCATCCCCACCCACTTGGTTTGCCCCAAAAGTGCATGTTTTGGCCTAAAACCCTATATTTGGGGTGTCTGGGTGCAACTCACCATGGTCTACCCCATATAATTCATGTAGATTCCAAGGGTAGGAGTGTGAGGCATGCAATGGTGCACCCATGTGCCAAGTGTGGCCTCACCCACTACTAGGAAAAAGCCTATAGGTGGAGGAAATATGTGCCGGCGCACCACCTGCACGTGCGCCGGTGGAAAGTGTTGCCGGCGCATCACTTTTCCGCCGCGCCGGCGATGGACCTATACTGCCGGCGCACAAAAAAAATTAGTGCGCCGGGGATAAAATTCGAAGAGATCTGGCCGGAACTCCAAATTTTGGGTACCTTACCCCCGGCGCACCTCTATGGTGGTGCGCCGGTGGTAAATTTTACCACCGGCGCACCACCATAGAGGTGCGCCGGGGGTAAGTTGCCTAGATTTTCTCTCCACCACCCCCAGGGAATCGCCTTTTCAGTTTTTGAAAAAATAATAGAAAATGATAGAAAATTCAAAAAATAAAATCCTTTGAAATGCCCATGTAATATGTGATCTAGTTTTAGTGAAAACTTGAAAATTTGAATTTCGATGTATTATGCAAAATGGCGTCATGTTTCGGTAAAACGGGATTTCTGGTTGCATACGACCTCCGATGAAAAACTTTTTTATATCAAAATCGATCTACTCGAAATTTCCTATTCGAATTCAACGGCCTACGGCCGTTTGGAGAAAAAATGGATTCGTCAAATTCAAAACAGAAACAGGACTTTTTTCAGATTTAAGATTTGGGAGAAAAAAAGAAAAAAATACCCCCGGCGCACCACCCTACTTGGTGCGCCGGCAGTAACCTATGGTATATATATACTCCACACCTGCCTGTGCTCCTCACTTTCACATTTTCCTTCTCTTTTCCTCCTCCTCCTCCTCCTCATCTACTACATCGAGCTACTGCGGCGAGCTACTCCGGCGACCTTTACTGCACCGACGGCCACGATGGCCACCGACGGCCACAACGTCCTCCGGCCTCCTCCAACACCTCCGGCCTCCTCCACCACCTCCGGCCTCCTCCACCACGTCCGGCCTCCGCCACCACGTCCAGCCTCCTCCACCACCTCCGGCCTCCTCCACCAACTCCGGCCACCTCCATCAACTCCGGGCTCCCCCACCTACTCCGGGCTCCTCCACCTCCGGCCTACTCCTCCTCCTCCTACACCGACGCGATGACCTCGGGAGCTTCCGCCATCATCCTGCACCTCCTGTACCTCCTACACCGGCGCAGAGACGACAACCACTGATTAGCTAGATCTAGATCTAGATCTAGATCTAGATTTGATTTTTTTGTTTTCTTGTATAACCTACCGCCGGCGAACAAGACAGGTGCGCCGGGGATAACGCGAGTTACCACCGGGCAATAAGCGATTATCACCGGCCTGTTCCCACCGGCGGGCTCTAAGTGCGCCGGCAATAGGCCTTTTTGGTGCGCCGGCAATAGGCCTTTTCCTTGTAGTGACCCTGGCATCCCCACCCACCTGGTTTGCCCCAAAAGTGCATGTTTTGGCCTAAAACCCTATATTTGGGGTGTCTGGGTGCAACTCACCATGGTCTACCCCATATTATTCATGTAGATTCCAAGGGTAGCAGTGTGGGGCATGCAATGGTGCACCCATGTGCCAAGTGTGGCCTCACCTGGCATCCCCACCCACCTGATTTGCCCCAAAAGTGCATGTTTAGGCCTAAAACCCTATATTTGGGGTGTCTGGGTGCAACTCACCATGGTCTACCCCATATTATTCATGTAGATTCCAAGGGTAGCAGTGTGGGGCATGCAATGGTGCACCCATGTGCCAAGTGTGGCCTCACCCTGGCATCCCCACCCACCTGGTTTGCCCCAAAAGTGCATGATTTGGCCTAAAACCCTATATTTGGGGTGTCTGTGTGCAACTCACCATGGTCTACCCCATATTATTCATGTAGATTCCAAGGGTAGAAGTGTGGGGCATGCAATGGTGCACCCATGTGCCAAGTGTGGCCTCACCCTGGCATCCCCACCTGATTTGCCCCAAAAGTGCATGTTTAGGCCTAAAACCCTATATTTGGGGTGTCTGTGTGCAACTCACCATGGTCTACCCCATATTATTCATGTAGATTCCAAGGGTTGGAGTGTGGGGCATGCAATGGTTCACCCATGTGCCAAGTGTGGCCTCACACTGGCATCCCCACCCACCTGATTTGCCCCAAAAGTGCATGTTTAGGCCTAAAACCCAATATTTGGGGTGTCTGGGTGCAACTCACCATGGTCTACCCCATATAATTCATGTAGATTCCAAGGGTAGCAGTGTGGGGCATGCAATGGTGCACCCATGTGCCAAGTGTGGCCTCACCCTGGCATCCCCACCCACCTGGTTTGCCCCAAAAGTGCATGATTTGGCCTAAAACCCTATATTTGGGGTGTCTGGGTGCAACTCACCATGGTCTACCCCATATTATTCATGTAGATTCCAAGGGTAGGAGTGTGGGGCATGCAATGGTGCACCCATGTGCCAAGTGTGGCCTCACCCTGGCATCCCCCCACCTGATTTGCCCCAAAAGTGCATGTTTAGGCCTAAAACCCTATATTTGGGGTGTCTGGGTGCAACTCACCATGGTCTACCCCATATTATTCATGTATATTACAAGGGTAGCAGTGTGGGGCATGCAATGGTGCACCCATGTGCCAAGTGTGGCCTCACCCTGGCATCCCCACCCACCTGGTTTGCCCCAAAAGTGCATGATTTGGCCTAAAACCCTATATTTGGGGTGTCTGTGTGCAACTCACCATGGTCTACCCCATATTGGTTGGAGTGTGGGGCATGCAATGGTTCACCCATGTTCCAAGTGTGGCCTCACACTGGCATCCCCACCCACCTGATTTGCCCCAAAAGTGCATGTTTAGGCCTAAAACCCTATATTTGGGGTGTCTGGGTGCAACTCACCATGGTCTACCCATATTATTCATGTAGATTCCAAGGGTTGGAGTGTGGGGCATGAAATGGTGCACCCATGTGCCAAGTGTGGCCTCACCCTGGCATCCCCACCCACCTGGTTTGCCCCAAAAGTGCATGTTTAGGCCTAAAACCCTATATTTGGGGTGTCTGGGTGCAACTCACCATGGTCTACCCCATATAATTCATGTAGATTCCAAGGGTAGCAGTGTGGGGCATGCAATGGTGCACCCATGTGCCAAGTGTGGCCTCACCCTGGCATCCCCACCCACTTGGTTTGCCCCAAAAGTGCATGATTTGGCCTAAAACCCTATATTTGGGGTGTCTTGGTGCAACTCACCATGGTCTACCCCATATTATTCATGTAGATTCCAAGGGTAGAAGTGTGGGGCATGCAATGGTGCACCCATTTGCCAAGTGTGGCCATACCCTGGCATCCCCACCCACCTGGTTTGCCCCAAAAGTGCATGTTTAGGCCTAAAACCCTATATTTGGGGTGTCTGGGTGCAACTCACCATGGTCTACCCCATATTATTAATGTAGATTCCAAAGGTTGGAGTGTGGGTCATGCAATGGTGCACCCATGTGCCAAGTGTGGCCTCACACTGGCATCCCCACCCACCTGGTTTTCCCCAAAAGTGCATGTTTAGGCCTAAAACCCTATATTTGGGGTGTCTGGGTGCAACTCACCATGGTCTACCCCATATTATTCATGTAGATTCCAAGGGTAGCAGTGTGGGGCATGCAATGGTTCACCCATGTGCCAAGTGTGGCCTCACCCTGGCATCCCCACCCACCTGGTTTGCCCCAAAAGTGCATGTTTTGGCCTAAAACCCTATATTTGGGGTGTGTGGGTGCAACTCACCATGGTCTACCCCATATTATTCATGTAGATTCCAAGGTTTGGAGTGTGGGGAATGCAATGGTGCACCCATGTGCCAAGTGTGGCTACACCCTGGCATCCCCACCCACCTGGTTTGCCCCAAAAGTGCATGTTTAGGCCTAAAACCCTATATTTGGGGTGTCTGGGTGCAACTCACCATGGTCTACCCCATATTATTCATGTATATTACAAGGGTAGCAGTGTGGGGCATGCAATGGTGCACCCATGTGCCAAGTGTGGCCTCACCCTGGCATCCCCACCCACCTGGTTTGCCCCAAAAGTGCATGTTTAGTCCTAAAACCCTATATTTGGGGTGTGTGGGTGCAACTCACCATGGTATACCCCAGATTATTCATGTAGATGACAAGGGTAGAAGTGTGGGGCATGCGATGGTGCACCCAAAAAGTGCATGTTTTAGGCCTAAAACCCTATATTTTCCCTCTTAAATATAAGAAAAGAAAAAATATTAAACAAAGCCTACCTTACCTGGACGATGATCCGGCCCACGAATTGATTTTCCGGCACGAAACGATCAAGCCCACCGACCCAACCTATTAGTTAACAACTTTAATTGTGTAGGGCGTAATTTGCGGCAGCACGTACTACCCATCACGGGTAACCCACACCCCCACGAACTATATCATCGTCGTCTCTTCACACCGTTTCATCTCAGCGACGTCTGGGCGGCCGGCCAAGCAACATCTTTCACGTGTTCATCTGAGAGTAGTAGTGTTGATCATCGACGGCACCCCTTTGCCATGGATCAGGTATGTCAAGACTTTCACCTGTCGTAATATTATTTGACTTGTCCTCGAGATAGATCGCAAATAAGGTATGGGAGGCCGCCATGGGAATCGACCAGATTCAGTAGATCCAAAATCTCATTGGCTAGAGCGCTTCATACTTATTAGTTTATACTTAACAGATTCTAGTTCTCCGAAAACCCCTTTCGGGTAGATCATAAACAGAAGTATAATGTTCTTAGGCCGCCATGTTCTTATTGTGTAATCTACCGCGTACAATAAACTTGGTTAGATCATCCAGGGCAGATTAACGTTTGTGTAAATAATCGATTGTCCCCTTCTTATTTTATCGCAATGATTTGCACTAATCGCCACGAGTTAGGTCTCTATATCCGGGACGCTTGAGTATTCCACACAAGAACTCATCTGTTGTATGTGTTATACACTTTGCTAGGTGGCACAACGTGTTAGCCCACGGCGTTGCGGTGCTGCTGTGAGGAAGAACAAAAAGCATATCGTAAGAGGTATACAAATTTACGACACTCTTGTTTTCCAGGGAAATTGTAATATTATGGTTTATGTATATAATTTTGTATGCAGGTCCTAACTGTGAGGAGGGTGAGGATTTTGAAGGTTTCATCAGGTATGCCAATCGCGTAAGAATGGATGATGCACAATTTGCTACATTGAAACAGTTAGTTGACAAGCACATGCCAAGAAAGCCACCGTATGTCTGCACGATCAAAAAATCAAACGTCGTGAAGAATAAAGCAAAAATGGTAAGCGCTGGATTACACACCAAATTTTTCACAATTTCCTAACATAGCTGATTGAATTATCTAATTGATTGTAATCTTATATGCAGTACTTCTCGAGGGGTGTTGGCCCGATCACGAATGACCCAAGAATCAAAGGGGGAAAGAGAGGGAGAGGCGGAAGAACACGAAGAACGCGAAGAACACAACGCACACCAACCCGATACAATCGATACTTACCCTCGTGGCTCGATGGACCACGCCAATAGAATCACCACGGGAGAGACTCGAGGTAGAATCCCGGAGTGAGAGATCGGTGTTGAGGATGGAGGTAGGTGAGGGAGAGAGAGTGGGCTACACTAGAATCTCACTCACATAGATCCAATCATACAACATGGGGTGCCTTGATACAAAGGGGATGAAACCCTAGGGAGACAAAGCTCAAAGTCATGTTTAAGCCTAAATCTTGTCTAACCAGCTATGGGGGCGAGCTGGGGTCTTATATAGGCATACAAGGCGACACGGGTCGAAAAGGTACAAGTGGTTGGGTCAAACCCGACGAATCCGGTCACAGGGCCGGTTGGACCGGGTCAGGGACCGGGCCGTCCGGTTTCCAACCGGATTCTGGGCCGGACGTAACCGGACCTTCGGGAGCCCCGGGATGGCGTCCGGATGGCACCGGTCGTCGTTCCGGTCGAAATCCGGACGGGCCGGTCAGGAGGCCGGTCAGACCGGGCCTGGCACCGGGCGGTCCGGTCAGGAGCCCGGTCAGACCGGACCTGTGACCGGCTGGTCTTCCTCTTCCCGCTTCTTCTTCCTCTTCCTTCCTCCTTCTTCTTCCTTCTTCCATGCTCCATGGGGGTTCCTTCTCTCTTGGTCCTTGTCGACGTTGGCACCTATAGACATCATGATGATAGGCATGAGGTAGCATGCCATTCAAGTTGGTGTTGAGATCGACCATAGAGAGGAAGGAGTTCACCTTGACGTATATGGCGGGGTTTTGTGTTGTTGGTCCACTTGGGGGACTCCTTGGCCATGGTGTATCTAATTGATTGTAATCTTATATGCAGTACTTCTCGAGGGGCTTCACACTAAACCACATTGCTAGGCATACACAGCTACCAGCAGAAATAGAAGTTTATTCAATGAATGTTAAAATTGCAACAGTTAAGATAGTGATGAGCAAGTCACAGGTCAATGGAAAAGGAAAAGGAGGTGCCATGATAACAACAAACTGGATGGAGGTTGTGAAGAAGACTAATATGAGAGTTAAAAACGTGTTTGTGTTCTGGTTCCGTGGTAGCCGCGGTGGTGGTCTCAAGCTTCTGGTTGATATTCTTTGAAATCAACAAATGCATTACATTATTTTTACAATTAGCTTATTTGTCCAAGTTGTAAGTCATGCTTAGACATTTTGATGTTTGTTGCAAACTTTATTTGACGTTTATGTCGTACTGTTTTCAAATTATTCATGAATATCAGTAGTGGTTCAAATTTTAAGTTTGATGAAATTATATTCAATTCTACTCTAACCACGAAAAAACGCCGTGAAATAACCTTGCTCTCCGTCCCTCGCCTCTCATTCCGACTATCAAACGCCGTCGCTAAGAGAATCTGTTTGAGCTACTTTGATTACTTTGCGCATAAGGTGTGAAAATTAATTTCTATTTGCAGTAGTAGTACGACATGAGTAGTACTAATTAAGGTAACAACATGAATTAGCGTGAAATGCAAAAATGTGTACCTTGATTGTACTAAATTAAGGGGACAACATTTACCTAAAAAAAAATTAAGGGGACAACATTAATAATCGATCCCCGTAATTGACTACGCCTCCAAACTATCAAATCCCAACCTTCCCCACTAATTACGGTAACGACATTATTTAGGGAAACAAACTTTGTCACGTTGATATCGACCCTCCCACGAATTAAGGTAACAAGATTATGATCGCCTTTGATACGTCTCCAACATATCGATAATTTCTTATGTTCCATGCTAAATTATTGATGATATCTACATGTTTTATGCATATACGTATTTACGCATTTGGAACTTACCTATTAACAAGATGCCGAAGAGCCGTTCTTGTTTCTGCTGTTTTTGGTTTCAGAAATCCTAGTAACGAAATATTCTCGGAATTGGACGAAATCAACGCCCGGGTCCTATTTTTGCACGAAGCTTCGAAGACCGAAGAGGAGACGAAGTGGGGCCACGAGGTGGGGACACACCAAGGCGGCGCGGCCCAAGCCCTGGCCGCGCCGCCCTAGTGTGTGGGCCCCCGTGGCGCTTTGACCTACCCTTCCGCCTACTTAAAGCCTCCGTCGTGAAACCCCCCGAGAGCCACGATACGGAAAACCTTGCGAGACGCCGCCGCCGCCAATCCCATCTCGGGGGATTCAGGAGATCTCCTCCGGCACCCTGCCGGAGAGGGGATTCATCTCCCGGAGGACTCTTCATCGCCATGATCGCCTCCAGAGTGATGAGTGAGTAGTTCACCCCTGGACTATGGGTCCATAGCAGTAGCTAGATGGTTGTCTTCTCCTAATTGTGCTTCATTGTTGGATCTTTTGAGCTGCCTAACATGATCAAGATCATCTATCTGTAATACTATATGTTGTGTTTGTCGGGATCCGATGGATAGATAATACTATGTTATGGTGATTATCAATCTATTACTTATGTGTTGTTTATGATCTTGCATGCTCTCCGTTATTAGTAGAGGCTCTGGCCAAGTTTTTACTCTTAACTCCAAGAGGGAGTATTTATGCTCGATAGTGGGTTTATGCCTTCATTGATACCTGGGACAGTGACAGAAAGTTCTAAGGTTGTGATGTGTGTTGCCACTAGGGATAAAACATTGATTCTATGTCTAAGGATGTAGTTGTCGATTACATTACGCACCATACTTAATGCAATTGTCTGTTGCTTTGCAACTTAATACTGAAAGGGGTTCGGATGATAACCTGAAGGTGGACTTTTTAGGCATAGATGCAGTTGGATGGCGGTCTATGTACTTTGTCGTAATGCCCAATTAAATCTCACTATATTTATCATATCATGTATATGCATTGTTATGCCCTTTTCTATTTGTCAATTGCCCGACTGTAATTTGTTCACCCAACATGCTTTTATCTTATGGGAGAGACACCTCTAGTGAACTGTGGACCCCGGTCCTATTCTTTACATCGCATACAATCTACTGCAATACTTGAATCTACTGCAATACTTGTTTTACTGTTTTCTTGCAAACAATCATCTTCCACACAATACGGTTAATCCTTTGTTACAGCAAGCCTGTGAGATTGACAACCTCACTGTTTCGTTGGGGCAAAGTACTTTGGTTGTGTTGTGCAGGTTCCACGTTGGCGCCGGAATCCCTGTTGTTGCGCCGCATCCCATTTCGCCACCATCAACCTTCAACGTGCTTCTTGGCTCCTGGTTCGATTAAACCTTGGTTTCTTTCTGAGGGAAAACTTGCCACTGTGCGCATCATACCTTCCTCTTGGGGTTCCCAACGGACGTGTACATCTACGCGCATCAAGCACTTTTTCTGGCGCCGTTGCCGGGGAGATCAAGACACGCTGCAAGGGGAGTCTCCACTTCCCAATCTCTTTACTTTGTTTTTGTCTTGCTTTATTTTATACTTTGTTTGCTGCACCTAAACAAAACACAAAAAAATTAGTTGCTAGTTTTACTTTATTTACTGTCTTGCTCTCTATATCAAAAACACAAAAAAATTAGTTATTCGTCTTTACTTAGTTTGCCTAGTTTACTTTTTGCTTATTGCATCATGTTTCCTTTTAATTTTACCACAAAAGACATACCGGTAGGACGTGGGTCTATAGTTGGGAGAAATAATATAGAAGAATTTTTCAATCATGTTAGTATTACTGAAGATTTTGAAGATAGACACTTGGTAGAACTTGCACCTACCTATGAAATTGCTGCTGCTGCTTTAGTTCGTATGTTGGAAACTAAATTTGTTAATCTTAATCCTATAATCCAACACATGTTTCTTACACTCGGTGATATGGAAGAAGGGGAAAAGAAAGATTTTGTTTTAGAAACTCTTCTTAGAGAATTTGGTGGTCTAGCAAGAGAGGCTAGAAAGGTCTTTGCTAAATTTAATATGCTAGGTTCTCATACTAATTTTGTTGGTCTCCTTGAAAAAATGGACATGGATAGAATAACGTACACTAATCTATAATATCTAAATAGGAGCAACCCACTAAGTTGAATTCTCTCAACATGCAAGCATGCCACCTCATCGGTCCCACAATATCACACAACTCATGTCCATGTCATTCCATGCATACAGCAATCAGATGATATCACTTATTATGTTTTCTTTGATTTTCCAAAGTCTGTGCCGCAGCATTCGGCAGCCATATCGTCTTCTCAGTAGCACTTTACTTTTTGTCTCCCGACTCTCCGCATTGGAAATTGGAAACGAGCCGTCCACGGAATTAATCAGTAAGGTAGGCTACCAGGCGGAATTAATCACTGAGGTAGGCCATCAGGCGGCCACATCTCACTCTGCACCTACTTCCATGCATAAATACTCGGCTTCCCTTTGCAAAGATTCATCCTTCATCTGTGTGGTGCAACCTCAATCAGCCCCCGCTGATATCACGTCCTCCTCCCATAGTCCCATTCAACACTACTCCACTCGCGGTTATGCGCCCCTGTCAGTGCGATCAAGGTAACTACTCCCACGTGTGTAGTTCCCATCTGGCCAATCGTCTATCACCGTGTTGTGTTTCTGTTTTGGCTTTCTTTGGTGGAGCAAGTGCCGGCACGGCAGCACCCTGTGCCTTCCCGTCTTCAGTTGGGCCTGGCAAGATCACGGCTTGCCATTGTAGTAGCAACGTCGCTAATTTGTTTCAAAGTAAGAAAGCAAGATTTGCTAAACTAGCTAGCTCCAAGCAGAGCCACGCCTGCCAAGTCCATTGAGTTTTTGTCAATTCTATTTCGTACATTGTATATTGTGTTGTCGTTTTTACTGTGGAGAGCGACCAAATGGTGCAGGTGCGCGCAGCATTTGGTCAACTGGTTATATGCAGCCATGAGGCTGGTATGAAAATCTCAGTTTTTTTCTGAGATATGTAATACAAGTACATACTTTTTATCTATACTTTAACATGAAAATTTTATCTGTTATTCTAAGTTTCAGAAGTACCTTTTCAACCCATAAAAGAATTATATACACCTATTTTGCACATCTTTTTTTCCTCAAAAGGACCTGTTTTGCACAGCTGATGCATATAAACATGGGCATCTGCCATAATTTTTATTTATTTATTGTGCACAATATTTACATTATATGTGTAAATCGTCTGATCATTTAATAAATTAATCATGTTGTTTCAAAGTATATTGAATGAAACATTTATGCATCACTTAATGTGTTGGGATATTGTCATTGCAAAAATATAATGAGCCTTCTATCAAACTTAGAACATTTTTAACCATCAAGTTCAATTTAATTCCCGCAGCAACGTCGCGGGTAATCATCTAGTGATATTAATGATGGTGGGGAGATCAAAGCACCAATACCATGTAAACTCCTAGCTATGAATGATGCACTAGAAAATAACTATGCTTGGCTTGTTCCTGAAAATTTGTTCGATGAGAATAGCAAGCCCAAGATTAATGAAAAGGGAGACGCTGAAACTTATGTATCCAATATACTATGCTTGGTTGAGAAAACTCCAAACCCCTGTTGATGCTTCTACTCTTGATGTTACTTGATTTGCACTTTCTGCGCCTAGCTGAAAGGCGTTAAAGAAAAGCGCTTATGGGAGACAACCCATGTTTTTACTACAGCACTTTGTTTTATATTTGAGCCTTGGAAGTTGTTTACTACTGTAGCAACCTCTCCTTATCATGTTTTTGTGCCAAGTAAAGTTTCTATGTTAAAGTTGATGTTATATTTGGGATCGCTGCGCAGAAACAGCATTGCTGTCTGTCACGAATCTGGGCCTAAGTCTCTGTAGAAAATTCGAACAAATCTGCCAATTTACGAGCGTGATCCTCAGATATGTACGCAACTTTCATTAGTTTTGAGTTTTTCCATTTGAGCAAGTCTGGTGCCATTTTAAAATTCGTCTTTACGAACTGTTCTGTTTTGACAGATTCTGCCTTTTATTTCGCATTGCCGTATTTGCTATGTTGGATGAATTTCTTTGATCCATTAATGTCCAGTAGCTTTATGCAATGTCCAGAAGTGTAAAGAATGATTGTGCCACCTCTGAACATGTAAACTTTTATTGTGCACTAACCCTCTAATGAGTTTGCTTGAAGTTTGGTGTGAAGGAAGTTTTCAAGGATCAAGAGAGGAGTATGATATACTATGATCAAGAGGAGTGAAAGCTCTAAGCTTGGGGATGCCCCGTGGTTCACCCCTGCATATTCTAAGAAGACTCAAGCGTCTAAGCTTGGGGATGCCCAAGGCATCCCCTTCTTCATCGATAACATCATCAGGTTCCTCCCCTGAAACTATATTTTTATTCAGTCACATCTTATGCACTTTACTTGGAGCGTCGGTTTGTTTTGTTTTTGTTTTTGTTTGAATAAAATGGATCCTAGCATTCACTTTGTGGGAGAGAGACACGCTCCGCTGTTGCATATGGACAAATATGTCCTTAGGCTTTACTCATAATATTCAAGGCGAAGGTTGAAACTTCTTCGTTAAATTGTTATATGGTTGGAATTGGGAAAATGCTACATGTAGTAATTCTAAAATGTCTTGGATAATGTGATACTTGGCAATTGTTGTGCTCATGTTTAAGCTCTTGCATCATATACTTTGCACCCATTAATGAAGAAATACATAGAGCTTGCTAAAATTTGGTTTGCATATTTGGTCTCTCTAAGGTCTAGATAATATCTAGTATTGAGTTTTGAACAACAAGGAAGACGGTGTAGAGTCTTATGATGTTTACAATATGTCTTTTATGTGAGTTTTGCTGCACCGGTTCATCCTTGAGTTTGCTTCAAATTAACCTTGCTAGCCTAAACCTTGTATCGAGAGGGAATACTTCTCATGCATCCAAAATCCTTGAGCCAACCACTATGCCATTTGTGTCCACCATACCTACCTACTACATGGTATTTATCCGCCATTCCAAAGTAAATTGCTTGAGTGCTACCTTTAAAATTCCATCATTCACCTTTGCAATATATATCTCATGGGACAAAATAGCCTTAAAAACTATTGTGGTATTGAATATGTACTTATGCACTTTATCTCTTATTAAGTTGCTTGTTGTGCGATAACCATGCTTTGGGGACGCCATCAACTATTCTTTGTTGAATATCATGTGAGTTGCTATGCATGTCCGTCTTGTGAAGTAAGAGAGATCTACCACCTTAATGGTTGGAGCATGCATATTGTTAGAGAAGAACATTGGGCCGCTAACTAAAGCCATGAATCATGGTGGAAGTTTCAGTTTTGGACATATATCCTCAATCTCATATGAGAATAATAATTGTTGTTACATGCTTATGCATTAAAGAGGAGTCCATTATCTGTTGTCCATGTTGTCCGGTATGGATGTCTAAGTTGAGAATAATCAAAAGCGAGAAATCCAAAATGCGAGCTTTCTCCTTAGACCTTTGTACAGGCGGCATGGAGGTACCCCTTTGTGACACTTGGTTGAAACATGTGTATGGCGATGATCCGGTAGTCCGAGCTAAGTAGGAGAAGGTGCGGGCACTATTAGTATACTATGCATGAGGCTTGCAACTTGTAAGATATAATTTACATAACTCATATGCTTTATTACTACCGTTGACAAAATTGTTTCATGTTTTCAAAATAAAAGCTCTAGCACAAATATAGCAATCGATGCTTTCCTCTTTGAAGGACCTTTCTTTTACTTTTATGTTGAGTCAGTTTACCTATCTCTCTCCACCTCAAGAAGCAAACAATTGTGTGAGCTGTGCATTGATTCCTACATATTTGCATATTGCACTTGTTATATTACTTTACATTGACACTATCCATGAGATATACATGTTATAAGTTGAAAGCAACCGCTGAAACTTAATCTTCCTTTGTGTTGCTTCAATACCTTTACTTTGATTTATTGCTTTATGAGTTAACTCTTATGCAAGACTTATTGATGCTTGTCTTGAAGTACTATTCATGAAAAGTCTTTGCTTTATGATTCATTTGTTTACTCATGTCATTACCATTGTTTTGATCGTTGCATTCATTACATATGTTTACAATAGTATGATCAAGATTATGATGGCATGTCACTTCAGAAATTATCTTTGTTATCGTTTTACCTCGGGACGAGCAGAACTAAGCTTGGGGATGCTGATACGTCTCCAACGTATCGATAATTTCTTATGTTCCATGCTACATTATTGATGATATCTACATGTTTTATGCACATTATATGTCGTATTTACGCATTTTCTGGAAATAACCTATTAACAAGATGCGAAGAGCCGTTCTTGTTTCTGCTGTTTTTGGTTTCAGAAATCCTAGTAACGAAATATTCTCGGAATTGGACGAAATCAACGCTCAGGGTTCTATTTTTGCACGAAGCTTCAGAAGACCGAAGAGGAAGTGGGGCCACGAGGTGGGGACACACAAGGCGGCGCGGCCCAAGCCCTCGCCGCGCCGCCTAGTGTGTGGCCCCCGTGACGCCCTTTGACCTACCCGCCTGCCAAAGCCTCCGTCGCGAAACCCCGATGAGAGCCACGATACGGAAAATCTTGCGAGACGCCGCCGCCGCGAATCCCATCTCGGGGGATTCAGGAGATCGCCTCCGGCACCCTGCCGGAGAGGGGATTCATCTCCCGGAGGACTCTTCATCGCCATGATCGCCTCCGGAGTGATGAGTGAGTAGTTCACCCCTGGACTATGGGTCCATAGCAGTAGCTAGATGGTCGTCTTCTCCTAATTGTGCTTCATTGTTGGATCTTGTGAGCTGCCTAACATGATCAAGATCATCTATCTGTAATACTATATGTTGTGTTTGTCGGGATCCGATGGATAGAGAATACTATGTTATGGTGATTATCAATCTATTACTTATGTGTTGTTTATGATCTTGCATGCTCTCCGTTATTAGTAGAGGCTCTGGCCAAGTTTTTACTCTTAACTCCAAGAGGGAGTATTTATGCTCGATAGTGGGTTCATGCCTTCATTGATACCTGGGACAGTGATAGAAAGTTCTAAGGTTGTGATGTGCTGTTGCCACTAGGGATAAAACATTGATTCTATGTCTAAGGATGTAGTTGTCGATTACATTACGCACCATACTTAATGCAATTGTCTGTTGCTTTGCAACTTAATACTGAAAGGGGTTCGGATGATAACCTGAAGGTGGACTTTTTAGGCATAGATGCAGTTGGATGGCGGTCTATGTACTTTGTCGTAATGCCCAATTAAGTCTCACTATATTTATCATATCATGTATATGCATTGTTATGCCCTTTTCTATTTGTCAATTGTCCGACTGTAATTTGTTCACCCAACATGCTTTTATCTTATGGGAGAGACACCTCTAGTGAACTGTGGACCCCGGTCCTATTCTTTACATCGCATACAATCTACTGCAATACTTGTTTTACTGTTTTCTTGCAAACAATCATCTTCCACACAATACGGTTAATCCTTTGTTACAGCAAGCCGGTGAGATTGACAACCTCACTGTTTCGTTGGGGCAAAGTACTTTGGTTGTGTTGTGCAGGTTCCACGTTGGCGCCGGAATCCCTGTTGTTGCGCCGCATCACATTTCGCCACCATCAACCTTCAACGTGCTTCTTGGCTCCTCCTGGTTCGATTAAACCTTGGTTTCTTTATGAGGGAAAACTTGCCACTGTGCGCATCATACCTTCCTCTTGGGGTTCCCAACGGACGTGTACATCTACGCGCATCAGCCCTTTTGCACACTTCCACCTATATAATCGCCTCATCTAACCTCATATCGTCTCTCATCGAAGCCTGGACGGGAAGAGCGGCGTCTGCGAAGTTACAATGGAAGATGATGTAAGTCATACGCAACTCATCTCGTGTTGTCTATATTTAATATCAGATCTAATCTAGTCAAGTACAAACTCGTCTCTTCCGATTGCCCGATGCCCTATTTTCTCTGACGGTGATCGATGCCCTAACCATCTTAGGACTCAAATTTGTACGTGTTACATCTTTTCTATATTCAACTAGGTGGCATCGTTTGCTCGTGTTCGTCATGTTCGTGCTGCTCTTAAGTTGCACAAAAAGCTGAATATAAGAGGTCCGAAATTACCTCCCATTTATGTCTTCCATATGCGATTCTATTGTTGGGCCTGATGTATTAATTTAATACTTACGCAGGTCCTAGAATAAAGTGCGAGCATGAGTTCGAGGTGTTTGGAGCCCGCAAATCGGTCGCGATGCAAATTGCAAGGGCGTGCCACCTGACCTATACCTGGTCAGGAAGGTGTGGATGATGCCTCGCTTAGTTTCCTGCAGGGCACACACGTACACGTTAAATACGAGCCTCGATCGGCTCTCAGGTTATCCTGTGAATCGGCTCATGGAGCCGATCCACCCATGATTCGTCCAAGGTGGCCGAATATATGGTGGTCCTGCTTGATCAAGATAAAGCATATGAGATCCACGACGATCTAGGGTTTTCACCGCATAATCGGATCATCCTACTCACGATTGGGCCTCGCGCTCGCGCACGGTGATCGTAAGCCAACCCTAGACAAGGCCTAAAAACCAACACGAGGTTGATCCTTGGAACATCCTGTCTAGGGCCAGCAAACTACACCCTACACGCCGTTGGATCCTCCAACCCTTTGTAAGGCCTAACTATTGCAGATATTAAACTAATCCTTGATGAATCAAGGAGCAATCGTAACGGATCAGATCTACTAAATATCGATCAAGCGGGGTGCCGCCCCTGCACCCATGATGAGGTACGGGACGGCTAGATGCGCAAGGGTTGCACTACGACAGCATATGATACTAAGAACAATGCTAACCCTAACACATCTATGATAACTACGTTGCTCGCCATCAAAAAGGCTTCAGTACGAGCAACGCATGAACAACGTGGGCAGGCTCGTGCTGCCTAGATCGCAAGATGCGATCTAGGCAGCATGGTGCTTACCGGAGAAACCCTTGAGACGAAGGGGTTGGCGATGCGCCGAGATTGGTTTGTGTTGAACGTTGGTTGTTGTCTATTCCATAAACCCTAGGTACATATTTATAGTCCAGGGGACTTTCTAATGTGGGCGTGCACTAAACCGTGCACGAGATAGATTCTAACTTCTACGTGACCTACTATATAAAGATACACGGGCTAACTAGCCCAAACTTGATAAACAAGGCCGATTCACACATTTCTCCACGCATATATCTTCAAGTCCATCTTGATCGCGGCCCACCTCTGGCTTGGTCAAATTCTGGTGATAACACATGCCCCCCTGGTTTTGGAAATGACATTTCCAAAAGCATCATGCTTTCTCTCGTTGGGTCATGTCGTGGCAGAGCAGAAATCACCGCAGAATCCCTTATCACGATGCCTTGCCCCTTCCACTTCTCCACGCATCCGAAAATTTTTCCTGCTAGGCATCACCTCCTCGGAAACTGCTGTGGCATTAAATCCCCCTCACATCCCTTCTATTAAGCCGTTCCAAACAGCCTGCTCCTCCTTCGTCTTCCTCGCATTAGCACCCACAAAATCCTCCTGTACCACCATGTCTTCTTCCTCCTCCGAGCTTTCCTATGGGTCCTCCTCCTCCCGCGAGACGCCGCCGGACGTCCGTGCCCCGGAAGAATGGGACCTGGAGGACCACGCCTCCTCCGTCTGGTCTGAAGACGACCAGCCCCTGACCAGCGGGGATGAAAATCTTCAGTTCCTTGTCGACGAGGAACTGGAGCCGGAAAGCGAGGACGACCTCTGGGAAGGCTGCCCCACCTCTGAAGAGGAGGAAGAGGTGGATGACGACGATGACGACGACTCCCTTGAGGGCTACCCGCCGGCGAAGCGCCTTCGCATGTGGTGGGACGACGACAGCAGCGACGATGAAGACGGGGATGAAGCTCCCGTAGAGGGCTATGGGAGTAGCGACGAAGAGCCCATCGGCAGCAGTGCCGATGAGGGTTCCGAGGACGACGACGAGGGCAGTGATGGCCCGTAGATTAGGATCTACTAGTATAGGCCTAGCAGTAGCAGATGGGTCAATAGACCCTTCTTTTGCCCTTCGTTCTTTGAGTAATCGGTTCCTCCTTTGTAAGAAATCATGTCTATCAATGAAGGAGCTTCCCCAATGGATCTTACCGATTTCCTCAAACCGCTTTTCAACAAGCCAATGGCAATGCATCGATCCTTCGTCTTTCAGTATCCTTCAACTGATGATCTTCTAACTGGTAGATAATGTGGAATCCTCAGGAGAGCCCTTAAATTTCTTCCGCTAGTTTCAACGACCCTCTTTAGTGATCGCTCATCATTTTATGAAGATCGGAAGATCAGCCGATGACATCCCAATTGGCTCTTACCAGGTCTGCTGCCCCCCGAGCCTTAATCAGGGCGAGGATAAAAGTGGACCAGCCGAACGAGCCATCGTCAGATTCCCCACTGTAGGGCCATGTTAGCCGATTTCAGCAAAATCGGCTCTCCAAAACGCCGATGTCTCAAGGCGAGCCGCCCCCGAGTTTGTTACCTTTAGTCGATGGCGCATCGGTTACTTCTCACTTCTAAAGTCGATGCCCTTGCATCGGCTGTAAAATGTTTAAAAATTTTAGGCCGATTTGTGTATCGGCCCCCATACTTAGTATTATCCACCTAGGTGCCCCCCCGAGCCGATTCTGTCAAGAGAATTGATGGTATCGGCTCGTCAGGTAGTCCCTGTTGGGTCAAACGTTGATCCCAGGCAGAATAGATGGTGAGGATAATTTTGGCCGATTGCTGGAATCGGCCTCCACGTTGCTTGCTCGGTGAAGGTTTTGTAATATCCCTTCATCAATTTCGGAGGGCCGATCGCAAGGATCAGCCTCGCCACGTTGCTTATTGACGTAGTCTTGCTACTCACCCAGGCTGGTAGACAAAACCAGCCCAATCTCTGACTTTATCATGTTGGTGCGCTTGCTGTCGTCCACCTCGGGTGCATCGTGTAATCGTGGAGCCCTACACTTCGCCGGACGAACGAACACCATGTTTGTGCCAGCCGATGTTTCATCATCGGCTTTCCTTTGCTTGGGCGCCACTCTTTTCTTTGCGGCAGTCCCTCTTCATCCAGGGTCCTCTGGACTTTCGCAGCCAAATCAGGTCGTGCCTTCCTCAGCGTATGCAAGTATAACCTTTCGGCTTCCTCCAGACCGCGCAATCGCTGAACCCTGCGCTTTTGTGAATGGCTGAGACCATCAGGGCACCACCTTGGACGGTGGTACCTGTCTTCTTCATCTTCCCCCTCGTCTTCCGAATCCTCGAGATCTTCCAACCGAGGGGTCTCAGCACGTCTGTTTTGTGGTGGGAGAGGCCCTAGGCGCTCGAACACGGACACGTTGGCTGCCTCTTCTTCTGGTTGCATTCTGGGCAGTTGCCGATTGTTGGTAATCGGCTCATTCCTGAATCCCAGCAGTGTCTGAAGAAGGGGCAGTCCCAATGCCTGTCCGTATCGTCCTGCTCCCTGGCGTGGCGCTCCTGCCGCTCCTCATCGCGATTATGCCGACGATGCCTTCTGTCGTTTCTGGCCAGACGATCTCTTTCATCATCGTCGCCGTGTCGCCGGCGTTGATCATACCGACTCACATACTTATTGAGGAGGTGATCAGAGAGGGGTCGTTGATATCGTATGTTCTTCACTTCCCCCTCCGTGACGTAGCGCTTGCCATCTTGACGGAGCCGATCGCATGGAGCGGCCCCCTCTGTGTCCTTGCTCTGAGAGCAGCTGTCCTCATCCCCGTCCTTCCAGAGTGGTGTCCAAGCTCTACCATGCTGATGTTGGCTGAGAAATCAGGCTGGCACCCTCCAAGGTGGGCAAACTCCACCATGTTGACGGCGGGGAAGGGGTGTGTGTCGACCTTCATGGCATACTGGTTAAAAATTAGTCGCCCATTTTCTATTGCCATCTGGATCTGCTGACGCCACACCCTGCAGTCGTTAGTGGTGTGGGTGAACGTGTTATGCCACTTGCAGTATGGCTTTCCGTTCAGCTCTTGCACCGTGGGAACTTTGTGGCCTTCGGGAATCTTTATATGCTTCTCCGCGAGTAAGAGATCGAAAATCTGCTCGGTTTTCGTCACGTCGAAGTCGAATCCTCTTGGAGGCCCTGGTGGCTTCACCCATTTGCAGGTTACTGGGCCTGCAGCTCGAGTCCACTCAGCTACTGCGACCTCTTGTTCTCCCGTAGCGACTTCATCTTCGCCTGCGTCAACCATGGTAACCACGCGCTTGAATTTGTCCTGGTAGACATCTGGGTGGCGCTGTTCATATGCTGACAGCTTCTGCACCATGTGTGCTAATGAAGGGTAGTCCGCTTGGGAGGCCACGTCCTTGATCGATGATGATAGACCCACCACCGCCAACTCGACTGCTTCTTTTTCGCTTACGTGAACCGAATAGCATCGGTTCCTAACGGTCTGAAGCGCTGGATGTATTCTGCTGTTTCCCCGCGCTTCTGTCGTACTTGTGCTAGATCGGCTATGCCAGCCTCGGAAGCCTGAGTGATATTGCTCATGGAACCGTTCTTCCAGCTGCTTCCAAGTCTGGTGAGTTCGGTGGCGTGTACCAACCGAAAGCCGATCCTGTGAGGGACTGTGAGAAGTACCTCACGTGCAGCTCGTCTGACGCTGAGATCATGCCTAGTTGCGCCAAATATCGGCTCACATGCTCGATGGAGCTGGAACCATCTGATCCGCTGAACTTTGTGAAGTCCGGGAGCCGATATTTGGGTGGTAGCGGGATCAATTCGTACTCGTTGGGGTACGGCTTGGTATAGCCGATCGTCTTCCTTTTCGGCATCATGCCGAACTGATCTTTCAGAATCGTACAAATCTGATCCGCGGTGATGGCTGCAGGTGCCGAACCCTGAAGATTCGCCGGAGTGGCGTACTTTACCAGCCATGCTTGTTTTTCCGGTTCTGAGCCGACTGCAGGAGCTGGGCTGGAGTTTTGTCGGGGTGGCGTATTTGGCTAGCCACGTCTGCTTCTCGGGGTCTGCCTCCGACGTTCCTCCCGTTGTTCCAGAAGTCCCCGCTGTTGCCACCTGGTTCGAGGGTGCCCAGCGCTGCAGTCTGGCACGTATGCGCATGCGTATCCGTGCGGGATCTCCTTGGGCGCGTCATGTAGGAATTGGTAGTCACTGGGGTCACCACCAATCTTGTAGACGACGTAGGCCGATGCGTTCGGCGCTTCGGGCGCTGCCAAGGCGAACGGCAGCGGTGGACGGGACTGGAGTGGTACTTCTCCTTGGTGAGTCCCTAGAGCTGGTCCTGACGGAGAGTACTGATGGCTCATGATCTCCTGGATCACGCGCAGAGCGACGCGCTCCAACGTATTCACCAGGCTCTCAGAATGGCGGTGCAGCGAATGAGCCACCATGAAGTTGATCTCCTGACGCAGCGACCTGGTGCGTTCTTCTGACGGGGTGGATAGGTCCACTCCATCAAGCGCGCCTTCAGGTGAGAACCCCTTCCATCTGATGCCATGGGAGCGGGTCCTGTGGAAAGAGCCGATGAGGTCGGCTTCGAGGAAGGCTTTGACCTCGTCATACTTCTTCTTGAGCTCGCCATTGAGCTCCTCGTAAGTGACCGGAGTTTCTTCCGCCATCTCTGATGTGGATGGCGAGGTGGTTGTCGTTGAAGATGGGTCCCACCGGGCGTGCCAGAATGTGTTGACGTCGAAACCGGCGGGCGGTGGTCAACACCGTAGAGCGGGAACAACTAGGGCTGCGGCTGGCCCCAGTCCCTCAGAGCGACGGCCCGCAAAGCCTCCTGGTGCAATTGCAAGTGCCACCTGACCTATACCTGGTCAGGAAGGTGTGGATGATGCCTCGCTTAGTTTCCTGCAGGGCACACACGTACACGTTAAATACGAGCCTCGATCGGCTCTCGGGTTATCCTGTGAATCGGCTCATGGAGCCGATCCACCCATGATTCGTCCAAGGTGGCCGAATATATGGTGGTCCTGCTTGATCAAGATAAAGCATATGAGATCCACGACGATCTAGGGTTTTCACCGCATAATCGGATCATCCTACTCACGATTGGGCCTCGCGCTCGTGCACGGTGATCGTAAGCCAACCCTAGACAAGGCCTAAAAACCAACACGAGGTTGATCCTCGGAACATCCTGTCTAGGGCCAGCAAACTACACCCTACACGCCGCTGGATCCTCCAACCCTTTGTAAGGCCTAACTATTGCAGATATTAAACTAATCCTTGATGAATCAAGGAGCAATCGTAACGGATCAGATCTACTAAATATCGATCAAGCGGGGTGCCGCCCCTGCACCCATGATGAGGTACAGGGACGGCTAGATGCGCAAGGGTTGCACTACGACAGCATATGATACTAAGAACAATGCTAACCCTAACACATCTATGATAACTACGTTGCTCGCCATCAAAAAGGCTTCAGTACAACGCATGAACAACGTGGGCAGGCTCGTGCTGCCTAGATCGCAAGATGCGATCTAGGCAGCATGGTGCTTACCGGAGAAACCCTTGAGACGAAGGGGTTGGCGATGCGCCGAGATTGGTTTGTGTTGAACGTTGGTTGTTGTCTATTCCATAAACCCTAGGTACATATTTATAGTCCAGGGGACTTTCTAATGTGGGCGTGCACTAAACCGTGCACGAGATAGATTCTAACTTCTACGTGACCTACTATATAAAGATACACGGGCTAACTAGCCCAAACTTGATAAACAAGGCCGATTCACACATTTCTCCACGCATATATCTTCAAGTCCATCTTGATCGCGGCCCACCTCCCATTTATGTCTTCCATATGCGATTCTATTGTTGGGCCTGATGTATTAATTTAATACTTACGCAGGTCCTAGAATAAAGTGCGAGCATGAGTTCGAGGTGTTTGTTGAGTATGCAAATCGAGTAGCTATGGATGATGGAGAATTTCGTTATCTGAGAGATACAGTTGATTATCTGAGAAGTAAATGTCAGGAAACAAATCTGAAAACACCCATATATGTCCGCACCATAAAAAAATCGCACGTCCAGGAGGGTAAAGCAAAAATGGTAAACATTACAGTACACACAAGAGATTTCTATTTATTTTCTACACCGTAACTGTTGTTAATATGTTTGATTTCTTTTATGCAGTACTTTTCGAAGAGATTCACCATGAGCCACATTATCCCTAATGTTGAACTGCCATCAGAAGTAGAAGTCTTATTCTTAGGAAAGGCTCGCCTCAAAGTTAAGATGGTGATGGACAAGTCAAAGGTGAAAGGCAAAGCCAAAGGAGGTGCCATGATAACATCGAACTGGAAGCAACTGGTGAAACTGCACGATATGAGAGTTAGTGACATATTCATCTTCGCTTTTGGTCGAAGCGTCGTCGATGGTGAATTCAAGATGGTAGTAGATAGGCTCTGAAATATGAACACTTAGTTCATACTCCAAATATTTTGTTATGTTTTTCAAGAACCATTGTGTCATCGATTTATTATCTTCAACTTATTTTCTGTTCATGGACTTCCGTGTGTGTTGCTCCATCGTGAGTCCGTAAAGTGTTTTCGTAAGTAAAACGTCCGTATGTATAGCATTTACTGACCGTCCATTGGGGCAACTGACGACCCAATTTGCTGCACGGCAGCCTAGGCGACGCATTTACCGTGGCTCCTGCGCGTGGATAACCAGTGGCTCCTGCGCGTGGTTTACCGGTGGCGTCCCAACTAGATATGTCGCTTCACAACCGGCGAGCCATTAAACAGGAGGGGAACGGATTCGGTGGCATCATAATAGCGAACACGCGTGGCCTCCCAGTCAACAGGTCGTCAACAGCGAACACGCGTACAAGGCCGCAGCACCACTCACTCGGTTCACCGACAGTCCATTTTATCCCATCCAGTGGAGCACATCAGGCCATCCCGCACCAAACCCTAGCTAGCCCATAACCTAAACCCGCCGCCGTCGAGCAGCCGTAGCAAGCGATGGGCCTCAACGACCACGAAGCCGGAGGGAGCAGCGCCCGCGGAGCTAAAATCCGCCGTGCGGCCCCTCGTCCTCAGAGCCTCAACCCCGACGAAGCGACGATCTTGGCCGAGGCGCGGCTGCTCGTTCCGCCGTACTGGCACCTGCCAGCTGGTTGGAGGGTGAGCGCCGCCGGGTACGCCATCCCGCCGGTCCCTGAAAAAGACGAAGATCTGCGCGGCTACATCCGCCGCCGTCGAGCTGCCCTCACGCCGTGGGATCGGGCGAACCCAGACTGGGGGGAGGACAGCGCCTTGTGGAGGCCCCGGTTCGAGATGGAGCGCCTCGACGAGCTCGCCAACCAGTACGGTATGTACGCCGGCGGGAGGTACAATCAACTAGGGCGGCAGTCCTTCTGGGCCGGCAAGGACGTGGACACCGTGCTCGCGGCGCACGGCTATGTCCCTCTTCCTCGCGGCGCGCCACGCCGCCTACCACCACCGTACGGCGAACCACGGGCACCTCCAGCTCTTCCGCCGCGCCGCCACGAAGGGATCGTCCTTCCACCTCCAGCGACAAGCGAGCCGCGGGACCAAATTTCGATTCGCGGCCCTGCACCTCATCTGCGCGTTCCCAAGCCGGAGCCGCAACCGGATCCGGAGCCCGAGCCGCAGCCGAGGTGGACTGCGTATCTCAAGTCCATCCGGAGTCGTCTACCAGTCGGAGATTCGGGCTCCCGACGACCCCGCCGACACACCGGGCCTCACCCAGGCGCTCCAGCAGTCCAAGGCCGAAGTGGAGGACGACAAATGGTGGTCCTCCGACGACGATGAGGACGTGATATTGGGAGATGTGGAACTGAGTTACCAGGCCCAGATGCGGGCTCACGATGACCCAGCCGATACACCGGGGCTCGCCAAGGCGCTCCAGGAGTCCAAGGTCGAAGAGGAGGGCGGAAAATGGTGGTCCTCCGACGAAGAGGATTAGCCGGGTGGCATGTCTTGGAGGGACAAGCAAGAGGCCGCCGATTTAGTGTTTTTTTCTTCCCTTCGCTGTTCAATCTTGTGTAAGAAACTTAGAAGGAATGAAAATCCCCTGTCGGCCCTATGTTTTAATGCCAGGTGCACTAGTAGGAAAACCCTTATAGGTGGAGCTTAGTTTTGTGGCGCACCATTAAAAATGCGCCACAGAAAGTTATTTTGTGGCGCACCAGGCAATCTGCGCCACAGAAATAGCTTAATTTTGTGGCGCATCAGGGAACCGTGCGCCACAAAAATTTAGTGGGGCCCACACCCTGTCACCACCAATTATTAGTGTAGGTATTTCTGTGGCGCACATGGCGCGCTGCGCCACAGAAATTACTGTTTCTGTGGCGCACTTGCTTCGGTGCGCCACAGAAGTAGTTGATTCTGTGGCGCACTTGTTCTGGTGCGCCACAGAACTAAGGGAACCTATATCATCCCGTGCCCTCCCCCGCCCACGCCTGTTCACCTCTGATCCGTACCGCCTCTCCCCTCTCCCCTCTCCTCACCGCGCGCCGCCATGGTCGTCGCCATCGCCGTCGCCGCCGCCTTCCTACGCGAGGGCCGCCTGCCGCCACGCTCCTCCCATCCCCGCCACCTGCAGCACAAGCTGCCGCTACGGCGAGGAGGGGCCGCCGCGAGGAGGGGCCGCCGTCGCGTCAAGGTGGAGGAGCCGCCGCGACCTCCACCCTTGCCGTCGTCGTCGGTGAGCTCCTCCACAACTGTTGTTGTCGTCGGTGAGCTCCCTCCCTCTTCCTCCCCTCCCCTCCCTCTTCCTCCCCCGCGCGAGCACAACGTGCTCGACGAAATGCTCGCTCTGGATGTATTGCTGCTGTTGCTCTGGATGCATTGCCCCTAATCGTTTTGCTTCATATGGTGTTCATATGCATTGCTGCTGCTGCTAGTGATGCTTATTGGAGTGTTCTATATGTTGTTCTGAACCTGTACAATGTGACAATGAAATTGTTCTGAACCTGTATATGGTGTTCATATGCATTGCTGCTGCTGCTAGTGATGCTTATAGAAAGATGTGACAATGAAATTGTCTATGCTTATAGAAATTGGAGTGTTCTATATGCTTATAGAAATTGTCTATGCCTCTGCCTCTCTGTACTTGTTCTATAAATCCATGTCTGAACCTGTACAAGGTAATGAAGACTTGCTCACTTGGTATTGCTTGCTAGTTGGACATTTGGTTGGTTTTGATGCTACTGGTTCATTTAAATGCATGAAATGCTACTATGGTATGCTACTGTGGTATCCTTGTGAAGAAAATGATGGATTCTTGTGAGCTTATGGTATGCTACTATGCTACTGTGGTATCCTTGTGAAGATTTACTTGATGGATTGTTGTGAGCTTATGGTATGCTACTATGCTTATAGAAAGATGTGACAATGAAATTGTCTATGCTTATAGAAAGATGTGACAATGAAATTGTCTATGCTTATAGAAATTGGAGTGTTCTATATGCTTATAGAAATTGTCTATGCCTCTCTGCCTCTCTGTACTTGTTCTACAAATCCATGTCTGAACCTGTACAAGGTAATGAAGACTTGCTCACTTGGTATTGCTTGCTAGTTGGACATTTGGTTGGTTTTGATGCTACTGGTTCATTTAAATGCATGAAATGCTACTATGGTATGCTACTGTGGTATCCTTGTGAAGAAAATGATGGATTCTTTTGAGCTTATGGTATGCTACTATGCTACTGTGGTATCCTTGTGAAGATTTACTTGATGCTACTGTGGTATCCTTGTGAAGATTTACTTGATGGATTGTGTGATTTAAATGGAATGCTTATGATGGTATACTAAAATAGAGATATTCACAGTAGGGGATCATGTAAATGAATGCCACTGTGGTATCCTTTGAAGAAAAAGGACTGTTTCTGATGGTTTTAAAAGGCTAGGTGGTGCTAGGTGATTAAGTTGGCTACCAAGACTTGTCTCATCTGGTTAGCTGGGATATGCTATGTGTTGTTGCTTGTTTAGGCATATCTATCACTTACTGGATTTACTGGTTCTTGATTGGCCTCTCTTTTGCCAGCATCACTTGGTCTATATACCAAGTGATGAATAATCCCTTTGGAGCATCTGTTCCATGCATGCTATATATGTGTATTTGACCATGCTTATGATGGATTTCTTTTAAGGACTCTAGCTAGATTAGAGGGGAAAAAGTTGCTGCTTTGTTGCCTATGATAATGGATCATCAAATGTTTCCCTTTGTCCCTGGTTGCCTCCTTAATTGATGCCTTATGATCCAAATGACCCAAGTCCCTTGCATGATCCCATTTGTCCCTAATGTTGCTTAAGATGAATAAATTCCCTCTAATCACCATTTGGAGATCAAGACTAGTTCTTGATTTCCATTAGCTAGACTCCAATATTAAAAATGTCTCCCAAATATGGAGACAAACATTTTAACATTACCCCAATGTTATTTCTCTCAAATGGACAGTTTCTGATTGGCCTCTCTTTTGCCAGCATCACTTGGTCTATATACCAAGTGATGAATAATCCCTTTGGAGCATCTGCTCCATGCATGCTATGTGTGTTTGAGCATCTTGACTTATGTCACCATGGTTGCTGGTTTGGTGGTGTTTTTGTACTTGTCGATGATTAGATGGTTGGTCGATCACTCGTACACTCGGGGGTGGAGCAAGTGAGCCTGGTGTGATGGCACAAATATCAATATCTTGTGCATCCTACCTGGCCTCACTTACTCCATCCCTGGATGTTAATATTTGTTTCGACCAACAAAGTATGAGGCATTCCATTTAGTTCATACTAGCTACTTCTTAATTGCATTGGCCTTTCTTCCATTTTAGTGTCGATGATTAAATTGTTTGGTCACTTGTACACTCTGGGGTGGGGCCACTGAGCCTGGTGCGATGGCACAAATATCAATCTCTTGTGCATCCTACCTGGCCTCGCTGACCCCATCCCTGAATGTTAATATTTCTTTCGACCAACAAAGTATGAGGCATATGATATCTAGTTGAGATACCACTTGGCTCTTTCTTCCATTTTAGTGCCGATGATTAGAATGTTTGGTCACCTATACGCCGCAATATACATTGTAGACGGGCCCCCCTTTCCCCGGCCGCCGTTCCGTGAACGAGTCTTTGACGAGACAACAACGCCGACCTGCCTCTCCGGCGCAGAACCACGCCAGTCCCAGCCGCCTCTCTTGTGGCCGCGTCTCCTGCGCCCTGCACTCTTCGCCTTCTTGCCCGGTGAACAATAGACTTATCGTTGGAATAAGGAAGCCGACGACGGTCGATCGCAATCTAATCTTGCGACCGGCCGTCATCGGTTTCCTTATTCCAACGATCAGTCTATTGGTTCATCGGGCAAGAAGGCGAACAGTGCAGGACGCAAGACACACGGCCACAAGGGAGGCGGCTGGGACTGCCGTGGTTCTGCGCCGGAGAGGCAAATCGGCGTTGTTGTCTCGTCAAGGACCCGTTCACGGAACGGCGGCCGGGGAAAGGGGGCCCTTCTGCAAAGTATATTGCGGCGTATACTGCAACTATGGTTTCTGACCATAGTATTTTGTGTTGACCAACAATGTATGAGGCACTTATTCCATTTTGTCATTCCATTTGCTTTGATATTTTCAAAATGCCGATGATTAAAATGTTTGGTCCCCGTACACTCTGGGGTGGCGTAAGTGAGCCTGGTAAGATAGCACAAATATCAATCTCTTGTGCATCGGACTTGGTCTCGCTTACGCCATCCCGGAATGCTAATATTTGTGTTGACCAACAATGTATGAGGCACTTATTCCATTTTGTCATTCCATTTGCTTTGGTATTTCCAAAATGCCGATGATTAAAATGTTTGGTCCCCGTACACTCTGGGGTGGCGTAAGTGAGCCTGGTAAGATAGCACAAATATCAATCTCTTGTGCATCGGACTTGGTCTCACTGACGCCATCCCGGAATGTTAATATTTGTGTTGACCAACAATGTATGAGGCATTTATTCCATTTCTCTTGTGCATCGGACTTGTTGGTCTCACTTTCTTCCATTTTCATCATAGTAGGAACTGGATATGAAGACCCGATGCAAGCGAGCCTGGTATGAAGACCCGATGCAAGCGAGCCTGGTGGGTAGAGAGGAGGGGAGCAAAGGAGGAACCGGATGAAGACTACTTTGTATCTCGAAATTGTGAAATTTGTATGAATTAAGAGTTGTATGCAAAACATTTGTATATATTGTTGTATAATGTGATGATGATGTATAATGTTGCTATGTTATATGTGTTCACATTATATCTGTCTATATTATATCTGTATATAACCTGTATACTGTGTATAAAACCTGTATAATACACCAGGCAGTATAAAATCGAGTATACCTGTACAATGTTCTGTGGCGCACCAAAATGTAATTCAGTGGCGCACCTGTTTCTGTGGCGCATGGGTAACCATGTGCGCCACAGAAACCAATTCTGTAGCAGGCCGCCGATTTAGTGTTTTTTTCTTCCCTTCGCTGTTCAATCTTGTGTAAGAAACTTAGAAGGAATGAAAATCCCCTGTCGGCCCTATGTTTTAATGCCAGGTGTCTTAACTTTCTTGCATTTTCTAGTTTATTAGTTCAAAAGACGTAGCTTGGTTAAGATCTAGGGTAAAAAATGAGTAAAAAATATTCACATATTGGTAGACTTGTGAACCCAAAACAAATAGTCTGTAAAAAATAGACCTCTTTTTTTTGTTCAAAATGAAATATGCCCTATATATTGTTGACTAAAGGTGCATTGGTTTCACAAAGTCTCGTAGGGTTCTCACATGAAATAACCGTGTAGTCAGTTGGAATTAGTCACATGTTGGGCCTTTTGTTTCTGTTGTGCCCGGTTTTTGTTGGCCCATTTTTATAGCCCGAGGCTTTTGTGCGGAGATTGTCTGCGGTTATTGTTGAAGCGGGGACACCGAGCGGCGAGGAGCGACGGCGAACGGCGACGGCGACGGCGAGAGCGAGAGCGGAGGCGCTTCTTCTTTTGGTCGTAGCCCCGGTGGTACTTTTCTGACCCCCTCCTGACTTGCTGCCGCGTGATACGTCTCCAACGTATCGATAATTTCTTATGTTCCATGCTACTTTATTGATGATACCTACATGTTTTATGCACATTATATGTCATATTTATGCATTTTCTGGAATTAACCTATTAACAAGATGCCGAAGAGCCAGTTGCTTTTTCTGCTGTTTTTGGTTTCAGAAATCCTAGTAAAGAAATATTCTCGGAATTGGACGAAACTTTCGCCCGGGGTCCTATTTTGCACGAAGCTTCAGAAGACCGAAGACCTAACGAAGTGGGGCCACGCGGCGGGAGGAGGCCGGCGCGGGGCCCGGCCGCGCCGACCTCCCCTGGGCCCTCGTGTGGCCCCCGCGTTGACCCTCCGCCTTCCGTCACGAAACCCCCACCGAGAGCCACGATACGGAAAACCTTCGAGACGCCGCCGCCGCGAATCCCATCTCGGGGGATTCGGAGATCGCCTCGGCACCCCGGAGAGGGGATTCATCTCCGGAGGACTCTACACCGCCATGGTCGCCTCCGGAGTGATGAGTGAGTAGTTCACCACTGGACCATGGGTCCATAGCAGTAGCTAGATGGTCGTCTTCTCCTTGTTGTGCTTCATTGTTGGATCTTGTGAGCTGCCTAACATGCTCAAGATCATCTATCTGTAATACTATATGTTGTGTTTGTCGGGATCCGATGGATAGAGAGTACTATGATTATGGTGATTATCAATCTATTGTTTATGTGTTGTTTATGATCTTGCATGCTCTCCGTTATTAGTAGAGGCTCTGGCCAAGTTTTTGCTCTTAACTCCAAGAGGGGGTATTTATGCTCGATAGTGGGTTCATGCCTTCATTGAATCTGGGATCGTGACAGTAGGTTCTAAGGTTGTGATGTGCTGTTGCCACTAGGGATAAAACATTGATGCTATGTCTAAGGATGTAGTTGTTGATTACATTACGCACCATACTTAATGCAATTGTCTGTTGCTTTGCAACTTAATACTGGAGGGGGTTCGGATGATAACCTGAAGGTGGACTTTTTAGGCATAGATGCAGTTGGATGGCGGTCTATGTACTTTGTCGTAATGCCCGGATTAAATCTCACTATATTTATCATATCATGTATATGCATTTTTATGCCTTTCTCTATTTGTCAATTGCCCGACTGTAATTTGTTCACCCAACATGCTTTTATCTTATGGGAGAGACACCACTAGTGAACTGTGGACCCCGGTCCTATTCTTTACATAGCATACAATCTACTTGTTTTACTGTTTTCTTTGCAAACATCTTCCACTCGATACGTTTAATCCTTTGTTACAGCAAGCCGGTGAGATTGACAACCTCACTGTTTCGTTGGGGCAAAGTACTTGGGTTGTGTTGTGCAGGTTCCGCGTTGGCGCCGGAATCCCTGGTGTTGCGCCGCATCACATTTCGCGACCATCAACCTTCAACGTGCTTCTTGGCTCCTCCTGGTTCGATTAAACCTTGGTTTCTTTCTGAGGGAAAACTTGCTCTGTGCGCATCATACCTTCCTCTTGGGGTTCCCAACGAACGTGTGAGTTACACGCCATCAAGCTCTTTTTCTGGCGCCGTTGCCGGAGATCAAGACACGCTGCAAGGGAGTCTCCACTTCTCAATCTCTTTACTTTGTTTTTCTCTTGCTTTATTTTATTTACTACTTTGTTTGCTGCACTAAAACAAAACACAAAAAAATTAGTTGCTAGTTTTACTTTATTTACTGTCTTGCTCTCTATATCAAAAACACAAAAAAATTAGTTACTCGCATTTATTTTATTATCATGACTAGTCCTGTAGTTGTTACTTTATCACCTGAGGAATCGATCTTTACCTTTAAACAAGGGGGTGAGGAGAGTTTTGAGAAAGCTTGGTCTAGAATTTTTGATTCATATAGTAGAACTGAACCTAAAATGCCTCTAAGTTTGCTTCTTAGTAACTTTTATTTTGGTCTTACTCTTCGTTATAGATACGCCCTAGATGCTGTAGTAGGAGGAGATTTCCTCCATTGTGATGGAGATCAAGCTTTTAATGCCATAAAAAAATTAGTCACATCATCTGGCTCTGCTAGTAACTTTGATTTATCTCTAGCTAGCATTCTTGATAGATTAAACACTCTTGAAACAAATATGTCTTGTTTAAAAGAAGGGTACAACCATATTCGCGAATTTTATGATTATGTTCCACTAAGCTTTGAACCTTCAATGTGGGTGCCTACTATAAAAGTTACCATTTGTGATGAAATTTTTTATGCCCGCTGTGATATTATGTCTGAATTCTGCCTTATGCCTAAAAGCATTTATGAATCTTTGCCACTTTGGGAACTTACTGAAGGAGGAGAAGGAATAACTCTTACTGATAATTCTGTTATAATTCCTAAGGGAGTAGCTGAAGGTGTTTTCACAACCTTTCTTGGAAGAACGGTATCCACTGATTATCTTGTCATTGAATGTGTAGGGACAGGACAAATTACGTTTGGAAGATCCCTGTTGAAACTCATGGGAGCAATCATAGATACGGGGAAGGGCACTCTAAATTTTACCTCTTCACCAGGATGCGGTCATGTATTCCCTAAACCAAAAAGTAAGAAGAGTAGGCTCAAAGCCTCTGGTAAGAACGTCAATGCTCCATCTCTCGATGTTACTTGATTTGCACTTTCTGCGCCTAGCTGAAAGGCGTTAAAGAAAAGCGCTTATGGGAGACAACCCATGTTTTTACCTACAGCAATTTTTTGTTTTATTGAGTCTTGGAAGTTGTTTACTACTGTAGCAACCTCTCCTTATCATGTTTTTGTGCCAAGTAAAGTTTCTATGTCAAAGTTGATGTTATATTTGGGATTGCTGCGCAGAAACAGCATTGCTGTCTGTCACGAATCTGGGCACAGTTCTCTGTAGAAAATTCGAAAAAATCTGCCAATTTACGAGCGTGATCCTCAGATATGTACGCAACTTTCATTAGTTTTGAGTTTTTCCATTTGAGCAAGTCTAGTGCCAGATTTAAATTCGTCTTTACGGACTGTTCTGTTTTTGACAGATTCTGCCTTTTATTTCGCATTGCCTCTTTTGCTATGTTGAATTTATTTCTTTGATCCATTAATGTCCAGTAGCATTATGCAATGTCCAGAAGTGAAAATAATGATTGTGTCACCTCTGAATGTGTGAATTATTAATGATGCACTAACCCTCTAATGAGTTTGCTTGAAGTTTGGTGTGAAGGAAGTTTTCAAGGGTCAAGAGAGGAGTATGATATACTATGATCAAGAGGAGTGAAAGCTCTAAGCTTGGGGATGCCCCGTGGTTCACCCCTGCATATTTTAAGAAGACTCAAGCGTCTAAGCTTGGGGATTCCCAAGGCATTCCCTTCTTCATCGACAACATCATCAGGTTCCTCCCCTGAAACTATATTTTTATTCAATCACATCTTGTGTTCTTTACTTGGAGCGTCGGTTTTTTTTTGTTTTTGTTTTTGTTCGAATAAGATGGATCCTAGCATTCACTTTGTGGGAGAGAGACACGCTCCGCTGTTGCATATGGACACATGTGTCCTTAGGCTTTACTCATAATGTTCAAGGCGAAGTTTCTTCTTCGTTAAATTGTTATATGGTTGGAATTGGAAAATGCTACATGTAGTAATTCTAAAATGTCTTGGATAATGTGATACTTGGCAATTTTTGTGCTCATGTTTAAGCTCTTGCATCATATGCTTTGCACCCATTAATGAAGAAATACATAGAGCTTGCTAAAATTTGATTTGCATATTTGGTCTCTCTAAGGTCTAGATAATATCTAGTATTGAGTTTTGAACAACAAGGAAGACAGTGTAGAGTCTTATAATGTTTACAATATGTCTTTTATGTGAGTTTTGCTGCACTTGTTCATCCTTGAGTTTGCTTCAAATAACCTTGCTAGCCTAAACCTTGTATCGAGAGGGAATACTTCTCATGCATCCAAAATCCTTGAGCCAACTACTATGCCATTTGTGTCCACCATACCTACCTACTACATGGTATTTCTCCGCCATTCCAAAGTAAATTGCTTGAGTGCTACCTTTAAAATTCCATCATTCACCTTTGCAATATATAGCTCATGGGACAAAATAGCCTTAAAAACTATCGTAGTATTGAATATGTACTTGTGCACCTTATATTTTATTAAGTTGCTTGTTGTGCGATAACCATGCTTCTGGGGAACGCCATCAACTATTGTTGAATATCATGTGAGTTGCTATGCATGTCCGTCTTGTCTGAAGGATCTATCATTTTAGTGGTTGGAGCATGCAAAATTGTTAGAGAAGAACATTGGGCCGCTAACTAAAGCCATGAATCATGGTTGAAGTTTCAGTTTTGGACATATATCCTCAATCTCATATGAGAATAATAATCATTGCTACATGCTTATGCATTTAAGAGGAGTCCATTATCTGTTGTCCATGTTGTCCCGGTATGGATGTCTAAGTTGAGAATAATCAAAAGCGAGAAATCCGAAATGCGAGCATTCTCCTTGGACCTTTGTACAGGCGGC
Source organism: Lolium multiflorum (assembly GCA_030979885.1). Lineage (NCBI taxonomy): Eukaryota > Viridiplantae > Streptophyta > Magnoliopsida > Poales > Poaceae > Lolium > Lolium multiflorum. The sequence goes on from CM061753.1 coordinate 155,510,346, forward strand.
ATGGAGGTACCCCTTTGTGACACTTGGTTGAAACATGGCATGCAAAGATCCGGTAGTCCAAGCTAAGTAGGACGAGGTGCGGGCACTATTAGTATACTATGCATGAGGCTTGCAACTTGTAAAATATAATTTTCATAACTCATATGCTTTATTACTACCGTTGACAAAATTGTTTCATGTTTTCAAAATAAAAGCTCTAGCACAAATACAGCAATCGATGCTTTCCTCTTGAAGGACCATTCTTTTACTTTTATTGTTGAGTCAGTTTACCTATCTCCTTCCACCTAAGAAGCAAACACTTGTGTGAACTGTGCATTGATTCCTACATACTTGCATATTGCACTTGTTATATTACTTTATGTTGACAATATCCTTGAGATATACATGTTATAAGTTGAAAGCAACCGCTGAAACTTAATCTTCCTTTGTGTTGCTTCAACACCTTTACTTTGATTTATTGCTTTATGAGTTAACTCTTATGCAAGACTTATTGATGCTTGTCTTGAAGTACTATTCATGAAAAGTCTTTGCTTTATGATTCACTTGTTTACTCATGTCATTACCTTTGCTTTGATCGCTGCATTCATTACATATGTTTACAAATAGTATGATCAAGATTATGATGGCATGTCACTTCAGAAATTATCTTTGTTATCGTTTTACCTGCTCGGGACGAGCAGAACTAACTTGGGGATGCTGATACGTCTCCAACGTATCGATAATTTCTTATGTTCCATGCTACTTTATTGATGATACCTACATGTTTTATGCACATTATATGTCATATTTATGCATTTTCTGGAATTAACCTATTAACAAGATGCCGAAGAGCGTTCTTTGTTTCTGCTGTTTTTGGTTTCAGAAATCCTAGTAAAGAAATATTCTCGGAATTGGACGAAACTTTCGCCGGGTCCTATTTTTGCACGAAGCTTCCAGAAGACCGAAGACCTAACGAAGTGGGGCCACGGCGGCCAGGAGGGAGGCCGGCGCGGCCCGGCCCTGGCCGCGCCGACCTACCCCCTGGGCCCTCGTGTGGCCCCCGCGTTGACCCTCCGCCTACTTAAAGCTTCCGTCAAAACCCCGTGAGAGCCACGATACGGAAAACCTTGCGAGGCGCCGCCGCCGAATCCCATCTCGGGGGATTCGGAGATCGCCTCCGGCACCCTGCCGGAGAGGGGATTCATCTCCGGAGGACTCTACACCGCCATGGTCGCCTCCGTAGTGATGAGTGAGTAGTTCACCCCTAGACCATGGGTCCATAGCAGTAGCTAGATGGTCGTCTTCTCCTTGTTGTGCTTCATTGTTGGATCTTGTGAGCTGCCTAACATGATCAAGATCATCTATCTGTAATACTATATGTTGTGTTTGTCGGGATCCGATGGATAGAGAGTACTATGATTATGGTGATTATCAATCTATTGTTTATGTGTTGTTTATGATCTTGCATGCTCTCCGTTATTAGTAGAGGCTCTGGCCAAGTTTTTGCTCTTAACTCCAAGAGGGGTATTTATGCTCGATAGTGGGTTCATGCCTTCATTGAATCTGGGATCGTGACAGTAGGTTCTAAGGTTGTGATGTGTTGTTGCCACTAGGGATAAAACATTGATGCTATGTCTAAGGATGTAGTTGTTGATTACATTACGCACCATACTTAATGCAATTGTCTGTTGCTTTGCAACTTAATACTGGAGGGGGTTCGGATGATAACCTGAAGGTGGACTTTTTAGGCATAGATGCGGTTGGATGGCGGTCTATGTACTTTGTCGTAATGCCCGGATTAAATCTCACTATATTTATCATATCATGTATATGCATTGTTATGCCTTTCTCTATTTGTCAATTGCCCGACTGTAATTTGTTCACCCAACATGCTTTTATCTTATGGGAGAGACACCACTAGTGAACTGTGGACCCCGGTCCTATTCTTTACATAGCATACAATCTACTTGTTTTACTGTTTTCTTTGCAAACATCTTCCACTCGATACGTTTAATCCTTTGTTACAGCAAGCCGGTGAGATTGACAACCTCACTGTTTCGTTGGGGCAAAGTACTTGGTTGTGTTGTGCGGGGTTCCGTTGGCGGGAATCCGGTGCGGCGACACACGCGACCATCAACCTTCAACGTGCTTCTTCTTTTGGTCGTAACCCCGGTGGTACTTTTCTGAGCCCCTGCAGTACATTCCTGCACGCCCCCCTCCACGACTTGCTGCCGCGCGCCGCCGCTGATGTAGGGTAGCTATCTATTAGGGTTAGTACCCAGAAATCTAGGACATCAGCAGGAGTTTGTAGTTCATTGTGAACATTGATTTAATTCTTTGGATTTCTGTTATTGGAATGTTTCGAATGTGTTTGATATGTTATATTATTTTTGTCAGAGATGGATGAAGAAGCAGGATGTCTTATTTGTGGCCAGCCTGACACTAACTGCTTCCGGTCCAAGCGTCGTGCATTTTCATTTGATGTAGCGATGGTGCATTTGTTTGAAGAACTAATTGTATGTATGTTTTGCATAGTACAAGCTAGATATACATTATTTCCCCGCCGTTAGTACTATTTGCATTTGTTTGTTTGATCTTTTCTAAATAAATTGTTTTTTGTTTTCAATTCTTCAGGCCGTGCCTTGCCATGCTAGGGAGATGCTACATAGTTTAGTAGATAAGTGGGTTGTTGCTGAATGCAATCATGGTTCTGTTTATCATTTCCATGTGGAGAAGACTGAAGCAAGAACTTACCTTTGTGGACCATTCTGGAGTTCTTTTGTAGACGCTTATGTTATGGATGAAAATGACATTGTGGAGTTCACATATGATGAAACTACTTCCAAGTTTGAAGTTGTTGTATTCAATGCTGACCGTGACGAAAAACCATGGGTTCAGTTACCAGGCATGTTTCTTTGTTTCTAATTATTATTGTGATATTGTTTTCACATATTTCTCATTGTTCATTCTGTTTTATTTTTTTGTTTGTTCAGATTGTTGGGAGGTTTTGGAGTGCTGCAGAGTTACTTTTGAGAAAACCATTTTCTCAAATTTGCTAGATATTAACTCCGCAGAGATGAATGCAGTTACATGGGCTATATTCAAAGAGCTAAATAAAGTGGAGGAAAACGAATTCCTCGATTTCTTTGAAGTACCTCAGTTCTTTGTGACGAGGTTGAATGAATCTTCTCTTACTCGTTTGGTTAGTAACTTTTTCACTTGTTTTTAAGTTTCATTCATAACATACTAACAGTGTTAACGTGTTCTTTGTTTATATTTTACTTTTTTGTAGCTCATTCCATTTGATGTTGCACGTGGATACTATAGGCCGAGAGAAGGTGCTGCTATTTTTTATAGCAGATCTATTAATGGACAAATGGTTGGAGCTTATACAATCTACAAGGGGCAGCATATTGAGTTTGTAGATGGATGGAATGCGTTCTGTGTAGCAGCTCATCTTGTGATAGGTTCATTAGTATGTCTGAAGATTGAGTTCAGGGATTTGTGCATCAGGCTTGAGATTGAAGATATCACATTATAAGATATGCATATGGATGAATCCTCATAGAATGAAAGGAGAAATTGTAATTCATCTTTGTACTTTCGTTGTACTATTTTTATTTCAGCAAAAAAATTCGTGCGTTTTGTAGTAAAAACTAATTTTTGTAATTCAGACTATTTTTAGTGTCACACGTTTTTTAGGACATAATACGTTGGTTAATTCTGTTTCAACCCTAAATGCACATGTGCTGCTGATATATTCGGTTAACATTCCGGACAGGTAATAATAGGCCGGTTTGTACTAAGCCCATTAACGTGGAGCATGGACGCGGGGAAGGAATACTCATGGCCCATCCAGCAGGGTTCTCTAGTTTTCTTTTGTTATTTTCTCAACTCGAATTTAACTGAAATTTAATACTTTATTTTCACATAAATTCAAAAAATGAAAAAACCTTCACACTTCGTCTTAGAATGGATACGAGAGTGTGTGCAAAAATTTCTGGAGCGTTTCTCGAAGGTCGAAAAATCCACATTCTTAGAAACGGAACCGTTTGGGTTACATCAAACCACTTTTTGTAAGCTAGTCGATTTTTCGACCTTCGAAAAAAAGTCCAGTTTTTTTACCCAATATGTCACACGTTTTTGTGAACATAATCCGTTGGTTAAAACTTTTTTTGAATTTTTTGAATTTAACCAGGTTTGCTGCAGATTTATTGAAATCAAAACTAAAAAACTTATCAGTTAGGCCGAAAGACATGTAACGCGGTTTGTACTAAGCCCATTAACGTGTAGCATGGACGCGGGGAAGGAACACTCATGGCCCATCCATCAGGGTTCTCTAGTTTTCTTCTGTTTTTTTTCAACTCGAATTTAACTGAAATTTAATAGTTTATTTTCACGGAAATTCAAAAATTGAAAAAACCTTCACACTTCGTCTTAGAATGGATACGAGAGTGTGTGCAAAAATTTCTGGAGCGTTTCTCGAAGGTCGAAAAATCCACATTCTTAGAAACGGAATCGTTTGGGTTACATCAAACCACTTTTTCTAAGCTAGTCGATTTTTCGACCTTCGAAAAAAAATCCAGTTTTTTTACCCAATATGTCACACGTTTTTGTGAACATAATCCGTTGGTTAAAACTTTTTTTGAATTTTTTGAATTTAACCAGATGTGCTGCAGATTTATTCAAATCGAAACTAAAAAACTTATCAGTTAGGCCGAAAGACATGTAACGCGGTTTGTACTAAGCCCATTAACGTGTAGCATGGACGCGGGGAAGGAACACTCATGGCCCATCCATCAGGGTTCTCTAGTTTTCTTCTGTTTTTTTTCAACTCGAATTTAACTGAAATTTAATAGTTTATTTTCACGGAAATTCAAAAATTGAAAAAACCTTCACACTTCGTCTTAGAATGGATACGAGAGTGTGTGCAAAAATTTCTGGAGCGTTTCTCGAAGGTCGAAAAATCCACATTCTTAGAAACGGAATCGTTTGGGTTACATCAAACCACTTTTTCTAAGCTAGTCGATTTTTCGACCTTCGAAAAAAATCCAGTTTTTTTACCCAATATGTCACACGTTTTTGTGAACATAATCCGTTGGTTAAAACTTTTTTTGAATTTTTTGAATTTAACCAGATGTGCTGCAGATTTATTCAAATCGAAACTAAAAAACTTATCAGTTAGGCCGAAAGACATGTAACGCGGTTTGTACTAAGCCCATTAACGTGTAGCATGGACGCGGGGAAGGAACACTCATGGCCCATCCATCAGGGTTCTCTAGTTTTCTTTTGTTTTCTTTTTCAACTCGAATTTAACTGAAATTTAATTGCTTATTTTCACAGAAATTCAAAAATTGAAAAAACCTTCACACTTCGTCTTAGAATGGATACGAGAGTGTGTGCAAAAATTTCTGGAGCGTTTCTCGAAGGTCGAAAAATCCACATTCTTAGAAACGGAATCGTTTGGGTTACATCAAACCACTTTTTCTAAGCTAGTCGATTTTTCGACCTTCGAAAAAAAATCCAGTTTTTTTTACCCAATATGTCACACGTTTTTGTGAACATAATCCGTTGGTTAAAACTTTTTTTGAATTTTTCGAATTTAACCAGCTGATGTGCTGCAGATTTATTAAATAAAAATTTAAAAACTTTTCAGTTAGGCCGTCAGACATGTAACGGGCCAATGTGGGCCGCCAGACCTCTAACTGCATGTTCGCCTCCCGCCCCTATATCCGCCCAATACTGTGGCAGTTCCACCGTTCTGTCCCAACCCCGGCCGTTCGTCTACCGCATCCCAGTGCTCCCTTCCTCCCACGCTGTCCATGGCATCTGCCTCTTCCTCCGTCGTGGCCGGAGACGAGAAGTCCACGACGGAGAAGTACCGCATCCTTGCGCACGGGAGTACATATATCGACGTCGTCTACACCAATGAGGCGGCGACTGTTGATAGAATTCTTCGTATGTACGAGGGTTGGCTCGACGAGGACGAGGACAGGTTCAAGTTCGTTGGTCTGGATCTCGAGTATGACTCTAGCGGACACAAGTTGGCGGTAATGCAAATCGCCATGAGGGAGCACGTTCTTGTATTCCACTACATTAGGTACAAGGATCATTGATTTTTATGTCCCTACATTGAATTTAAAGCGTCCCTACATTTTCATTACAGTACTTGTTGAATTTATTTGTGCTGCTCTTGACAAAGGTGCAAGGATCATTGTCCGCGCCTACTGACTTTTCTCAAGGACAAGCAATACACTTTTACAAGTGTTGATAAAAGAAATGACACAAAAGTTCTTCGTGCGGCCGGTCTTCCTGTTCCAGAAGAGAGACACATCGACATCCAGGACATTTTCAAGATTAAAGGTCAACCGCAGGCTGGAATGGCTGATCTTGCAGCAAAGCTCATTGATCCCAAGTTTGCCAACATGAAGAAGGAGTTCAAGTACAACCGGCGAAGGAAGGAAGGGCATTCTTTCTGGGAATGCAAGCCACTGTCCTGGATGAACCTCGAATACGCAGCTATTGACGGCTATCTCAGTTATGAGATATACAACAAGATCTACACGGTGAACGAGGGACAAGCTCACCTCCAGAGATCAGGCCACATCTGCCCCAGATGCAAAAATCAGGATGAATCTTCATCAATGAACAAGCGTCAGAAGCAAGCCTGGGAGTGATAAGAATCAACGGGGCAAGTACTAGTGTGTTTGTGCAGTCTGTAATTATATTCGCGATGTGTCCAAGACATAGTTGTGCTCTATGTTATTTGTGAACAAATTCTCCATATTGTTTTGTAAGTATCATACAGTGATCTGTGCAGTCTGTAATCATATTCGCAATGTGTGCAAGACATAAGCTGTGCTCTATGTCATTCGTGAACAAAATTGTCCTTTGTGTTGCAAGTATCAAAATTCGGCCTTTGACAATCAGACCAATGTTTGTACACCAAATAATACACAAGTGCAACAAGTAGTGTAGTTCATAATGTAGACAAGCAATTAATCATCATATGCTTGTCAGAACTTCCGGTGGTTCCTCATACTTCCGATGGTCCCTCATATCTGCATTTCATGAAATAACACACAAGTCAGTGGCACATAAAATAGTAGAAGATTAGTGCAAGCGATTTAAGTAGGGCTGAACCAGACACTCACTCCTTATGTAGCCTGCACTTCATCTTGTTGTTTCTGTTATGACCTGGTTGATTGCAAGCAGTGCACAACCTCTCCTTCTTCCGCTCGTCGTGTGCCAGTATCCTGCCATGTTTTGACGTCTGTTGATTTGTATCCTTGTCCTTATAGTACCTCTTGTTTTGTTTAGGTGCTCCTTTGGTCTCAGCTTGATCAGGATCACCCACTACTGGTGCATCTCCTCTGTTTTGTGCGTCCTCATGGTAAGCCGTTGAATGACTGGTCTGGGCGCCTTTTCTCCTGTATATTATGCCTTTCATACATTTCATAAGCTCGCTGAAAGATTCTGGGTCATGCAATGCGGCATCAAAAGCTTCTGCTCCAATCATGGTAAGCTCGCTATGCTTTCTCCGCTCAGCTACCCCTTCCCATCCCCATCCGTACAAATCACTCTCACGTCTCGAGGGCAAACCATACCTTGCATCCTTCGAGAACCTTCGGAGAACACAACAGTTTGGAATTTCAGAGTACCCCACATAATGCAAAACAAACAAGATGTGCTTGCAAGGTAGCCCTTTCCGATACATCCTTCGGCAGCTGCACGTTATTGTTTCCTCTTTGCTTTCAGGTCTGTAATCCACTGAAAACAAATACTTACGGTTATTCATCCATGACACAACGAAGGTTGATACCCCACCAACACATCCAAGTTGATCTACAATCTCTAGGCCCCCAATCTTTTTCAGCTCCTCTTGAACGAGGTAGAAGTTTGCAGCAGTGAATTTACGGGCAGCAGACGTCTCTATATCCTTGTACCTGGTAACTGCAACCGGTAGTGTCTGAGAGTCTATGGCGTCGTGGCGGGCCTCTTCCTCCCGGACACGGCTACTGTTATTCTCGTAGTGCACAACCATATCCACAATTGTCAGTCCAAAGTCAAGGTGGGTGTGTAGGGTGGAGTTCAAACTCTCGCTCCTCTGGTTGCTTTTCATTCCAAGGAAATATCCATTCGCTAGATAAGCGGCTGACCACAACTTCTTCCTAGCATACATCCTCTTCATCCATTCTTTGGTTAATGCCGTCTGGTGCTTCTCGACGAATGCCCTCCATCTCTCCTCGAATACTTGTTCCGAAGTGCTGTAGTACAGCAGCGACCGGAATTCATTGTGAGCCAGGGGGTCTAGGTGCTTCTTCATGTTCTTCTCAATATGCCACGTACAAACACGGTACCACACGCCTGGAAAGACTTTACCAACAGCGGCGATCATTGCAGCGTCCCCATCAGTGATGATCCCTTTAGGCTTCTGCTGATACATGGCCTTCAGGAATGTTTCTAACAACCACTTGTATGTTTTTTCCTTCTCGTCCGAGACAATGGCGCATGCAAAAACAGTAGTCTGGCGGTGATTGTTTATTCCCACAAAAGGTATGAACGGCATAGCATACCGATTTGTTTTGTACGTGCTGTCAAACACCAGCACGTCACCGAAGTCGGCATAGTCCTGCCGAGACTGAGAATCACACCAGAACAGGTGTAACAATTTTCCACCTTTACCAAGCTTGTAATCAAAAAAGAATTCAGGATCATCTCTCTTCCTCTTCTCCATAATGCCAATGGTTGTGTTGGCGTCACCCTTTGCAATCATCTTCATCTTTTCACGGCAAGACATGTTGTAAAGATCCTTTCTTACAAATCCTACCGTGCTGTATTTTCCACTGTCACTGATAAATGACCTCATAATGTTGAATAATCTCATCCCAGCAGCTCCCAGTGACATGATCCTAGATTTCTGATGATCCTTGATCTTTCTATGAGACCGAAGAAAAGCGATTTGATCAGCTGTAGCAGGCTTATGGTTATGATTGTCGTCAAATCTCAGAACAGTCCAAACACCCTTTTTCTGTTATACGACACACTGAAATGGGCACCACAGTTGCAGCGAGACTCAGGTCGGTGCCTATACGTTCGGTTTTCCATTTCTAAGTACTTGCTTTCACGTTGCCCAGCCCTGGAGCAAAGAAACCGCCTATACCGAATGGTGGATGTCCCTAATTCATCAAGGCGTTCCTTTTTCTTCTCGCGTCGAATGCTAAAACCATGTTCTTTGGCATACTTGTTGTAGAAGTAATAGGCAGCCTCTTCGGAAAGAAAGATCATGGCCCTTACAGCCTCATACTTTCGCTGTTTGTTCATTTCAGCATCAATATCATATGGATCCTTGTAATCTTCGTGCTTAGTATGGTCCAGCTGGGAACTTCCTGTCACCTAAACAAATATGACAAACATGGCGTTATTGTTACTGACACTTTGATTTGTTCTATTATGCATTGCAATGCATCAAAAGAAAATCTTACTTCGCTTTTGCATTCAGATTTTGACAGCTGTGAAACCCCCCCTTCTAATGATTTTGACTGCTCAGGAACATCCTCTTTATAAGCAAAGTCTTCCAAATCAGAATCCCCGTAGTAGGTAAGCTCACTGTTTCTGATTACAACAACCTGCGCAATTTGTAGGAAAATAGCAAATTACATGTATATTCATCTTCACCTGGAAGAAGGCAAGTAAGATAAAAGAAAACATACATCACTCGTATTTTCAGAAGTGGGTTCATCATGTGTATCACTTATGCTGTCTTCATCATCGATGTCCATCTACAAAATTTGCAACAAGGAGGCAAATATCAAGGACAAGATATTCCCATGCATACTGCACTGATAAAATATGAAAATGTGAGTGACTCACATTATCAGACTCAGATACAGGATCACCAAAAATGCTATCATCATCATCAGACGAAGGTACTTCATATTCATCTTCTGAAGATGAAATATCATAACCCTCCCATCTAGAGTCATCAACGTCTGTACTTGCTTTCTCATTGTCAATCCGAGAAGCCATAGAGCCGTCCATCTGTCCAAATAAAACAACATCACTGACCTAATCAACATAAAAACTCGGCTTGGAATTCATTGTGTGATGCAGATTAACAAAAAATATACCAAAAAATTGGTAAAAAATTGAAAAACAAATTAAACACTAAGCAGAAATGCGACGATACATCCTTCAAAGTATACATGGAATAAGAAGAGAATAACAGTGTGGCACGGGGGGCTAACCTCTTCTGGGCGTCGGTGGCAATCTGGGCAGCCACGGGAAGTTAGGCTCGGCGGTGCTCTGCCTTGCAATGGAACGACCTATATGTCGATCGTGGGGAGGCGGAGCCGCGGAGGGTGGATGACTCAGACGTTCGCCGCCGTAACGTTGTCGTGCGCACCGCGGCGACGGCCAACGATCCACCGGATGCGGGAAGGATAGGAGATCGCCGAGGTAACCAGCCACGCCTGCTACGATTGCCCGGGGTACGTGAAAATGGCGGTGGTGAGGGATCGACCGGCTACAACAAGACGGAGGGATCAAAACCCTAGGTATGAATGGCGGCCGTGGGAGGGGTGGAGTCGGGCCAAGGTTGGATGCCGGATCCTTGCCGCGATCGGCGGACAAGCAGTATTCACCGGAGCAGATCTAGATCGGAGATGGCCGGGCTGGAGGCTGCGACGAGCTGATCAAGGTACGTGAGAATGGAAAGTGACAACCGACGACGACCACCACATCGATCCATCGGACGTATACACCGACACGTACATACACCGAAACGTACATACATTGTATACCCTTTCAACGAGTACAAGGGTATACCGTATACCCCTTCAACGAGTACACGGGTATAATCGATACGGATCTTCGGGGGCTAACCTACCCGACCCGTTAGCGCCGGCGGAAGGAGCACGTGCATAATGGTACGTTTATGCAATTGTTGGCTTGGGGGCCTATGGAACCAGTCGCCTTATGAAAAAAGGGAAATGTAATAACAAAATAAAAGATCGGCAGCACACAGAAACCACCGATGGCCAGAAGCAATCAGTCCATAACGGAATAGATGAGAAAATTTTGAATTACCTAGTGTTGCCATCGGACGGATGCGTGGCGGCTCAAGGGTTTTGTCGATATCGTCGCGCCGTCGTGGAAGTGAATTTCGTCGTCGCTGCCTTTTCGTCTATACTATGGTGTCCGTAAATCGCTGCAGTGCGTCAGTGCGTGGACTGAATGGAGATGAATAGGTGAGTCCGCGTCGATGCCCCAGGAGAGGATGGTTCGCTGGCTCGGGCTACCTCGAGACTCGATCAGGCGATGTCGCCTCGTGCATAGCTCACGATCGGGAGTCGCGAAGAGTTTTCCGTCCGCCTCCAGCGATGCAAGGCCCACCTACGTTTCTTACGTTCCTTCCTATTTTTTATCTTTTATTTCCATCATAAGTATATGGGCCATTAAATTTTTTTGGGCCCCCCTAAATTCAGGGGCCCTGTGCAAGCTGCACACACGGCACATGTGCTCGCTCGGGCCTGCTCAGGTGTCGTTCCGACAGCCGCCGTCATGTCTCTGTGCCGCGTAGATCTGACAAGTCAGATATGACGGACATCACCGGCGCCTTCTGCTGCCCCCTTCGGCGCTCTTTCTTCCACCGCCATTGACGCTCCTGCTCCTGCTGCGCTTCGCTGGTGTTTCTTCTGCCTGCGACACGAGCCTGCCGTCGGCCGTTCTCAGCCGCCGCGCTTTGGATGATAGTCGACACCTCAAGTCTGGGACTCAGCTGATCTGGACGACACAACGAGCTCGCTGGCGGCAGCGACGTGGTGCGGTACGACGGTCGTCCTGCTGCAGCTGGAGCACGCCGGGGAGGCGGGGAGGACATGCGCGGGTGGCAGGCACGGGCGGCGGCATGCGCGTGTGGACGCGGGTGGCTAGGCGACGCCGAAGAGGACAGGCGCCGACGGCGACATGCCCGTGCGTGCGGGAGCGGCATGCGCGTGCGGGCGCGGACGTCGCCGTGCTGCTATCCGCAGACGGTGGCATGACAGGCGTTGACGCGCAGTGCGGAGCCGGCCGAGGAACAGAGCAGGTTCCCTGATCTTGGCTCGATCGACCGGGAAGAAGCAATTAATTCCCTCCACTCTGGGCTCTCACATGTTGTATTCTGTTCTATTTTCCAGATTGTACTATACGGGAAGATAAGCTTCAGCAACGGACCCCACACATCTCGCTGGACCAATGGCACATCGACTTGAGCCGGGATCAAATATCACCGGGTTCATTCTATTCACTCTCAGCCATCCTGAGCTAACCTCATTACCCGAACGATGCACATGAGATACCGAAGCCATCGCGAAACTCCTCAGTAGTTTCTTGATTTCTTCAACCAGAGGCCCTTGAGCCGATCTATCTAATCCCTTGTCTCTCAGCTTGTTCACCGCGCCTATGCAGTCCATCTCTAGCATCACACGCTCGACATTCATGTCCTTCGCCAGCGGTAGCGCCCGCCGACACGCCAACAGCTCCATAGCTTCGGGATCCATGACGATGGGAAAAAAATGGCAGGCACATGCAAGTACCCCGCCATTGTGATCACGCACGATCACGCCACCGCCACCATAGTTCCCTTCCGCCGTCCACGCACCATCGGCGTTCAGCTTGTGCCACGACGGTTCAGGAGGACGCCATTGCACCTTTTCCTTCACTCCATGCAGCTTGACAGTACCTATTACCGCACGCCATTCTTCCAACAGGACCATAATGCGTCTAACAGTCCGTTGCGGGTCTTCTATCATCAGTTCATCTCGAGCATCATTGCGTGCAAGCCAAATTTGATATAGGGCCATCATGGCAAGTTCTTGCTCCGCAGGTTTTAGGTGTGCCATCCACTCTAGCAACCACAACCTAAACTTCGCGTGTGATCGGCAATCCGGAGGAGGCGTGCCATCCAATCTAGCAACCACAACCTAAACTCTGGTAACATGTCGCTTTCAAGTGTGTAGATCACTTTCCTTTTTACGTAAATATTGCTTTCAGACAAGGGGGCACTCCTTAAGACAAACGTGCTATAGCACCGTGTGGCAGCGTCCTAATATGGTCCAGGACATAACATACTAGACCATAAAAGCGCGCGTTGCCGCGCCTGTCCATCTTAAAAAAATAAAACAATAGAAATATTTGAGAAATTTGGAAGTAAAATAACGTATTAACATGTGATAAATTCATATTATTCAGTATCGTGCATAGACATGTTATAAATTCATAAGGTTCATAATCGTGCATAGACAAACATTGGGGAATATTATCTTATAAACCATAACACGTCTAGTAAATACAGATGATGAAGACTGGATAACACAACTATACCATAGTGAGTACTTACAATGAAATTCCCTAATATCACTAATGCATTCCGGGATACATTTTGGCCATGAAATAAAAATCTACAACTTGAAAAGACAAACATTGTTTAGTCAGGATAATTCTTCCATTTTATTTTTGTTTCTTAAATCTTAACAGAACAAAATATATTATATTACAGATATACATGATCTAAAAGCAAAGAACAGTGTGACACCCTTATTATTTAGGACACAAAAGGTTGTTTTAGACATAACTCGTAGGAAATGTTCACATATAAATGGAAGAACAAATTAACCACGTACATCCTCAATTTAAATTGTGTTCTCCTACAAAGGGCACAAAGCTAGAATGTAGAGAAATTACGAACATGGCTGAGTAATTTTCATTAAAAAAAGTCAGCATATCTACCAAGAAACAAATAACAGAATGAAAAAAATGTAACATAGTTCCACCAGAATCTAAATGAAATATTATTACTTGCTACCTGTTTGTTTACAAAACACTATAACACAAGAAAAAAAATATTGTGTTTGCCAAATGATAGGCTAGAAAGAAAATCACGATAACTTATATTTCAGACAAACAAGTGATTCGAGAAATCAAAATGAAGTCCTCGGATTTTTCTCCTTCTCAAACATAACCTGCTATGAAGACCACTCAAGACAATGTATTCTCCACTTGAAGTAGTCTCTATTGATTGTTGGACTTTGAAAAGCACCTGTTAATCAGCAAAATACAATCCAGATTGTGATGCATATTAGCAGCCTAACTTCGGAACACCTTTTTGTGAAGCCAAAGCAACAAACTTGTAATCCCACACAAACGAACCTGCCTAGGGTCGTCATAGGGAACCTCCCAAGTAAGAAATCAATGGATATACTCAAATACATGAGAAATATAACAACTGCATTGAAATTTTTTCGTGAGAAACAAAGTTTTGAAATCAATATATCCACAAACAGAAGTATGCGAAATAAGAAAAAATTACGAAAAATAACCATGAAAATATACTATAATTTTGTTCTATAAAGTATGAAGTTCAAATACCTTGGATACTGACCCTTCTTCTGTTAACTAATATCCCGATGGTAATTTGGTACACCACGTTTTTCGGGCCAGAAATTTCCAAATTTTGACAAATGTAGGGTCTTGCTGTATGGACCCTCAGAATTTCTTGTTCATAAACGTTAGCTAACAAAATTAGGAAAACCCGCTACTACAAAAAAATGACAAGGGGCCCTCAAAATAGTGCAATAAGGAAGTATTTTCTTTCTTCAATATAGATTTCTGAAACCTGAGAGATATACTCAGCCAGGTCTGTTGCTATTCGCATGTGACCTCTGAACAATCCTTATTTAACCGTTCACCTTTGGTTCATATATGATGCAGTCATTTCCCTCTGCATTATTTGCTTGAACTTGGAACTCTACATAGAGTTTTTGTTACACCAATAGTCCTGCACAAAAAGCAACATTATTACCCACAAGGAGGTCTTGGAGAAGTGATATAAATCACAAATAAAATATTGATTTAAGAATACTTCAAGGTTTAGTCACAAAATCTGGTTATTACATCTCAAATAATTTCTACCATCGACACCAAAATGTTGAAAAGAGAAATATAATATGTTCTGCACAATATCATGTAAAGAAATAATTATTGTAATGCTTGTTTTCCCTAAAGAGGATTCCAGGTTACAAAGAGGCTAATCATGTATAACAGACACAATTTCAAAAGCGGCTGGCAATAGACACGCAATTACCAACAATCTGGCAAGTCAATATTGTATCCTTCTGAATCAGTTGGTATAAAGATCACATAAACACAGGCCTTGGTCTACCCAAGTAGCTCTAAACTGAGATAAACAGCTTAGGCAATCCCTTCTCCAATAAAATTAGCACAAAACTATGAATAAAGTTTGAAACACAAATTGCCCATTACTCGCGATGAATGGATAACTACCAAGAACTGAATTAATGAGACCGAGGGTAAAATCCCTGGCTTATTTTTATAGAAGAATTTGTGAGCACGAACTGGTACTGTGAGCACGGAGGCTCGATCCCAGGCGGGTAGGCACACATCAGCCATCTGGGCTACGTCACAGTTCTAAACTACCAAAAACTTCATACCACAATGATACCACGATAAACATATATATTACACAAAACTTTCACTTCATTAGTTTCAGCTTTAGCATTGGCTATAAGGTACTCGTGGTTCAAATATGCTTTAGAGAGTCTGAATCGTCTAGGCTTGCCTCTCACACCGAAACAAGGCCAACATAGGTATGTGCTCTTCTATTAAGAATGTGGGGGGTGCTCCCTGCCCTATGAGAAGGTTTCGTAAATAAAGAGGTAGGTGTTCTAATCACAGGTTCTCAATCAAGCGTGTATATTTTGTCGATCCCATGGTTCAAAAAAGCGTACGCCTAGGTACGCTTAAGCGCGCTTAAGCGCTGAGCGGTTGTCTTCCGCTTCGCTTTTGGCCTAAGCGTTCGATTAAGCGAGACAGGGAATCTGGTCGTGTTTTGTGCTAGAATCTCCTCTATGCGAGTGTTGGTGTGTTGCCTGTGTTGCTCTGCTCCTTGCTCGATGCATTGATGGTGATTAGGTCTGGCTTAGCTGCTTGCTACTCCTCTACTGCTTAGCTGCTTGCTACTCCAGTAAAGCTTAGCTGCTTGTTTGTGTTTGTTACATTGTTTGCTTAGCTGCTTGTGTGTTTATAAGAAATTGGAGCAAAACCGAGGCTAACCAAGGTATTAATCCCCGTATTCCTCAGAAATGTAGCATTACATGCTTAGGATACAAATTTACAGCATATTATAGGGGTATATGTGCCCATCTTGACTTCCCTGTTTCATGTTCGTACGATTTTAGCCTGAGCGCTTAAGCTCGCTTAAGCAGCAGTTCCTCTAAGCAGTGCCTCACCGCTCGCTTAGCGCCTAGCGCTTTTTTGAACCTTGGTCGATCCAAATCATGAATATTCGAGATACCCTGAATAACACAGGTCTGAACGGTGGTGTTCTCTGGTCGTAATCACTTGCCCCTGACCTTTATTACTCGAGCACAACTGAGGCAAAATGATGCATGATCACCTCATTGTTCCCTGGCTCCCTGCAATGAAATTTAAATAGATAGTGAAACAAATGCAGAGGATAAGGCAATATGAGATCACGTGCTCACCTTCACCTGAATGGAGCAGAGCAGAAACATCGCGCCCATCTTCTCCTCGATCTATCGTCTTGCCGATGTAACCGCAAACGCGTAGGTCTGACGGCATCCCGTGGCTTCCCGTCCGTTTGATGCCGCCGGCGGCCAGGTCACTTGCCTGTGTTTGATCTCTTGCGTGGATCTTTGGATAGAGTTCCGTCTGTGCTTTCTTCCCGACTGCCAAACGCCCAAACCAACCTCTATGATTCAAGGAAATCCTTGGATAGGCGTCGATGTGGCCATCCCAATCCCGGCCCTTACCCTGACTTCGATCTCTTTCTTCAGACTCGAGCGGCGGAGCCCCTCCCCTGACCTCTGCCGAGGCCGACCTGAATCAGCAGCGGTGGACGGTGGTGCTGATTAGGTGAACGCCTGAGCGGCGGCGCAGAACGGCAGAAGAGGCGAAGCGTCTGTCGTCTGTCGTCTGTCGTCTGTCTTTGGCGTGATGAAGAAACATATCGCCTGCAGAGGAGCGAAGGCCGCTAAGCTGCTAAGGATTAATGGGCCGTCCGAGCAATACGTCAACGAATAAGGCCCGGTGAACCGCGTGTCAGTTAGATTAACTTTCAGAGTAGAAGCCCGTTTATGTTGGGCCGAGCGTGTCTGGCCGGTTAACGCGGTAAAACTGACGTAGCGACGCTGAGGTGATGACCGGTACATCTGAGACGTCCAATGTATGAATCGGACGGCTAAGAGCGTCAAAACGATGTGGTGGCTCTTAGGTAGTTCCATTTTACTGTTACTTAATTTGATCGATCGTATCTGAATCTGAAACTTATTCTAACGCGGCAAGTGTCGTTGCCTAATCGACGGTACCTCGGAGGAGGGATCCTCACGAGGGGGAGAAGAAGTAGGGGCCATCGGGCGGAGTGTCCTCGGGACGGTGGTACGCGATTTACCGAACACATGCACGATGACGGGCCTACGCTGCTTGTCGGAATTATCTGGGCGCTTTCGCGTTGTTACAATGAGTTGTGGTTGTGCCTCTAGGGCTCCGGGATCCGGCTTATAAAGGCGCACAGATCTAGGGTTTACATGGAGAGTCCTAGCCAGAATACAAGTTGCCTAACTGCGGTACAATATCTTGCCGTGTACGTCACGGATCCGCCTTCCATCTATGTAGTACTGGATCCGGATACCTTATGGGTCTCCACGGATCCGGCCTCCTTCGTAGGTCGGTTGGTGACATAGGCATCCCTAATGGGACTGCCGAAGAAGGTACCCGGGGTTTACTGAAGGCCCATGAAGTCGAAGAATATGAAGTTCGGAAGCCCAATTAGTTATTAAGGAAAGACGGAATTGTATTAGGAATGAAGAGATTTGTAACTTTACGGGTTGAACTCAAAGAGTCTCCCGGAATCTGTAAAGTTGTGTAATACGAAACCCTCGGCTCCGCCTCCTATATAAGGGGGAGTCGAGGGACAAAGAGGATCAAGTCATTGTTTCACGCAACCCTAGTTTTCATAGCAGTCGAGTACTTTTCCGGCTGAAACCTTCGAGATCTACTTGCCCTCTACTTCCAACTAAACCCTAGCCTGCAACTTGTAGGCATTGCCAAGTTAATCCCTTGTCAATTGGCACCGTCTGTGGGAATTAGAGGCGACAAGGATCTGATCTCGACGGCACGTTCGACATCATCAAAATCTTCGGTAGCAGGCAACGCGATAGATCGAGGTAAACAGATCGAAACCGCTCTAGTCGATTTTGTTCCTCACCCACCCTCCCGTATGGATGCATATGCAGATCTGGAGGAGCCCATGGACATGGCGTTCGGAAGGTTCCACTTCCGCGTCAGGAAGGAGGGATCTCATCGTTTCGCAATATCGGACTCGGCGAGATCGGTTGCAGCTGGTTCCGATTCCTCGGGATCGTTGTCATCATTCGAGTCTGGCGATGAAGAGGTTTCATCGACAATCTCCACCAAGCACGCCTCAAGTGGAGAACTCGTCAAGATCTTCAGCAACATATCCGTCGAGTCGTCTGCTGTCAACACCTGGATTTTTAAGTCCAGATGCCTATTATGCCATTCATCGCAATCCCAGGAATATTGTTTTTGCGAGACATAATAGATTGATATCACAACACATCATTCATTACAACACATAATTGTCTTACATAGAGGGATCACATGATCCAGTCTTAATACATCATAGTGGATCTAGAGATCCTATTACATAACACATAACGGAAGCGAAGTAACGGTTGCGGTCCATCTATTCCACAGGCAACTGTTGACGTCAGGAGTGATCCTAGTTGTCGTAGACGTCCTGCTGTCCATCTTCCTCGTACTGCTGTTCCTCTTCATAGTCTAGCCATTTGAATAGCCAGGGACAAAGCCATGAGTACTTTAAAGTACTCGCAAACTAATACTGATGTAAGCACTATCAACTATAGTAAGGGGGATGCTAAGCTCTAGGTTTATTTGCATAAAGCCAAGTTTATTTCATAAACATTTAGTAAAGATGCTTGAGTCGCTAGACTAACTCAAGTGGGAACATTAGTGTCATTCCCACAACTCTGTTGTAATTCAAGTCAAAGTCACCATTTCAAGTTCAAATCACAAGTCACCCTTCACCTGTCACATTTTTTGAAAATGGTCTGATGACGGAACAGTATGGCCTTTCCAACCGTCCATAACCGTGGACGCGGCTATTCGAATAGTTCTACACTCTGCAGAGGTCGTACACTTGTGCCACAACATTTGCAATAATCCGTCAGGGTTAACTGGCCCTGATTTATCACACTCCGTGTGCGGACTACCAACCATAACCTTTCACTTACATACCCTAGTATAGGCACCTCTCCCCATGAGCTTGGCCTCCCGGTGAAGAGACAGTCAGCCTGGGAACTGCACAGGGCTTGGGCCGGACATTCACCTCATTTCACGTCATTTCACATCATTTCATATTTCTTTGGAGGCAGCCCTTGGCATAACCCCGATGACGCTTGTTTAGAGGGAACCCATACTAAGATATATAAACTTCTAGTTAAGCCCTACCCATATCAGGTATTGTGGGGGTACTTGTAAAATTGGAATGGTATCGCATCCGAACCCAACCATCAGTTTTTGTAAAGTTCACCATGTCATTCACAAGTCATATTCACCTTCAAAATCTTTCAATAGAATGACTTCTCATTCCAAGGTTTTCAAAGTCATGTCATTTCACATGTTCCCATCTAAAGTAGTCAATTTTATTTATTTAGCACTAGCAACTAGTCATGAGGGGTGCTAACTAGCTTTGATTGTTCTAGGCTAACTTTGATACTCTTGTAGTATTCTATCTCTAGACCAAAGTTAACTATAAAAGCAAGTTATAATAATCAAAGTAAAAGCTTGTAAGAATAAAACTTGGGATGGGATCATGAAGCATAAAGTAAATTGGTGAGTGTGCCTTGCTCTAGTAGAGCGGTGCACTTTGCAAGAATATTAGCTTGCCAGAGTAGAGCTTGCATTGGGTTAGCTTGCCTTGAGTGGTGTACTGATCAAAGTGGTCTTCTTCTTCCTGGAAGTAGACCTCCTCCTCCTCGGTGTACTCCTCGGTACTAGCGTCTAAATACGAGTATAATACACCAATTACCACACAAAGCCTAAGTACTAGACTAAGCACTCACATAAATCACTCCTACTAAGCTATCAATCAACATGCTTATTAGGTGAGTGGATTTCATTTTATTCTTAAGAAAAATAATTTCCTCTCATTATAAATATTAATTAGAGTTTCTATTTATTTCTTGAGGGAAAATAATTTCCTCTCATTGAATACTATTAAGATTTAATTTCCTCCATTAATGTCATATGACCTAGGTTGACCCAAGTCAACCTCTTCATAAGTATTCATTGGGAAGTGATTTAAATGAGGTACAACACCTCATGCCTTTTTTAATACTCATGATTAATGATTTAATATCATCAACTAATTTAATATGAGTTTAGAATTGACCATAGTCTAGACCCCATATTAACTTAGTTGAGACAAGATTTAAATGAGACCACTACATCTCATAAGATTTAATAAGTAGCCTTGAATAATTTAAATGCTACTATGAAAATGATTGAATATTTTTAACTAAGAACCTATGGATTATTACTACATGTGTCATTAATTCTCATTGAATCCCTTGGGTAAGTATTTAATTGAGAGGCTACACCTCATATAGTTTAATACCACATACTAATGATTTAAATGAGGTGTAGCACCTCATACCATTTAATTTTAACATGGTAAGGATAAACAATTCATATGAGACCTAAATGACCAGAGTCTCTAGCTTATTTTGAATTGTTCATGACAAGATTTAAATGAGAGAAATATTCCCATAAGATTTATTAATAGTTTTGGACAATATCTTTGACTAGAAATAGCCATAAAGTCCTTTAATTAAGCTAGGCCATGATCATTCAAGGTAAGCATGGCATATTTTTGCAGAAACAATTAGTGTAAGTGAAATGTGAATTATAGGAGTTGGAATCAACTCAAAAGCATTTTTGGTTGATTTTTAAGAATTAATCTAAGGCAGAAAAGTCCCTGCCTTGTTATTTTTATCATTTAAATTCTATAACAAAACTAAAGTTGGGGCCAGTGTAGTTTTGTAGATAATTTAACAAGGTTTCCAAATATATAAAATTTGTCAAATTTGGTTTGGTAGATTTTCCCCTATTAAATTTTGAAAACAGCATCTGAGAATAATTGACAAATTTCGAAAAATGCCTATTTGAACTGGTGGGCTTAGGCGGGAAAGAAAACGGGCCAGCGTGAGAGGAAAAGGTCTGGGCCAGCCCAACTACGCGCAGATGCGCCGTGGGCTGTCTGACAGTGCGGGCCCCAGCTGTCAGCCGGTTTTAAATGGCGAACCGGTAAGGAGCGAGGACGGCCGTAGGATAAAAAATCGGGCGGCCGTCAGTCGTCCTCGTCCTCGACGAAGGGGTCCGGCGAGCTAACCCTACCGGCGGCGAGGTGGGTCGCGGGAGGGGTCTTACCGGCGTCCAGGGAGGTCGGCGAGGCGGGCGATCGACGTGGAAGACGACGGCGGTTCGAACGAGGGTCGAGGGAGCTCCTGAGGTGGACGAATTTGACGGCGGCTTCTGCGGCGGCGCTACGGGACTCCGGCTAGCAATTGGGGGGCTACTGGTGAGAATGTGACTGGGGGAGGAGTCGAGGAGGGTCAGAGAGAGATGGGGAAGGTGATGGTGTGTTGGAATTGCTCGGGGAGGGGCTCTATTTATAGCGTTGAGGTGAGGCCGAGGGGTGCTGGCAAGGTTGACGGTGGCGTCGTCGTTCCAAGGCGGAGAAGGGGCAAGTGATGGGTTCTGAGCGCGGGCGACGTCAAGGCAGTGCTGACGAGCATCGTGGCGAGGCAGGGGAGTGACGGAGGAGGGCATGCGACGTTGGGTCCTGTCGTACCCGTGGCGGAGGACGGCGAAGGTGGCGTGGGCTACAGCGCTCGAGCTGGGAGATGGGGTTGTCTGGGAGCTTACTGGTGCCGTGGCGATGCTCCGTGCAGAAGCTGAGGTCAGGGGAAGATTGGAGGCGACGAGACGACGACGCGCTCTGGCGTGCTCCGCGTCATGCCTGTGCATGCTCTGGCATGTCCGGGCTGGCGTGGGCACGTCCCTTGCTGAGCATTGCACGGGTCTACTCGGTCGAGGGCTGGGTCCATCGTGTGCAGGGAAGTGAGAGGGAGACGGCTGACATGGTGAGGTGAGTTGGATGTGAGAGGAGAGTGGAAGGGCATGGTGAGTGACATAGAGCTCGGCATGGTTGGGTTCTGGTCAAAAATGGTTCAAGGCAAGTGGTGGCAAGGCTTGACACTGGTCCTGAGGGGTGAGGTGAAGTGTCAAGGCAGCAGAGAGGGGCAGAGGTGGACCTGGTCCAAGCAAAAATGCAGCATGGGCACAAATATAGGTGCTGCCCACAAGGTGTTTGTTGATATGGCCGAAAGAAAAATATTTTCAAATTTTGGAAAATCCTTTGGTGGATCTCATTCATATAATCATAGAGATATAATGGTGGTGGTGGTGGTCAATTTGGTGTTGTTTTGCAAGTTTTCAAAAAGTTGGTCATCTTCACATAGTTTCAAAGTCCCTACTTGTTAATTTATTTCTGATCAACCTGGTCAACATTGGGTATGGTGGTCAACATGAAAGTTGTTCACCTTCATATGGTCTTGGATGACATGGTCATAGTTGACCAAGTTTGGTTGAATAAAAGTCAAATCCAGAGGGGTAAAGAGGGGATCATGTTAAAAATCACACAAATGACCATCATCACATGTGAGATGGTTTTGAGATTTCCTTTGATTTGATTCTTGTTTCTTTGATGCAATTGTGTTTGTTTATCATATATAAGTATTCTACAAACCATAGATCAAGCAATGGTAGCCTTGGTTGAAGATTTGCAAATTTGGCTAAGTGTATGTGAGTGAATTTTGGGGATTTTCTCCCTATTTGATTTCTCCCCATTTGAGTTGACTTTTGTTGACTCTAATGTGATTCTATTTAGTTTCGAAACATTTTCAAATCATTGAATCCATCTCAAAAGGTCTTGATCAAAGATTTGCAAGATTGACCATAACACATGAGAGGTGAGGTTCAAATTTTATTATGTTTGTAAATTGTTCATCTTGCTTCACTTGGGCATGGGTTAGGGTCAATTTAGTATTATATCAGGTTGAGAGATGGTTTCACACCATTTGGTCAAGGTTTAAAGTGCATAGGTCAAGAATTGGGGAAATGGCTATGTGCCACATATGCCTCTATGCATATGTTGCCTTTGATTTTTAATTTGATTTGGCTTGACCCAATTGATGTTGTTGAGTGTTGAAATGGCATATGGAAGTGATCCAACCATTCACAACAAGTACTAGGGTCAATATTCTTTATTTCCCAAATTGCTATTTTATTCTCATATGCCTCTATGGCATTTTTAGTTTCTTTTTATTTTCTTTGGAAACCACTTGGATTTGGTTTGATAGGTACTAGGTAAGGTGTGTGAAGGTTTTCCAAACCTCTAAGCAAAGTAGAAAAGCTTAGGGTGAAGTTTTATAAAAATAGCCATAGGCACATATGCCTTTTTCTTATTTAATTTCCTTTTATTTTAATTTAACTAGGGTGGTGAAAAGAGGGGTGAGGTTTAGAGTTTAGTGGGGTTCACAATGGTTTCCCCATTTAGCATAAATAATAAAGGTAGGGTTCAAGATTTACCTATTAGAGCTATATGCCCCCATATGTCTTTTATTTTATTTTGGGTTTCTCAAAATAGATCCAAAATAATTTATGGTGAAGATTAGGGTTTAAGGTTTTTCTTAGTTGATTTCTTTCTCTTTTATTTTATTGGGTGGGTGACCTTCACTTGATCATTTAAGGTTTTAGGGTTTAGCACATAAGCATAATAACACTCCTCATGGCAAAACACAAGATTTAAACAAGATCTATATGTATCAATCTTATTTTAATAAAAGTTTTTGTTGGTTCCAAAATTTGGAACTAGGGAAATTCATTTTGTTTGTTTTGAAATTTTTGGGTTGTTACAAACCCTTCCCCCTTAAACAAATCTCGTCCCGAGATTTTAAGAAAAGTTAGGTTCCTAAGAGAGATTGAGCATTTTATTAACAGGAGGACATACTTGGCATGGTCTGGGGTGCTTCCTGAGCTTCAGCGGCAGTCATGTGGTAGAGACGGCCGTTGTTGTTGTTCTGATTCCTTCTTCCGGCAAAGCTGTTGCTGAGCAGGTGCTGCGGTATTGGCGGCAATCCTGGCAAGCTTCTTGGGGCACTCATTGGAGAAGTGACCCACAACTCCACATTCGTAGCAGTTGACTGTGGACTTGTCTTTGGGGTTGACGGGGACAGCGTTACTTCCAGTCCTTGGGGCAGTATTGGTGTTGTTGTTGTTTCCCTTGTTGTTACTGTTGTTGTTGTGGTGGTTGTTGTTGTTGTTGTTGCCTCCGGGCTTCGGGGGTCCTCCGTTGTTGTTGGTGTAGTTGTTGTTGTTGTTGCGGCTATTGTTGGTGTTGCGGGGGTAAAAACCAACAACACTTTTTCATTCATACCAAGCATCATACATTACAAGGCTAACACACCGTTGGTTTGAAGAACCATTCATCGCTCTACGATACAAGGGGGATCCTGATACAACTCACACCTACTTAAGTGCTGGGGTGATACTACTCTTCAGGGTGGATTCTTCTTCTTCACGGGTGAGGTGCTTGGCGAGAGGCGAGGGCGTTATCCAAATCCCTGCGGGTTTTGTACTGCCTGAAGTCCTGAGGGGCTTTATAGGGGTTCATCTCTGGTTGTGGTGGGGGCATGGTCATCGGTCTTCCCATGGAGTCATATCTTGGGTAGTAGAGGAAACGAGTGTTCTTGATCTTGTCCTCATTTTGTCCACACAGACGGGAAATTGCTTCTTGCATAGCTTTGTCTAGTCCTTCCTTCCAGGTGTTTCCCGTTACAGAAAACCATATGGTTTCCCATACCGGGGCTTCAAGCTTTCTTCCTAGATCAGCGGAAACTTCCCACCGGGGTGATCCTCCCAACTGATTATTGAAGGATGTTCCGAAGAACTCGGGGTACGGGTGTCCTAGATATTCCACTAGTTGCTTCAATTCCTTTTCGAACCTCAGTTCTCCTCCGTGACCAAGCTGATAGCATTTCCATTGGTATTCCATCTGTGAGAAATTTAAGATGAGTAAGTTAGAGAAGTGATCAAGTGTGCAAACTTTTATGTAGGATTATAAGGAAAAGTGGAGTATGGATCTCTTATTTTGGAAAAGATCTCAAGGATAAGAGTGAGAATAAGTTTTCATAAATATCTACTTCATTTGTTTTTGAAACTAAATTTTTCAGGACGTCCATTCTAACTAGGGTCTCCTAAGGTCAACAATGGCTCTGATACCAACTTGTCAACACCTGGATTTTTAAGTCCAGATGCCTATTATGCCATTCATCGCAATCCCAGGAATATTGTTTTTGCGAGACATAATAGATTGATATCACAGCACATCATTCATTACAACACATAATTGTCTTACATAGAGGGATCACATGATCCAGTCTTAATACATCATAGTGGATCTAGAGATCCTATTACATAACACATAACGGAAGCGAAGTAACGGTTGCGGTCCATCTATTCCACAGGCAACTGTTGACGTCAGGAGTGATCCTAGTTGTCGTAGACGTCCCGCTGTCCATCTTCCTCGTACTGCTGTTCCTCTTCATAGTCTAGCCATTTGAATAGCCAGGGACAAAGCCATGAGTACTTTAAAGTACTCGCACTAATACTGATGTAAGCACTATCAACTATAGTAAGGGGGATGCTAAGCTCTAGGTTTATTTGCATAAAGCCAAGTTTATTTCATAAACATTTAGTAAAGATGCTTGAGTCGCTAGACTAACTCAAGTGGGAACATTAGTGTCATTCCCACAACTCTGTTGTAATTCAAGTCAAAGTCACCATTTCAAGTTCAAATCACAAGTCACCCTTCACATGTCACATTTTTTTTGAAAATGGTCTGATGAACAGTATGGCCTTTCCAACCGTCCATAACCGTGGACGCGGCTATTCGAATAGTTCTACACTCTGCAGAGGTCGTACACTTGTGCCACAACATTTGCAATAATCCGTCAGGGTTAACTGGCCCTGATTTATCACACTCCGTGTGCGGACTACCAACCATAACCTTTCACTTACATACCCTAGTATAGGCACCTCTCCCCATGAGCTTGGCCTCCCAGTGAAGACAAACAGTCAGCCTGGGAACTGCACAGGGCTTGGGCCGGACATTCACCTCATTTCACGTCATTTCACATCATTTCATATTTCTTTGGAGGCAGCCCTTGGCATAACCCCGATGACGCTTGTTTAGAGGGAACCCATACTAAGATATATAAACTTCTAGTTAAGCCCTACCCATATCAGGTATTGTGGGGGTACTTGTAAAATTGGAATGGTATCGCATCCGAACCCAACCATCAGTTTTTGTAAAGTTCACCATGTCATTCACAAGTCATATTCACCTTCAAAATCTTTCAATAGAATGACTTCTCATTCCAAGGTTTTCAAAGTCATGTCATTTCACATGTTCCCATCTAAAGTAGTCAATTTTATTTATTTAGCACTAGCAACTAGTCATGAGGGGTGCTAACTAGCTTTGATTGTTCTAGGCTAACTTTGATACTCTTGTAGTATTCTATCTCTAGACCAAAGTTAACTATAAAAGCAAGTTATAATAATCAAAGTAAAAGCTTGTAAGAATAAAACTTGGGATGGGATCATGAAGCATAAAGTAAATTGGTGAGTGTGCCTTGCTCTAGTAGAGCGGTGCACTTTGCAAGAATATTAGCTTGCCAGAGTAGAGCTTGCATTGGGTTAGCTTGCCTTGAGTGGTGTACTGATCAAAGTGGTCTTCTTCTTCCTGGAAGTAGACCTCCTCCTCCTCGGTGTACTCCTCGGTACTAGCGTCTAAATACGAGTATAATACACCAATTACCACACAAAGCCTAAGTACTAGACTAAGCACTCACATAAATCACTCCTACTAAGCTATCAATCAACATGCTTATTAGGTGAGTGGATTTCATTTTATTCTTAAGAAAAATAATTTCCTCTCATTATAAATATTAATTAGAGTTTCTATTTATTTCTTGAGGGAAAATAATTTCCTCTCATTGAATACTATTAAGATTTAATTTCCTCCATTAATGTCATATGACCTAGGTTGACCCAAGTCAACCTCTTCATAAGTATTCATTGGGAAGTGATTTAAATGAGGTACAACACCTCATGCCTTTTTTTAATACTCATGATTAATGATTTAATATCATCAACTAATTTAATATGAGTTTAGAATTGACCATAGTCTAGACCCCATATTAACTTAGTTGAGACAAGATTTAAATGAGACCACTACATCTCATAAGATTTAATAAGTAGCCTTGAATAATTTAAATGCTACTATGAAAATGATTGAATATTTTTAACTAAGAACCTATGGATTATTACTACATGTGTCATTAATTCTCATTGAATCCCTTGGGTAAGTATTTAATTGAGAGGCTACACCTCATATAGTTTAATACCACATACTAATGATTTAAATGAGGTGTAGCACCTCATACCATTTAATTTTAACATGGTAAGGATAAACAATTCATATGAGACCTAAATGACCAGAGTCTCTAGCTTATTTTGAATTGTTCATGACAAGATTTAAATGAGAGAAATATTCCCATAAGATTTATTAATAGTTTTGGACAATATCTTTGACTAGAAATAGCCATAAAGTCCTTTAATTAAGCTAGGCCATGATCATTCAAGGTAAGCATGGCATATTTTTGCAGAAACAATTAGTGTAAGTGAAATGTGAATTATAGGAGTTGGAATCAACTCAAAAGCATTTTTGGTTGATTTTTAAGAATTAATCTAAGGCAGAAAAGTCCCTGCCTTGTTATTTTTATCATTTAAATTCTATAACAAAACTAAAGTTGGGGCCAGTGTAGTTTTGTAGATAATTTAACAAGGTTTCCAAATATATAAAATTTGTCAAATTTGGTTTGGTAGATTTTCCCCTATTAAATTTTGAAAACAGCATCTGAGAATAATTGACAAATTTCGAAAAATGCCTATTTGAACTGGTGGGCTTAGGCGGGAAAGAAAACGGGCCAGCGTGAGAGGAAAAGGTCTGGGCCAGCCCAACTACGCGCAGATGCGCCGTGGGCTGTCTGACAGTGCGGGCCCCAGCTGTCAGCCGGTTTTAAACGGCGAACCGGTAAGGAGCGAGGACGGCCGTAGGATAAAAAATCGGGCGGCCGTCAGTCGTCCTCGTCCTCGACGAAGGGGTCCGGCGAGCTAACCCTACCGGCGGCGAGGTGGGTCGCGGGAGGGGTCTTACCGGCGTCCAGGGAGGTCGGCGAGGCGGGCGATCGACGTGGAAGACGACGGCGGTTCGAACGAGGGTCGAGGGAGCTCCTGAGGTGGACGAATTTGACGGCGGCTTCTGCGGCGGCGCTACGGGACTCCGGCTAGCAATTGGGGGGCTACTGGTGAGAATGTGACTGGGGGAGGAGTCGAGGAGGGTCAGAGAGAGATGGGGAAGGTGATGGTGTGTTGGAATTGCTCGGGGAGGGGCTCTATTTATAGCGTTGAGGTGAGGCCGAGGGGTGCTGGCAAGGTTGACGGTGGCGTCGTCGTTCCAAGGCGGAGAAGGGGCAAGTGATGGGTTCTGAGCGCGGGCGACGTCAAGGCAGTGCTGACGAGCATCGTGGCGAGGCAGGGGAGTGACGGAGGAGGGCATGCGACGTTGGGTCCTGTCGTACCCGTGGCGGAGGACGGCGAAGGTGGCGTGGGCTACAGCGCTCGAGCTGGGAGATGGGGTTGTCTGGGAGCTTACTGGTGCCGTGGCGATGCTCCGTGCAGAAGCTGAGGTCAGGGGAAGATTGGAGGCGACGAGACGACGACGCGCTCTGGCGTGCTCCGCGTCATGCCTGTGCATGCTCTGGCATGTCCGGGCTGGCGTGGGCACGTCCCTTGCTGAGCATTGCACGGGTCTACTCGGTCGAGGGCTGGGTCCATCGTGTGCAGGGAAGTGAGAGGGAGACGGCTGACATGGTGAGGTGAGTTGGATGTGAGAGGAGAGTGGAAGGGCATGGTGAGTGACATAGAGCTCGGCATGGTTGGGTTCTGGTCAAAAATGGTTCAAGGCAAGTGGTGGCAAGGCTTGACACTGGTCCTGAGGGGTGAGGTGAAGTGTCAAGGCAGCAGAGAGGGGCAGAGGTGGACCTGGTCCAAGCAAAAATGCAGCATGGGCACAAATATAGGTGCTGCCCACAAGGTGTTTGTTGATATGGCCGAAAGAAAAATATTTTCAAATTTTGGAAAATCCTTTGGTGGATCTCATTCATATAATCATAGAGATATAATGGTGGTGGTGGTGGTCAATTTGGTGTTGTTTTGCAAGTTTTCAAAAAGTTGGTCATCTTCACATAGTTTCAAAGTCCCTACTTGTTAATTTATTTCTGATCAACCTGGTCAACATTGGGTATGGTGGTCAACATGAAAGTTGTTCACCTTCATATGGTCTTGGATGACATGGTCATAGTTGACCAAGTTTGGTTGAATAAAAGTCAAATCCAGAGGGGTAAAGAGGGGATCATGTTAAAAATCACACAAATGACCATCATCACATGTGAGATGGTTTTGAGATTTCCTTTGATTTGATTCTTGTTTCTTTGATGCAATTGTGTTTGTTTATCATATATAAGTATTCTACAAACCATAGATCAAGCAATGGTAGCCTTGGTTGAAGATTTGCAAATTTGGCTAAGTGTATGTGAGTGAATTTTGGGGATTTTCTCCCTATTTGATTTCTCCCCATTTGAGTTGACTTTTGTTGACTCTAATGTGATTCTATTTAGTTTCGAAACATTTTCAAATCATTGAATCCATCTCAAAAGGTCTTGATCAAAGATTTGCAAGATTGACCATAACACATGAGAGGTGAGGTTCAAATTTTATTATGTTTGTAAATTGTTCATCTTGCTTCACTTGGGCATGGGTTAGGGTCAATTTAGTATTATATCAGGTTGAGAGATGGTTTCACACCATTTGGTCAAGGTTTAAAGTGCATAGGTCAAGAATTGGGGAAATGGCTATGTGCCACATATGCCTCTATGCATATGTTGCCTTTGATTTTTAATTTGATTTGGCTTGACCCAATTGATGTTGTTGAGTGTTGAAATGGCATATGGAAGTGATCCAACCATTCACAACAAGTACTAGGGTCAATATTCTTTATTTCCCAAATTGCTATTTTATTCTCATATGCCTCTATGGCATTTTTAGTTTCTTTTTATTTTCTTTGGAAACCACTTGGATTTGGTTTGATAGGTACTAGGTAAGGTGTGTGAAGGTTTTCCAAACCTCTAAGCAAAGTAGAAAAGCTTAGGGTGAAGTTTTATAAAAATAGCCATAGGCACATATGCCTTTTTCTTATTTAATTTCCTTTTATTTTAATTTAACTAGGGTGGTGAAAAGAGGGGTGAGGTTTAGAGTTTAGTGGGGTTCACAATGGTTTCCCCATTTAGCATAAATAATAAAGGTAGGGTTCAAGATTTACCTATTAGAGCTATATGCCCCCATATGTCTTTTATTTTATTTTGGGTTTCTCAAAATAGATCCAAAATAATTTATGGTGAAGATTAGGGTTTAAGGTTTTTCTTAGTTGATTTCTTTCTCTTTTATTTTATTGGGTGGGTGACCTTCACTTGATCATTTAAGGTTTTAGGGTTTAGCACATAAGCATAATAACACTCCTCATGGCAAAACACAAGATTTAAACAAGATCTATATGTATCAATCTTATTTTAATAAAAGTTTTTGTTGGTTCCAAAATTTGGAACTAGGGAAATTCATTTTGTTTGTTTTGAAATTTTTGGGTTGTTACATCTGCGGACTCAAATATAAGCAGCGGATAGTGTCGACACTTTCGACTTCATCGATCGATCTACTTCTGTTCGTGAGGTCTTCGCCGATCTATAAGACGGTGTCACCAATATCGATGACAATCAAGCTTCAACCCATCACCAAGTATATGTCATTGGGGAAGCGAGCCGAGCCGAACCGGAAATGTCAGAGGCTTTCGATGAATTGGGAAATCCATACGTCGATCCCGCTGATCTCATACGAGGTTTGGGCACCAAATACCTTGGCCCTGAACCAAGAGACAAGGTGCAACTCCCGCAAGAAGCCTGGGATAGAGTGGCAAGAGCGATGAATGGCACGGAGCCAATGAATACCACAACAGTCGCTACAGGCGTAATATAAATTAGCCCGTAAAGGGAGGGAACTCGAAAAAGAAATAATCAAACTCGAAAAGAGAAGAGCCGCCGCTTCTGCGTCAAGGAGGCGAAGGGCTGAGCTGAGCCGACATTCCGGAACTTCGGGAGACAACCACAGAGATGCCCGTAACGGGGAAGATCTCGACAGAACATACCGGAGGCAGAGAGGGAGAATCTGATCCAGAACCTCGACATGGCCTTCATGTCGATCGATGCAAGAGGAAAAATTATCCCTAAAACCCCGGAAGCAGGATATATGGCGACACAGGCCTTCATACTGGCGAACAGGCCAACCGCAGGAGACCCAAGAGAGGCATTGTATAACATGACTTTGGCAGGAGTTGGAGTCATGGGGACATCGTTTGCGGGTACAAGCACACCTCCCGAAGGTGCTGCAAGGCAAAATAGTCCACGACCTACTGTGGCAGTGCAAGAACCCCCAAGAACGATGGCAAGAGACACAGTGGCACAAACACGGGTCGACAGGGCGCGACACGAGAGGAGAGAACGTCGGCAGTCACCTGAAGTAGATGATGAAGATATGTGTGGACTCCCCTGTTTCACTCGACGAGTCCGTAAAACGCGAGTCCCGTCTGATTTCAAGTTGCCTGACAGTTATAAGAAATTCGACGGATTGCAAGATCCCGAGGATTGGTTGGTTGATTACTTGGAAACAGTAAAATTGACGAGTGGAATTAAGGCAACAGCTATGCAAAGCATCTAACACTACAAGAAATCTGCCATAAGTTGACAAAATAAAGGTGTCACTGAAACGTCACTAATGGCTACTTGTGACGTTACGGTGACGCTTTTCAAAACGTCGAAAGCTAGGAGTCAGCAGTGACTGCTTAAGACGTTCCACTTGAAAACGTCGTAGAGCTTTGTGACGTTTTAAAATGTCACTGACGGCATGACGTTCCCAAAATGTCATGGGCACCTGCCCCCGAGTCCAGCGTGGCAGTCCTACGTGGAAAAATTATGACGAAACCAAAACGTCTTAATTCGAAATCAGCCCGGTCCAATTCTGTATTCTACATGGGCCGAGCCCAATAATTCCAGCCTTTTACCGTAAGCATTGGCCTTTGTTTTGGTCCATTTCTGTTTTGGGCCTTAGCCTTTTTGCACCCTTTTTCTATTTTGGGCCTCACCATTTTTACAGCCTTTCTCTATTTGGGCCTTAGCCTTTTACGATCCATTTATTCTTGGGTTGGTCAGGTTTATATTAACAAGATTAGACAATATATAAACATCAACACATGAATACATGAAATCTTCCATATAAGAGCAGTAACTGAATATATTACAATATTTCCACAAATCAGATATATATACAAGAAAGACACTGACAACAGATTCATATCATACAGAAAACATCCATCGCAAGACTAGCTGGAGCAGCAGCATCGCACCAGCAGTATCCCAACTATCCACCCGTGGGTTTGGGTGAACCCCAATCATCACATGTCGGTGCTCCGTGCTCCTGCTCGCAGACCGACATCCCTGCTCACTGAGCTTGTCGCTGGCCACCATGCACCTGCTCGCCCATTTTCAAGTTAGATTATCTTTAGCTAACTTTGGTGATACATAAACAAGATAAGACATCGACTCAAAGATGAAAGAAATGTAATGCAAAATCTGAGCCAGGGAAACAACAAGTACTTCGACGGTGGCAGGTGCCTCTGGTCACCATATCTTAGAACAACCTTTCCTAGTGTGAGCACCCCGCAAAAAAAGAACTGAGAGAAAAAGAAAATCATAATTGTACCTCAACCAAGATAAAGTGAACTGACAATATTTGTACTACAGTGACCCATTGCATTGTAGTGATCTCTGCTCAGTACTTGTTGTTGTGTCCAGTGCCACCCCAAAGACATCCTGGGAAAAACGAGCAGTTCCAGATTCAGTTCCAGATTCACATTACAGGGACAAAGTACTTCTTGTCGTGTATGATAACAAAATGATCATGCTGGACAATTCTACTCCATTGTAAAAGCTTGTTAGGAAAAATAGCTTGCATCAAGTTCCAGATTAAGTTACAGGGACAAAGTACTTCTGGCAGCATCAAGTGCAATGAATTAACGAGCAAGAGCACTAACTGAGCAAGCAAAGGTAGGCATGGTGTATTTTGGTGCTGCAGTAATGTCAAGATATAGATGATAAACATATAATTTTAGTAGAAAGTCATTCTGTCCTGATATAGAATATAAAACTGCAGTACTATCATGATATATATAGAAGATAAGTAATCTGATACATACATGCAGTTGTCTCTCAAAATAATATCTAACGACCAACTGATTCAGCAATAGAATGAATACCAGAGTAAAAATGTATGGAACTCAGAATTACAGAAGCACAATCACTAGAGCAATCCTAACAAGTAGCATCTTTTTGATTCAGCTTTTTGATTCCCTCATGAACTCCAATCAGACAGAAGCACAATCACTAGAGCAATCCTAACAAGCAGTCTATCGAGCGCAAACGTGAGACGGGAGGAGGAATTAAGGCACAAATATCCTAACAAGCAGTAATAAGCATCAAGGATAGTGCTGCTTCAGGTCAACCCAAGTAAAATAAACTGTATGCCAAAGCATATTACATCTTAGGGAACATTCAGTCGTGGTAGCAAGACCTGAAATATCACACCAAATTATAAATTACGAGGTAAGTATGCATAAGCCATATATATCTGCATATGGTTCATATGTGATTCCACTAAATAAGCTGTAGCTCAGCCGTAGGACATGTTGACAATTCATATGTGATTACCCTCTAAATTTTGTTAGCTCTCGGTCCTT
This sequence comes from Lolium multiflorum, assembly GCA_030979885.1. Classification (NCBI taxonomy): domain Eukaryota; kingdom Viridiplantae; phylum Streptophyta; class Magnoliopsida; order Poales; family Poaceae; genus Lolium; species Lolium multiflorum. The sequence continues at coordinate 155,544,529 of CM061753.1, forward strand.
TATCAGTGATACTTCATGGTTAATATCAATCTTAAATGTACGAGATACATGGCTCCTCAACTAGTAAAAGGGAAAATACAATTAGACTACAATATAATTGGACAGCATGTCCACTATGCATTGAGCAGTGGAACATAAATGTTGTAGTCACCATACCAACAGTGACAACACCATGAGTTGTATACGACCTGGGCTGCATAATACTTCGTCAGTTGAGAAGTTGAAATGATGTTACCAAGATAATTCCAGAATACACGCACTTTACTCATTTAAGGCAAGAACAAGGTTAGCTAGATCTAGTCCACCGTTAAATCCCATTGCAGGCTATTGCAGCTAGTCAGATTGATGGCCAAACAGTATAGCATGTGCAATAAATGATGCATTTCAAACTCCTCACGGGATCAATCCTAGTATACAAAGGGGGGCGCTGGGAGCATCAGACAGTGCATTACCAAACTCCGTGTGCCGGGTATTCTCCGCATCGATCTGCCCCTGCAGCTTCTCCAGCTCGGCCAAGTATCCGTCCTCCAGGTCCACGTACCACCGGATGCAGGCCCTGAGGCGCTTGATGTACTCGCTCATCTGCTCGGCCCTCCCCTGCTCACGCACAAATCCAACCAATTCAAGAAAACCCCACTGGAAATTCATCTTCTCGGCGAAAGAAACGGAAGAAGAACTTACCATGTAGTCGTTCTTGGACTTGCCCTTCATCTTCTCGGCGTGCGGGCGCTCCACGCCGTCCTCCCGCTGAACTCGACCGCGGGTGCCACCGCCCTGCCTCGGAGCCGACCTCCGAGGGCGCCGGCGAGCCGTTGACCCCGCCGTTGTTGATCGCCGAGAGAACATTGCGGCACGGCGGCGCCTTGAGCCCCATCCCACGCCGGGCGCTGCCCAGGTTCTCCTTCTGCGACACCCGCACGCCCTGGACATTAGAAACCGGCGGAGAAGAAATCCAGCAGCACAAGAAAAGAAAGAATTGGCGGCGGAGAACACGATGAGGACTCACCGGATAGGGGCCTCGTGGCGTGAGGGGGTTGGTGATGCGGGTACACGAGCGGGAGGTTGAGGTCGGAGGCCGGAGCACCTGCTAGAGGAGGATGTTGGGGCAGAGGCGGGAGGAGCGCTGCGGAGGGGCGATGCGGCTGCGGCGGCTGGAAGGGGGAGGAATGGATGAGGAGACGTCTAGGGTTTCTCGGGAGGAATGGATGGATACGGGTTTACTTGCTGGAGCCGCGTGTGGCCCCGTGGGAGCTCGCCCGCCAAAAAATTCCTGGCGCTGAGGTACCCACGCTCGCCCGCCAAAATTTTTGGAACCAAAACTCAAAAGGATTCACCACGAAGATAATGCCGTTGGATAAAGTTTGAATGGTTCAGATCGTCTTCCATGAGGCAATCCGTGGGAGGTGTGTCCGAGCCATCTGATTGGTTGTCTAGAATCTAGTATTACTAGTGATGTTTTGGATTAAATAGGTAACGACGTTTTTCACCAGAACGTCATTATTTTTTAGGGTTTTTGCCCCCCTCCAATGGCTCATGACGTTTTCCACCAAAGTCACTATGAAAACGTCATTGTTGGAAGGTTTTCTTGTAGTGCAAGTGTATTTAAGCGGCGCAGCTCGATCATGGATTAAGAAGTTACCACCTGGCTCTATCGACAGTTGGGAAACCTTCGAGGACCTGTTCGTAAAGAATTTCTTGTCCACATGCAAGAAACCTGCATCAATAGAGGAATTGAGAGCATGTCGACAGAAGTATGACGAGTCGATGAGGGAGTACATACAGAGGTGGAATATTATCAAAAACTCGGCAGAAAATGTATCTGACGAGAGAGCGATAGATGCTTTTGTCGGTGGGATCCGAAGAAAGGATTTCATCGAGGACCTGGGAAGGACTAATCCAAAGACAATAGCAGCACTCATGGAGATAGCGAATCGTTGGGCAGATGGAGAGGATGCTGTCAACAACAAGCGACATAGGTCGCCTGAGGAGGATCGTAACAGAAACATTCAAAATAGACGGCGTTTTTCTCGCCAGTTTTCAGATCACGGCGGTCCCAGGATATCGGCCGGGAAATAATGGAGGAAACAATCGAGATGATTATCAAAAGAGTGGTGAGCAGCGTAGTGACTACAGGGATAGTCCGCGTCCAAATAGGCAAAATAATGGTCCAAGGTTCCAGAGGCCGTACATATCTCCCGAAGATATGATGAATGCACTTTTATCTCGACAACAATGGAAAGAGGCAGTCAGGACACTTGCAGAAAGACTGTCGAACTTTTCAGGCGTTGAACAGGTTTGCAGGGCATGCCAACGCACAGGCAACAAACAGATACCCTCAGGGGCCAAGGAGTGAGGTTCATCTTCCGCCTCCTCCCGCAATTACGGACGAAAATCGGCATCAGCTACAAATAGCGGCAGCTCCGCAGCCACCTCCTTACATCGACACCAACGGTGCGGTCTCGATGATTCAGAAAGCCAGGCCATCCAATAGAGACAGAAAGTAATTTCGCGACAAGTTTTCATGGCAGAGAAGATGCCTCCACCAACAATAGAGTATCTGAATTGGTCGGGACAGGACATTGGCTTCACCATAGCGGACCACCGGCAGCAAGTTCCTCGACCAGGGCAATCAACTTTAATCTTACCAGCGGTGATTGCAGGGTTTGATGTATCACGAGTGTTTATAGATGGAGGCAGCAGTTTAAACCTTATGTATGCAGATACATTGAGGAAGATGAATATATCCCTGGCGAACTTAAAACCAATGGATACGCGTTTCCATGGTATCACACCAGACAAGCCAAGTTATCCACTGGGGAAGATCAATCTCGACGTTCAGTTTGGAACCCGAGAGAATTACAGGATAGAAAGGCTGGAATTCGAAGTCGTGGATTTCCCATCAGAATACCACGCTCTATTGGGACGACCCGCATATGCCAGATTCATGGCAGTACCACACTACACATACTTGTTATGGAGGCTCCCTGGACCCAAGGGACCAATTACAGTGAAAGGCAGTTTCGCGCTAGCGGATAAGTGCGACAAGGATTTTCATCGGTTGTTAGAAACCTTTGGGATGCAGGCAGAATATATGGCGTCAAAGCTGACAACAGACTACGACGTGTTGCCAGATGTCGGGAGGCCTCTCAAGGAACCAACCTTTGATACCACCAAGAACTCGAAGGAAGTACAGATACACCCGACAGATCCCAAGAAGACGACAACTATCGCCACAAACATGGACCTCGCATAGGAAAGCGCGCTCGTCAAGTTCCTCCGTGAGCGCTGGGAAATCTTCGCATGGTGTCCAGCTGACATGCCAGGAGGAACTTGCCGAGCACCCCCTTAACTTGGATCCATTGGCCAGGCCAATCAGACAACCCTTGCGGCGTTTTTCGGAACCAAACCGCAAAGCTATGTTGTCAGACTCAGAGAAGCTGGGTTGATCAAAGAGATACACACAGAAGCCACGTGGGTAGCAAAACCAGTGCTGGTCCCGAAGAAAAACACAGAGGTCCTTCGCATGTGCGTCGACTTCACGTGTCTCAATAAATATTGTCCAAAGTATCACTTTCCCCTCCCAAGGATCGATCAAATTATCGACTCCACGGCAGGTTGTGAACGTCTTTCCTTCTTGGACACATACTCTGGTTACAACCAGATTCGACTAAAGGAAGAGGATGAAGTCAAAACAGCTTTCATTACCCCCTATGGCGTGTTCTGCTATAGAACAATGCCTTTCGGGTTGAAAAATGCGGGTGCAACATATCAGCGGATGATGCAGAAGTGCTTGGCCACGCAGATTGGCAAGAACGTCCAAGTGTACATTGACGATGTTGTCATAACAACAAAGAAGGGGTCAACTTTGATCGATGATCTCAGGGAAACCTTCGACAACCTCGACAAGTTCTGCCTCAAGCTAAATCCGACGAAGTGCTCTTTCGGCGTCCCTGCGGGAGAACTTCTCGGGTTCCTGGTGTCAGCAAGAGGAATCGAGGCTAACCCGGAGAAAATTCAGGCCATCGTGACAATGCGGAAGCCAACAAAGCTAAAGGAAATACAACAGTTAACTGGCCGAGTCGCAGCTTTAAGCAGATTCGTCGCCAGGCTAGGAGAAAAGGCGTTGCCATTTTACGCCTTGATTAAACAGGGAGAAAAGTTCGAGTGGAACGAAGAAGCAGACAGAGCTTTCGAGGATCTGAAGCGCACAATCTCGACACCACCGATATTGGTGGCACCAAAGGAAAAAGAACTGCTTCCGTTATACATCGCGACTACACCTCAGGTGGTCAGCACGGTACTAGTGGTGGAACGCGAAGAAGAAGGGAAGCTCCATGGAGTTCAAAGGCCGGTATACTTCATCAGTGAAGTCTTATCTCCTTCAAAACAGCGATACGCGCATTATCAGAAGCTGGCATACGGAGTTTTTACAACAGCAAGAAAGTTGCGACACTATTTCTCGGCACATCCGATAATAGTGGTCAATTAGCTACGGGTCGTGTCTCCCTGTGGGGAATAGAGCTTTCCCCTCGGGACATCACATATGAAAAAAGAAAAGCAATAAAGTCGTAGATTTTACCAGACTTCGTCGCGGAGTGGATGGAACTGCAAAATACGGGACCTCCCGATTTATCGAGAACCTGGACTATGTACTTCGACGGGTCAAAGAGGTTAGAAGGGAGCAGGCATGATACTAGTTTCACCCCAAGGAGACAAGTTAAAGTATGTACTACGGATGACGTTCCATAACGCATCTAACAACGAGGCAGAGTACGAAGCACTGATACATGGGATGAAGATGGCGAAAGCTTGGGGGGCGACCCGATTAAAAAATTTCGGCGACTCCCAACTGGTGGCTCAACAAGTAATGAATCAATGTGACGCAGTCAACGACAGCATGATAGCATACAAGGAGTTATACAATGAGTTAGAGAGGCTCTTCGACGGGTGTGAGGTGAATCATGTTAGTTTACTCAGCAATGATGAAGCCGAAGTTTTGGCAAACACCGGGTCACAGTGTTTAGCAATACCACCCGGGGTATTTTGGGAGGAGATAAGTGAAAGGTCGACCAAGGCGAGGAAACAACCAAAGAGAAAGGAAAAAGTCGAGAAAGGCTCGGGGACTCCAGCAATAATAGAGGCAAGTATATCCTGAGATGAAGAACAGTCGCATGAGGTGATGGTGGTACAAGTCCCTTGGATGCAGGCTTATATCGCATATATCTTAAGGAAGGAAATACCCGAAGATCCAGTAGAAGCAAGGCGAATTATTCGACGGTCCAAAGCCTTCACTGTGGTTAAGGGCGAGCTTTATAAGAGAAGTATATCGGGAGTCTTGCAGCGGTGCGTCACAGCTGAAGAAGGTCGAGTGCTTTTAAAGGATGTACACGAGGGAGTATGCGGACACCACGCAAGCAGTCGAGCTATTGCGGCCAAGGTTTTCAGAGCAGGGTTTTATTGGCTAACAGCCATCAAGGATGCAAAGGACATAGTGCGTACCTGTGACGCGTGCCAAAGGTTTGCCGCAAAACCTCATTCTCTGGCAGCAGAACTAATGCCAATACCATTGTCGTGGCCCTTTGCTCAATGGGGTCTTGATATGGTGGGAAAATTGCACGCGTGGCCAGGAGGATACAAGTATATGCTCGTAATTGTCGACAAGTTCACCAAGTGGGTTGAGGCAAAACCAATAAACTCGCCAGACGTAGCATCAGTGGTCAAATTCGTCAAGAGCATCGTTTTTCGGTTTGGAGTTCCTCATAGCATCGTCACAGACAATAGTAGCAATTTCATTTCAAAAGAATTCAAGGCTTATTGTGCAGAAGTAGGCATCAAGCTAAATTTTGCGTCAGTTGCACACCCGCAAACAAATGGTTAAGTCGAGAAAGCAAACGACGTCATCTGCAACGGCATCAAGAAGCGCCTGTTAGCACCATTGGAAAAAGCTCGACACACTTGGCCTGAGGAGTTACCCAGCATGCTATGGAGCATACGAACAACACCCAACACATCAACACAGGAAACTCCATTTTTTCTGGTTAATGGAGGAGGCTGCGGTGTTAGATAGAAGTAGAACACAATTCCCCGAGAGTGGCGGAGTTTGATGAAGAAACCTCGAGAAAGGCGCTGGAAGACGATGTGGACGCACTTGACGAAGCTCGCGATGAAGTATTGTCAAGAGTCGCCAAATATCAGCAAGATATGAAAAATTATCACAGTCGACGATTGCGACCAAGATCTTTCCAAGTTGGCGATTTAGTTCTTCGGCTCACACAAGATAGCCATGAAAAACTCGAGTCGCCATGGCTAGGACCATACATCGTCACTGAAGTAATTGAAGGAGGAGCATACAGGATAAAAGACAAGAAGACAGGGATCGACGAGCCAAATCCCTGGAATGTGGCGCAGCTTAGGCGTTTCTACGCCTAAGTCAAAATATAGTCTCCTATGTAAACATACAATGTACTGAAACGCCCGCGAGTTTTCAGACGCACTCTTTTCCTTTCAGGGCACCGAGTGGGGCTGGAAGGTTTTTAATGAGGCGGACTCGCGGTGCTGCAATATAGTAAAGATATTGTTGATATACATCTTTTTCTTCGATAGGCTCGGGGGCTTACTACCCGACAAATTCAATTACATACACAAGTCCTTACAATATACACTCAATAAAATTATTTGCTTTGGTTTAAAACACCTCGCAAACCAGTAAAAATAATAGTCACCGAAACGCTCGGGGGCTATAAGAAAGGAAAAAAATAGACAATTTATTCTACAACATACACAGGGTTATTGTATGGGTCTCTTTACAAGAAAAAATTTCGGAGAAAAAACCCCTTATTGATACATAGGTCATCTATGTTGACCTGTCTTTGCAGACGCACCCATGAAATCAGCATAATGGCCCTCCATGAAAAAGTCAGCATCCATCCGAAGGAGATCATCGATCATTTCCTCGGCTACGGGTGTCACCCTCTCATTGATTTTGTCGACGAACCTCCACCGCCCTTTCAACTTGGTATGAACAGCTTCAACGACCTTGGTCATCTCCAACTTCGAGTGAGATGCAGCATAATCGGGCGAATCTGGCGCCAGCTATCAATTGGGCTTTTACAAAACCATGGATCTGCTGAGCGTTTTTGAACTTGTTCATCAACTCGAAGTGTCTTGGGTTGAATATTTCGGGAACATAGCATTATAGACCATGGCCAAAGTCTTAGTGCAAAAATCAAGGTATTCTGGACCTGCCTGCGCGATCTTGGAATCTGACGATTGACGAGTACGGTCAGGTGTAGCCCAAAAGTTGGAGCCATGATCCAGGGCAAGCTTGATAAGTGTGTTTGATCTCGCATCAACCGGCTGGTCTTCGGCATCAGCATCGAAAAAAGAACCTACTCGATAGAACTATCATAATGAGCGACAATCAACATGCAAGTAAAAGAAGGACTTCAAAGTTGGAGAATCATACCCGCCATATCTAGGCTCGCGTCAGTCATCAATTGTTGCATATAATCTTCTCGGGAGGTAGCCTGTGCAGCTTCGGTGACAGCAGCTTCTTTTAAAGTTAAGGCTTCCTGGGCTTGCTGGAGCGCTTGTTTCTCTTTCTCGGATGATTTTCGAGACTGCTCCATTATTATAAGTGCTTGTTTCTTCATCGCCTGAAGCTGCTGTCGTAGTTCGTTCAAATTCTGACCTGGGTCAGCACTCGAAGAATCTTCATTTGGATTATCAGCGGAAGTTTTCTTTGAGAAGGAAGAAGCGGGCAAGGCATTCGAGGAACGAGGAGCCGTGGTATAGTTGTCAAAAACCAACTGAAAAGAAGATATCGACATCAATAACTTGGCAAAATAGCACTTCATTGATTCATTTTGGATATTTACACGCGCCTAACAAAATAGAGGGTTCCTAGTGAACCAATGATAAACTGTCACAAAAGCTGCTATGGCGACATTAACAAAAGAAGAAGAAAAAAGACACCCAGGGACAAGTTGGTCTACTTGACCTCCGTCTTTGAAGCACTAGGGGAAGGAGTTGGTTTGTATCCGAGGAAGGAGAGGATTTTCTTCGAGCTCGGCTTGGCAGCCTTAATCAGTGATTTCCACCTCTTTGTCTCCATCTTTTTCACGTCACCAACCTTCGCCCAGTCGACGCTTTGTTGGCTCTCGGCAACCAAAGCAATGGTGCCTTCAACGCCAATCTTTAGGTTTTCTTGCCGAAGAGCCAACCCAAGATCCTCCTTCGGAATGAAGCACTTGGTAAGCGCAGCAAAGGTATTGGGCTCATATGTCTTCGGGAAGAAGTAGGGAAAAAACCGCGAAAATGCCGCCTTGGCATCAGAGATGCTCTGGCGCACTTCATCCCCATAAATTTCGAGGAGAGAAAGCGCGTCGAGGAGACGGTCATCTTCGGGCATTTCAAGTTCATATTCCTGGCTCGTTTTCCTGCTGAAACAAATTCCAGGTTACTAATAAGCATACGCAAAAATTAATGCTAAAGACAACCCGAGGAAAGTGGTGGTACTTACTGACAAAGCGTCGATTCTGCGACGCCAAGCGAGCGGAAATATCAGCCTCGCGAGTGAGCTGTTGGGATGTGTGCTCACTCAAGGCATTTTCAGCGTCATGGAGTCTCTTTCGAAGACTCTCAACCGAGGTAGCCTCTAGCTCAGCCCTTTCACGAGCTTTCTCACTTTTCGCCAGCTCGAGAGTAAGATCATCGGCGCGCTTATTGGCTATGGTGAGAGCCTCACAGCAAAACAGTGATAAATGTCACAACAAAGTAGCAAAAAGAAAATCTATTCGACAAGGAAGAGAAAGAGGAATACCTTTCAAACTATTAGTATGATCGCGGTACCCAATAAATTGAGTACCAAGACGAATAAACTCGTTCATCAGAGGCTAGAAAACGAAAAAGGGATGAGAAGGATAGAAAGGAGAAAAAGTTTGACAGTCAAAAAGTGAGTGGTAAGGGTCCTTACATCATCCATAGAAGGAGTCGAAGAAATCCCAGTCAGGAGACTGGGTACTTCGCCAAGATCAAGCCTAGCTCTCTTCGGCGAAGAGGCACGGGGGCTGCCGGAGGAGTCGGATTCCCATGACCCGGCGAGGAGGCGAGGTTTCTCGTAGTAGGGCGAGTTTTGAAAGCACCAAGGTATGTGACGTGCTGTGTGAGCAGTCACATTAACAATGGGATCTTCTTCTTCGTCGCCACTATACACCAAAAAATAGTATGAGCACATTCAAAAAGCAATATAGTAAACACAGAAGACGACATGGACTTACGAGCTAACAAGGGCATCGTCGTAAGGGTTGAAGGCTTTCCCCTCTTCTTCGGGTGAAGTCTCCTCGACAGGAGATTTTCCGCTTTGGAGGTGCCAGAATCTTCGACATCTTCCCTTTTCCTCTTATTATTCGGGGAAGCAGCTGAAGGAAGAGTATGCGAAGATCCGAAAGCCTCGGATTCAGCTTCTCTTTCAGAGGAAGCCGCGGATTTGTGAGAACCCGCAACTTCACTCTCAGGGCGAGAAGTACCCTGGTTGTCGTCGGTAACGACGGTCCGTTCTTCGACTTCCCCGCCTTCAGGTAGCGGAGGAAGAGAAGGTAGGAATTGGTGTTTCTGCAGGATAAAAAGATATGTCGACGATAAGTAACTGATGCGCGTAAATGTACACGTCCGTTGGGAACCCCAAGAGGAAGGTATGATGCGCACAGTGGCAAGTTTTCCCTCAGAAAGAAACCAAGGTTTATCGAACCAGGAGGAGCCAAGAAGCACGTTGAAGGTTGATGGTCGCGAAATGTGATGCGGCGCAACACCAGGGAGCGCCAACGTGGAATCTGCACAACAAAACCAAAGTACTTTGCCCCAACGAAACAGTGAGGTTGTCAATCTCACCGGCTTGCCGTAACAAAGGATTAAGCGTATCGAGTGGAAGATGATTGTTTGCAAGAAAACAATAAACAAGTATTGCAGTAGATTGTATGCTATGTAAAGAATAGGACCGGGGTCCACAGTTCACTAGAGGCGTCTCTCCCATAAGATAAAAGCATGTTGGGTGAACAAATTACGGTCGGGCAATTGACAAATAGAGAAGGGCATAACAATGCATGTACATGATATGATAAATATAGTGAGATTTAATCCGGGCATTACGACAAAGTACATAGACCGCCATCCAACTACATCTATGCCTAAAAAGTCCACCTTCAGGTTATCATCCGAACCCCTTCAGTATTAAGTTGCAAAGCAACAGACAATTGCATTAAGTATGGTGCGTAATGTAATCGACAACTACATCCTTAGACATAGCATCAATGTTTTATCCCTAGTGGCAACAGCACATCACAACCTTAGAACTTTCTGTCACTGTCCCATGTGTCAATGAAGGCATGAACCCACTATCGAGCATAAATACTCCCTCTTGGAGTTAAGAGTAAAAACTTGGCCAGAGCCTCTACTAATAACGGAGAGCATGCAAGATCATAAACAACACATAAACAATAGATTGATAATCACCCTAACATAGTATTCTCTATCCATCGGATCCCGACAAACACAACATATAGTATTACATATAGATGATCTTGATCATGTTAGGCAGCTCACAAGATCCAACAATGAAGCACAACAAGGAGAAGACGACCATCTAGCTACTGCTATGGACCCATGGTCCAGGGGTGAACTACTCACTCATCACTCCGGAGGCGATCATGGCGATGAAGAGTCCTCCAGGAGATGAATCCCCTCTCCGCAGGGTGCCGAGGCGATCTCTGAATCCCCGAGATGGGATTCGCGGCGGCGCGTCTCGGAAGGTTTTCCGTATCGTGGCTCTCGGTACTGGGGGTTTCGCGACGGAGGCTTTAAGTAGGCGAAAGGGCAACGTGGGGGGCCACACGAGGGCCCCACACCATAGGTCGGCGTGGCCGGGCCGGGCCGCGCCGCCCTATGGTGACGGCGCCTCGTGGCCCCACTTCCTTCCCTCTTCTTGGAAGCTCCGTGCAAAAATAGGACCCCGGGCGAAGATTTCGTCCAATTCCGAGAATATTTCCTTACTAGGATTTCTGAAACCAAAAGCAAAACAAAACTGGCTCTTCGGCATCTTGTTAATAGGTTAGTTCCGGAAAATGCATAAATATGACATATAATGTGCATAAAACATGTAGGTATCATCAATAAAGTAGCATGGAACATAAGAAATTATCGATACGTTGGAGACGTATCAGCATCCCCAAGCTTAGTTCTGCTCGTCCCGAGCAGGTAAAACGATAACAAAGATAATTTCTGAAGTGACATGCCATCATAATCTTGATCATACTATTTGTAAACATATGTAATGAATGCAGCGATCAAAACAATGGTAATGACATGAGTAAACAACTGAATCATAAAGCAAAGACTTTTCATGAATAGTACTTTCAAGACAAGCATCAATAAGTCTTGCATAAGAGTTAACTCATAAAGCAATAAATCAAAGTAAAGGTGTTGAAGCAACACAAAGGAAGATTAAGTTTCAGCGGTTGCTTTCAACTTATAACATGTATATCTCATGGATATTGTCAACATAAAGTAATATAACAAGTGCAATATGCAAGTATGTAGGAATCAATGCAGTTCACACAAGTGTTTGCTTCTTAAGGTGGAGGAGATAGGTAAACTGACTCAACAATAAAAGTAAAAGAATGGTCCTTCAAAGAGGAAAGCATCGATTTGTATTTGTGCTAGAGCTTTTATTTTGAAAACATGAAACAATTTTGTCAACGGTAGTAATAAAGCATATGAGTTATGTAAATTATATCTTACAAGTTGCAAGCCTCATGCATAGTATACTAATAGTGCCCGCACCTCGTCCTACTTAGCTTGGACTACCGGATCTTTGCATGCCATGTTTCAACCAAGTGTCACAAAGGGGTACCTCCATGCCGCTGTACAAAGGTCTAAGGAGAATGCTCGCATTTTGGATTTCTCGCTTTTGATTATTCTCAACTTAGACATCCATACCGGGACAACATGGACAACAGATAATGGACTCCTCTTAAATGCATAAGCATGTAGCAAAATTATTATTCTCATATGAGATTGAGGATATATGTCCAAAACTGAAACTTCCACCATGATTCATGGCTTTAGTTAGCGTCCCAATGTTCTTCTCTAACAATTTTGCATGCTCCAATCACTAAGGTGATAGATCCTTCAGACAAGACGGACATGCATAGCAACTCACATGATATTCAATAAAGAGTAATTGATGGCGTTCCCCAGAAGCATGGTTATCGCACAACAAGCAACTTAATAAGAGATAAAGTGCATAAGTACATATTCAATACTACGATAGTTTTTAAGGCTATTTTGTCCCATGAGCTATATATTGCAAAGGTGAATGATGGAATTTTAAAGGTAGCACTCAAGCAATTTACTTTGGAATGGCGGGAAATACCATGTAGTAGGTAGGTATGGTGGACACAAATGGCATAGTAGTTGGCTCAAGGATTTTGGATGCATGAGAAGTATTCCCTCTCGATACAAGGTTTAGGCTAGCAAGGTTATTTGAAGCAAACTCAAGGATGAAACGGTGTAGCAAAACTCACATAAAAGACATATTGTAAACATTATAAGACTCTACACCGTCTTCCTTGTTGTTCAAAACTCAATACTAGATATTATCTAGACCTTAGAGAGACCAAATATGCAAATCAAATTTTAGCAAGCTCTATGTATTTCTTCATTAATGGGTGCAAAGCATATGATGCAAGAGCTTAAACATGAGCACAACAATTGCCAAGTATCACATTATCCAAGACATTTTAGAATTACTACATGCAGCATTTTCCAATTCCAACCATATAACAATTTAACGAAGAAGAAACTTCGCCATGAACATTATGAGTAAAGCCTAAGGACATATTTGTCCATATGCAACAGCGGAGCGTGTCTCTCTCCCACAAAGTGAATGCTAGGATCCATTTTATTCAAACAAAAACAAAAACAAACCGACGCTCCAAGTAAAGAACACAAGATGTGATTGAATAAAAATATAGTTTCAGGGGAGGAACCTGATGATTTTGTCGATGAAGAAGGGGATGCCTTGGGCATCCCCAAGCTTAGACGCTTGAGTCTTCTTAGAATATGCAGGGGTGAACCACGGGGGCATCCCCAAGCTTAAAGTTTTCACTCCTCTTGATCATAGTATATCATACTCCTCTCTTGACCCTTGAAAACTTCCTTCACACCAAACTTCAAGCAAAATCATTAGAGGGTTAGTGCACAATTAATAATTCACATGTTCAGAGGTGGCACAATAATTCTTTACACTTCTGGACATTGCATAAAGCTACTGGACATTAATGGATCAAAGAAATGAATCCAACATAGCAAAAGAGGCAATGCGAAATAAAAGGCAGAATCTGTCAAAAACAGAACAGTCCGTAAAGACGAATTTAAAGCTGGCACCAGACTTGCTCAAATGGAAAAACTCAAAACTAATGAAAGTTGCGTACATATCTGAGGATCACGCTCGTAAATTGGCAGATTTTTTCGAATTTTATACAGAGAACTGTGCCCAGATTCGTGACAGACAGCAATGCTGTTTCTGCGCAGCGATCCCAAATATAACATCAACTTTAACATAGAAACTTTACTTGGCACAAAAACATGATAAGGAGAGGTTGCTACAGTAGTAAAAACTTCCAAGACTCAACAAACAAAAAATTGCTGTAGTAAAAACATGGGTTGTCTCCCATAAGCGCTTTTCTTTAACGCCTTTCAGCTAGGCGCAGAAAGTGCAAATCAAGTAACATCAAGAGTAGAAGCATCAACATCATAGCTTGTTCTAATAATAGAATCAAAAGGCAACTTCATTCTCTTTCTAGGGAAGTGTTCCATACCTTTCTTGAGAGGAAATTGATATTTAATATTACCTTCCCTCATATCAATACAGCACCAACGGTTCGAAGAAAAGGTCTTCCCAACACAATAGGACAAGATGCATTGCATTCGATATCCAAGACAACAAAATCAAAGGGGACAAGGTTATTGTTAACCGTAATGCGCACATTATCAATCCTCCCCAAAGGTTTCTTTTTAACATTATCGGCAAGATTAACATCCAAATAACAATTCTTCAATGGTGGCAAGTCAAGCATATCATAAATCTTTTTAGGCATAACAGAAATACTTGCACCAAGATCACATAAAGCATTACATTCAAAGTCATTGAATTTCATTTTAATGATGGGCTCCCAACCATCTTCTAACTTTCTAGGAATAGAAGTTTCAAGTTTTAGTTTTTCTTCTCTAGCTTTTATGAGAGCATTTGTAATATGTTTTGTAAAGGCTAAATTTATAGCACTAGCATTAGGACTTTTAGCAAGTTTTTGTAAGAACTTTATAACTTCAGAGATGTGACAATCATCAAAGTCTAAATCATTATGAGCTACAGCAATGGGATCATTGTTCCCAAGGTTGGAAAAAATTTCAGCAGTTTTATCACAAGCAGTTTAGTTTTAGCAATTTCAGGCAGTTTTGTACGCTTTGCACTAGGAGTAGAAACATTGCCAACACCAATTATTTTACCATTGATAGTAGGAGGTGCAGCAACATGTTAAGAATC